>CM058040.1:11047557-11410666 GCA_030169165.1 Centaurea solstitialis | reverse complement strand
CCGCCTATGCGACGTCGTTTGGATCCTAGAAACCATATTCGCCTGAATATTCTTTATTGATTTATTATGTGGGTGTGAAAATTACTTCACCCAATCGCGCTTTTCTGCCACCTGTTCTTCTACTTATACCCAAACCCACACCTCCTTCAGTTTTACGTCTGCTTTCAATTTCTTATCATCACCATAGATCAAATCTCAACTCTTAAACTCTCTAGATCCATCTAGATTCTTCTCGATTTTGCATTGCTGATCTACTACAATGGCCGCTGCTGATACTGAGAAGTTGAATAACCTTCGCTCCGCTGTTGCTGATCTCACTCAGATCAGGTTAGTTTTTTGTTATTTGTTGTTACTTAAATCTAACTCTGTCTACTTCGATTTTGTTGATTTGTTAGTATTGGATCTGGATTTGATGTTTTTGTGTTTGAATGTTGAATGTTTGAACTTGTTGCAGTGATAATGAGAAATCTGGATTCATCAGCCTTGTATCGCGCTATCTGAGGTATTTTTTGATTTTTTGAGTTGAAATGAGATATTAGTGTTTGTTTGGTGATGTAATGATTTGTGGATTGATCTAAAAATCTGAAGAAGTAGTGATTGATTGGCTTCTGTTACTATTTCCTGATTTTGAATATCAGTTGGATATTTAAGTAAGATACTAGTTTTCTGTTTGTGAAATGAGAAATTAGTGCCGGAAAAGAGTATTTTTAGTGTTTGTTTGCTGATTTAGTGGTCGGTGTATTGATCTCCAGTCTGAAAAAGTAGTGATGGATTGGCTTCTGTTTTGAGTGATTATTTCCTGATTTTGAATATCAATTGGCTATCTGAGATACTTGTTTTCTCTTTGTGAAATGAGAAATTAGCGTCGGAAAAGCGTAATTCCCATGTTTGTTTGTTTGTTTGTTGATCTAATGGTCGATGTATAGATCTAAATTTTTGAAGACCGGTGATGCATTAGTTTCTGTGTTGAGTTTCTATCTCCTTATTATGTAGATCAAATTCGAAAATGGATTCTGCAGATTTCTTTATTGTTTGTTTGTTTGTTTATATACTTTAGTGGAAAAGACAAAAGATAGGGAATAAAGTCACTATGTTTTTGAGTTATGTGTATCTAATCATCGAATAAACATTAGAAAGTTGTGGATTTATTTATAATTCAAATAGGAGGGAAAAGGAAAATGGGGAAACACGCCAGACGTGTGGACATGGTTGCTAATCATATGAACTTCTTTCACAAATAGAACTGAGTGGCAAGAAAAAAGCTTAATTGTTAGGGTCTGATGTTCCTGATTCGTTTTTGGTTTTGTGTTTCTCTTTCACGCAAATTGTTTAACGAAGTGGCGAAGCACAGCACGTTGAATGGAGTAAGATCCAAACACCAACTGACAAGATCGTTGTGCCCTACGATAGCCTATCAGCTGTACCAGAAGGTAATCATTTGATCTTTTAGTTGTGCTACCGATACTTTATCACATGTACTGGAAGTAATAATTTAATCTTTTGTTGGTTCTGCTCTATGTACAGTACCATTTTGGTATAACTACTTGGGACCATTTTATGTCGAGTGATAAGATTGTATTCTTGATCTATCTATCTTTAATGAAATTATTGTGTTGATTGTTGCAGATGCTGCCCAAACCAAGAGTCTATTGGATAAGCTTGTAGTGCTAAAGCTTAATGGAGGTTTGGGGACAACAATGGGATGCACTGGACCAAAGTATGTGGTTACCTGGTTTACATAATATTGAAGTTAATTAACTAATTACTTTCTTGATGTCCTTTACTAATTAAGAGTATTTCTGGCAGGGTTCATAGACTGTTAATATTACTTTAGGCTGTCTGTTAATGTATTTTTTTCACATTCATGCTTCTTACTGTTTTGAGTCTGAACCCTTGTTGTCTCTACCTTTTCCAATGTGACATAATCCATAATATGATACTTTGATTCCTTGCACTTGAGGCACTTGATCTTAATAGAAGCTGCATCTGCTATTGCATTTTCAATCTTCTGCGCACACAGTCAGATGCTGGAATACAGTATTAGAGGGCTGATTTCTGTAGAACATCAATTCCACTAAGCCACTGTTCACTTACCTTGGGTGGTCATTTTTCTCTCCTGAATGAAGAAATTGTTTATAATTACAAAAGGATACACCTATCACACTCTATAGACAGATGTTTAATGCTATATGAACTCGAATACTCGATACTTCTTCCTTGTTCACAAAGTCAGATCTTTCACTTTCTTGCAAATTGAGGTTAAGCCCTTGATTTATCATCAGTTCTGCATCATAATCTCTCTATTCTGGAACTTGCTTGCAATGGTGCATCGCTCGTGTGGCTTTTACCTTATAGTATTAAAATTGGAACATTAGTTTGCCTAGGTTTCCATAACTTTTGTCATTTGATTTTTTTCCTTAGCATCTGACATGGTCTTGGTGATGCAGGTCCGTCATTGAAGTTAGGAATGGCCTAACATTCTTAGACTTAATTGTCATCCAACTTGAGGTATTAGCATTTGAAAAAACACTTGTACATTCATATTCTTCCAGGCTTGTGATTTTGCTGGAATTTTAACCCTCTACTTTCTTTGTAGTCACTCAATAAGAAGTATGGCTGTAATGTGCCCTTGCTTCTAATGAACTCATTCAACACTCATGAAGATACACAGAAGGTGAGTAGTAGAAACATTATCTTTTTACACACACTCTTATTTTTTATCAGACTATTGATATCTTTTGTGTATTTGTAAAATGTAGATTGTTGAAAAATATGCTGGTTCAAAGATCGACATTCATACATTCAATCAGGTTTGCAAACATAAAACTGTATATTTATCATGCCCTTATAGTTGTACCTTGCTTTGGTTTTCAAAGTTCAGCTTTGTAAAGGGAATTATTTAATTTGTTGCAATTTTATACTTACCCGCTTTCCTTTAAATTTTTACAGAGTCAGTATCCTCGACTGGTTACTGATGAATGTCTGCCACTGCCATCAAAAGGAGTGACTGGCAAAGATGGATGGTAATTCAAAAGCTAACCTTTTACTGATTGTCAATATCATGGCAATAATTGGTCTCACTTTCTTTTGTAGATAAGAAATCTTCTATCTAACTGTTAAGTCTTCAAATACTAGTTCATGAAACCTCCTACTTGACACATGTATTCAGTGGATCACATTTTGCATTAAATAGTTAACTTTTAAGCATAATTTAACATGTCATATTATGTTTCACCACTTATAGATATCTTTGATATATATAGGTACCCCCCAGGCCATGGTGATGTTTTCCCATCCTTGATGAATAGTGGGAAGCTCGAAGCACTAGTGTCACAGGTTTTGTTTTGCATCTTTTTTTTGGCACTTCAAGTATATACTGTTTTCTTGTTTGTTTATTGGTCTCAGGCATTCTTTTTCATTACAGGGCAAGGAATATGTCTTCGTTGCCAACTCTGATAACTTGGGAGCTGTTGTTGATTTGAGTATCCTTACCAGGCTTTTTTACTTTCAGTATTCCAATCTACATTTCTGTACTTTATTTCATAAAAAGATGTGAAAGAACTTTGTTACTTTCATTGTTGTATGTCTTAATTCAACATAATAGAAATCTTGAACCACTTGATCCAGAACAAGAACGAGTACTGCATGGAGGTATTTTAGTGTTGTGTAATTCTCATTTTTTCCTTCTCAAATTATGGCTCTTGCTTAATATTATTTATTTGACAGGTAACACCCAAAACATTGGCTGATGTGAAAGGTGGTACTTTAATTTCATATGATGGGAAAGTTCAGGTATGTTCCATTTATCACCTATAATGTGTTTTACTGTACATATTCATGATTAAGCCACCAACCTGAGTGTCTAGACCGCAAGTTGTTGATTCCATCAGATTTGATAGTACCGTGTACTAGTGGTGGATCTAGGAACTTTTCGTAGTGGGGGCACCCCTACGATATACTAAAGGCCAATAAAAGCTTTCAGCATATTTTAAGCCTAATTTCACCGTTTCAAGGGATTTTTAAAGTTTTATTGATTGATTTCAAGGGATTTTAAAGTTTTTTTGGCCATGTCGAAGGAAGTTTTTGGTTTTTGGTCGATTGCAAGGTACTTTTGTTGGTTGGTGGGGTCCCATACAAAAAATCAGTGGGGGGATGTATGGTAGAAATTCAGGAAAACATTGTTTTTAACCTTAAAAAAGTGATATTTTTGATTTTTCACTGGCGTCCTTTCCCCCACCATCTAAACTTTACATCCGGCCCTTTGTAGGGGTGTTTTTTTGGTTATTATGCAGTTTCCGGTTTATTTGGTTTTCAACTTTTTCCCGAACTACCCAATAATTGATATTTGGTTCAATCAATTTTTGGGTTATTTAGTTAGGTTATTGGATAAAAATGAATTAGAATTATATCTTAACAAGGTTTGTTGAACAAAGTTTTTTTCAGAAATTTTGTTTACGAAATGTTTATGATTTTATTGGCTAAGCTATGAAAGACATGTATGGCTACAAATGGTTATGATTTTAACAGCCACATCCCAATATGTCTAAAACCCTCCCTTCCCTGTTTTTGTTTTTATGACTTACGCATGCTATTTCTATTGCTGCAGCTTCTGGAGATTGCACAAGTTCCTGATGAGCATGTGAGTTCTTCCTTAAGCTCATAACATTAGAAATAAATAAAAAACATATAATTGCATAAATCAGTTTGTGTACAGTTCATAATTGGATGCGATTTGTGGTGTGTACAGGTGAATGAGTTCAAATCAATAGAGAAGTTCAAGATCTTCAATACCAACAACTTGTAAGTTACAAATGTGAAGCTTTTATTTATTTATTTGAAGTGAGTACTGAGATGTTGATATGGTATATGGCAGGTGGGTGAATTTAAATGCAATTAAGAGACTTGTCCAAGCAGATGCACTTAAAATGGAGATTATTCCGAATCCAAAGGAAGTCGATGGTGTTAAAGTTCTTCAGCTAGAAACAGCTGCTGGTGCTGCAATCAAGGTATCATCTATCATCTATCATCCTTTTTGCTCTTTTCTGCCCATTGGAATTACTCTCTGATTAAAATGTTTGCTAAATTTGCTTCTAGTTTTTCGATAATGCCATTGGCATCAACGTTCCCCGATCCCGCTTCCTGCCAGTGAAAGCAAGTTCTGATCTGCTTCTTGTTCAGGTTCATCATCATCATCATCTTTATATTATATTATATTATATATTTTATTAATTGATCTTTTAGGATGAATGATTAACGGTAATAAGTATTGTTGCAGTCTGATCTTTACACGGAGAAAGATGGGTATGTGATCCGCAACCCAGCTAGGACAAATCCAGCAAATCCTTCAATCGAATTGGGCCCTGAATTTAAGAAGGTAACAACAACACACAACATTAGATTTGGAATCCAAAATCAAAGTGAGTATAATTTGATGATGGTAATTGTAACAATAAATCAGGTTGGAGACTTCTTGAAACGTTTCAAGTCTATTCCCAGCATTATTGAGCTCGATAGCTTAAAGGTTTCTGGTGATGTTTGGTTTGGATCTTCCGTTGTTCTCAAGGTACCTATTTCTATCCTCCATCCATCCCATCCATCGATCGACTGTGTTGTTAAAATTCTCCTCATTTTGTGTTTAACTACAGGGTAAAGTGGTGGTTGCTGCCAAATCTGGAGAGAAGTTGGAAATTCCAGATGGAGCAGTGCTTCAAAACAAGGTGATTTCTTTTCTTTCAACACATCCTTTCCCCTTAGGCGCCACCTGTACATGCGCCACCTCAGCGCCACATCAGCTTTACTACCACCTTACCACTACCATACCATTTCATCCACAGTACAAGTCATACTACCTGTATTATTTTTTAAATACTTAAAATAATATAAATAAAAATAAAAATTACATTAATAGTAAAATTTCATTCAAATTAAAAAACTAATTAAAACTAAAAAATACAATAAAACTAATTATGAGGCATAGAATCCCACATGTGTTGAGATAAATCGGCGCGAAGGTTGGCGTGCCTCTCTCGGTTTTTTACTAGGTTGATGTTTATTGCTCGGTTTTCTTCCGAGATATTTGTCTCAAGATCGCCCGGTAAAACCGTTGTAGGATCAAAAGGATAATGTGAAAACCCTTCGTCTTCACGAATCATGTTGTGTAAAATTATACACGTGTACATGATTTCTTGTAATTTCCTTCGTGACCATACCCGTGCCGGTCTAGCAACAACGTGCCATTTACTTTTAAGCGTGGCGAATGTCCGTTCGGTGTATTTTCTAGCTGATTCTTGACGTGTCTTGAATTGGATCCGTGGCTCTTCCATTGGGTACCTAAATACTTTCATGAAAGTCGTCAACTCGGGATATATCCCGTCGGCAAGATAATACCCGTGATTGTAGTGTGTGCCATACGCTACAAACGAACTATCAGGTGCTTTGTTTTCGAATAAATCGTTGAAAATCGGTGATTGATTCACAACGATTATGTCGTTCGTGGCATCCGGAACCCCGAAGAATGTGTGCCAAATCCATTCATCGTATGATGCGACGGCTTCTACAATTACCGACGGTCCCTGATGATCACCTCTATGGTATTGACCCCTCCATGCGACGGTATAGTTTTTTCCTGTCCCAATGCATACAATCTATCGAACCAAGCATGCCGGATAAGCCGTGTTGTTGTTCGTGCAACACGTAGATAGCCTGAATATCGCTAGCAGTTGGCTTTCGTAAATATTGTCGCATATAGAGGTTAATAATGCCTTGACAAAATTTCTGTAGGCATTCCCTTGAGGTCGTTTCGCCCATCATTAGGTACTCGTCCATAGAATTTGAAGCGGAGAAAACCCTTCACGCCTCTTGCATCCCACTGCTGCTTGAAATATTTAAACTCTCTTTCAAGATCGGCAACTGTCCTTACGAATAGTCGCCGAGTCATATGAAACCGCCGTTTAAAGTCTTCATCGTTGTACACCGGGTTATCAGAAAAGTAGTCGGCGACAAATTTATCGTGTCCCTTTTCCCGACCTCTATCTTTATTCGGCTCTCTCGGTCTTTTGTTTGACGATTCCACAGATCTGTTTTCGAAATATTGACAAATCAATTCCGTCGCTTGAATGGTGTTCGTAACCATTTGATCCACGATGAGATCGAATTCATCGTTGTTGAAAGCCGCCATTTTTTGGAAGAAGAGGAGAATAAGAGAAGTTTAGGAGGAGAATAAGAGAAGTTTAGAGGTGAAAGAATGAGGAAAATAGGTTGAGAATAGGATTTATATATAGATAAATAGAAAAAGAACAAAAAAAAATTGACCCGTTGAGCAACGGTAACCCAGCACCGCTCGGGCTCTCTACCGCTGCCCTATCGGCTACCGGCACACCTCGGCGGTGTTACCTCCGGTAGGGGGGAACGGTGCAGGCTGCCGTGCAGGTAGCTGCGGATGGCCTTACTTCAACCCAAGTCGACATAATACCATATCAATTAAGGCTGTGTTTGGCAATCATAAGCTAGTACATGTTTGGATGGACCATAAGTTAGCGTATTAAAATGCTAGTTGGAGTAGCGTTTTAGGAGCTTTTTGTAGCCTTTTCCACTTATACTCTTATTAATATTAATTATTATACCCCAAGATACCCTTTTTGGTCATTTTACATACTCATAAACTAGTTCTTGCCAAACATAATTTATTCATAAGCTAGCTTATCAGCTACTAGCTAGCTTATTAGTCAACAACTAGCTTATCAGTTACTTTGCCAAACACAACCTAAATTAATTGGTACCGACTTGCTTTGGCTGGGTATGAGATATGAGAAATCTTATAAATACTTAATCTAATCAACGAATTATGTTTATAAATACTTAATCTAATCAACTATTTAATACAAGCACCCTTATTTGAAGTATTTACCATTAAACATTGTAACTTTACTTTTTCTTGTTTGACTATTGAACATTGTTGATTGACATTGTAATTTTTTTCAACTCTTGAAATGTTGGTACCAACAATAAAGAAGAAGATAAAGCAAAAGGAGAATTTAGTGTGGTTTTTTGTTCTACTTGCAGGAAGTGCATGGTGCTGGTGATCTCTAAAAAGTTTCTATTGTGGCGATTGGCGTGTTTGAGAGAGAGAGAGAGGTTGGCAGCTTGTTGTTTATTATTATAATAATAATAATTTGGTGTAAGATGTGTTTAGAATAAAATGTGTACAATTTTGTGATTTTTTATATCTCATCACATCACATGCGGCTTTAATCACTTCACAACTATCAATTTTCTACATCACAACTATCAATTTTCTACATCACCTGCCTGTTTTTTGGTTTTTTTTTTCTCCTTTTTTTTCCTTCTGTGGTTGGACACTTGGGCTATGTTTGGCAAGCGTAGCTTATAAGCTAGCTGGTAGCTGATAAGCTAGCGGATAGCTGATAAGCTAGCTGTTGATTGATAAGCTTGCTAGTAGCTGATAAGCTAGCTGTTGAACAAATTATGTTTGGCAAAAACTAGCTTATGAGTATGTAAAATGACCAAAAAGGGTTTATTTGAATTTAATAATTAATATTAATAAGGGTATAATTGGAAAAAGCTACAATAAGCTCCTCATAAGCTACTCAAAGTAGCGTTTCAAAAAGCTAGCTTATAAGCTAGCTGATAAGCTAGCTTTCTGGTACATGTTTGGATGGACTAGCTTATAAGCTAGCTTATCAGCTAGCTTATAAGCTAGCTTATGCTTGCCAAACAAAGCCTTGGACAGTAAAACTGTGAATCCAACATTATTTTTCATAATTAGGCACCTTTAACGTGTTTATGCTTTTAGCCTAAGAAACTCTATTTTTTATTTTTCTTATGGAGGCCTATACAGTATCCCCTACTAATTTTATGCAGCTGCCCGTGTTCATGGGAATGACTTGTTAAACTTAGGCCCCGGTTACTAAATGCTTACCCGAGTAAGTGCTTACCAACAAAATTCAACACTATCACTTACTTACCGGGTAAAATTTTAGTCTACAAAAACGGTATCGTATGCAACAATTTACCTGGTAAGTGCTAACCATGGTAAGAGATCACCCTCACTTACCGGGTAAGACTCTCATCCTTACCTTCGCTCTTACCCGGGTAAGATACTTGATCCTCGTCATATGCTTCCGATAAGGTAATACGACTTGGTAAGTGTTTAGTAAACGGGCCCTTTGGCTTGTTTACTAAAACATTTACCTTGTAACACCATGTTCTCAAGTTCTCAAGGTTTTTTAGCTAAGGAAAGGGAATGATTTGGAAGGAAAGCTATAAATTTGTGTTCTCGAGTTCATTTAAGGAAGGAAAGGGAGGGGTTTGGAGGGGGAGTTTAGGCTTATTTTGGCTTAAAACTTATCATCCAAAAAATGGGAGGATTTGGAGTGAAAGGAAAGGATTCCCCTTCCCTCCCCTTCCCTTTCCTTCACTTATTAAACTCGAGAAGAGGGCGTAAGTGCTTACCATTTCAAATACTCTATCAGTTGAACATTGAAAGAAGTAAGAATCTTACCTGGTAAGACAGAATAAAATAATGATCAACAGTATTACCTCGGTAAGTGAGGATGACGAGTCTTACCTGGTATCGGCTTGAAAACTCTTACCATTAATTCATTATGATGGTCGATAATGTTTCATAAGATAAAATGAGAACGATGACTCTTCTAGCAAGTGGTTACCTAATCGGTTAGAACTAACGTTCTTGAGAAAACAAACGGCCCTAGCTTGGTCGCTAAAATTAATTGAAGGAAATGGGCTATGCAAAAAAAAGTAAAAAATCGCAGACTTGTCCAAAGTGCAACCAGTTTATATTTTATAGTTGATAGGTTTTATGGTTAATCAACTTTTTTTTTCTTATTTATTAAAGAACTAAAATTATGGAACCAATTTCCATGTTGGAAACTATTGCCACAGTAGAGACTTCCTGATAACCAAAAAGCATAAGTCAAAATTTGTTAATTTTGTATGAAGACTATAGATCGTCTAAAAATAATAAATAAATAAAATACAAAATGTGGTGTAATATTAAAATCTTATAAACTAAAAGTCTAAAACAACAAAAATGTTTAAACTAATAAAGAAAAAAAATATATTAAGAGCATCTCCAACAACATTGCTATAATTTTTTCTAAAATAGAGAAAAACTATCAAAATTTCTAAAATCATTTTTTTCCATCTCCAACATCTTTTCTATTTTATAGAATCTATCATTACTTATATATTAAAATACACATTATATTTATTATCTCAATAAACTTTTTAAAAACCTTCAAATAACTAATTATACTATTGGTGGAATGAATTAAAATAACATTTCTCTCTCTTGATATAGAGATTTTAGAGAAATCTCTATATTTAGAGAAAACTTCAATTTTTTTCTATTTTAGCAATTGGTTTAGCAATGCTGTTGGAGCATTTTAGAAGAAAAAAACCTAATTTTTTATATTTTAGCAATGCTGTTGGAGTACTTTAGAAGAAAAAGAAAAACCTAATTTTTTCTATTTTAGCAATGATGTTGGAGATGCTCTAAAGAGTTATTGGTTGTTTAAATGTCAAGATTTAATATGCTAAGAAAATGGCTCTACTTCATTGCATTTCCATTCTCATGTTTGTGTTTGTTTTATGCTTTCATTGGTCAAGTTTATAATTTATATAGAGTATGTTTAATTTTTTGTTAAACAATCCAAGTTGATTATAAGGACGTTAAAGACTTAAGGGTTAGGTTCTGATGGGAAGTGGCCTGAGAAATGGACGAACATTAGGATGAGATAAACCCAAATACGATGCATTGGACAAATTCCTCTTTTAAGCCATAATTCATGGTTGGGTATTTGATTAAAAGTGATCAATGAATTAAAAAACACTTTTCACGTTTCCCCCAAAAAATGATACTTCTCACATGATATCATATCTAAGACTTAAAAACCTCGTAAAAATAGAAGTATATGTATATATTTGTTGTATATATATACTTAAAAAAAAAGATGTGAAATGACAAACCTCGAAATCTAGTTCTCATTATAGATTAAAAATAAGGATGCTTTTATAATCACCCTTTTCGCATTTCATAGCGAAATTGACTCACCTAGCCATTCTACGGAGCCAAATTGATCTCCTAGTCATCCTCTCTCTTAGTTTACACAAATGTCTCCAGGTCTGTTTTTACGAACGTGTCACGTATCGATGCCTTAGTGAGACCCTAATTTTGACGGTCAAGGGTTTGGGGATCCGCAATTGTGGTGTTTACAAGCAACGGTGCTCAAAGGTTGTGCTTTATTAGGTATCCTACGAAGAAAATGGGTACAACTTCTGCTACGGGAGCTCCAGCGCTACCAAGGAATACGAGGAAGCACTTCAGTACCTACGCTCTCCTGGACTAGATATGGTTAACAGTAAGCATACCTAGAAACAATGTTGATATAGGGAATTGAATGGGAAGGAACTTGATAAGATCATAGAGGCATTTGGTTTCATTCTCAGGATTATCAAATCGCAAGCCTTACAAGAACCGATGTCAAGTTCATCGAGAAAGGAGAACCAAAGTCGAATTCGACGAGAAAGGGGATCCAAACAGATATCTAGGATCAACATGTACAATGATTTGTTTGGCTTGTATTGGCTTGTTTTTTTGGATTTGTTTCGGATTTGGTGAAATCTAAAGTCTAGACTGTTTTAGACAACATAAATTTGACTAACGAAAGAGTGGCAGTTTAAAGGCAATTTCAGCGGATACATCCGATTCACTTACGGATGCTGACCAAGACTATCAGCTCAGTGCAATTGGTGCCACCATCAAAGATCTTAAAAAGAAGGTTGAGATGGAAATGGGTAACACGTACCATGCGATGGAGAAACTCGAGGTAATGAAGATAAAGGACTTGAAATTCATCAGACAAGGACAGGGTGACCATCAAATTCGGATCGGTGGTCTAAAGACCAGTTCCATTTCTTATCACTCGAGATGATTAAATGGTAAGTTCAGTTGGGAACCAAATGTTCCCCCTGACTTGTAACATAATGTGATTGTTAAATGCTAAAAACATCACAATCACATTATGTTACAGGTTGGGGAGACCGTTTAGTTTCCAAATGAACCTACCATTTCATCATCCTGAGTTCTAAGAATTGAACCAATCTTTAGACCATCGATCCGAATTTGATGGTGACCTTGTCCTTGTCTAACGAACTTTCAAGTCCATCTCTCTTCATTACCTTGAGTTTTCTTCATCTCAAGGTATGTGTCATCCATTGCCATCTCAACATTCTTTTAAAGATCTTTGATGGTGGCACCATTTGGCACTACCACTTGCACCGAGCCAATAGTCTTGGTCAGATATATCACTTCGCAAGTGAATCTGAAATATCCGTTGATATTTTCTTTAAAGTGTCACTCCTTCATTTCATGAAATTTATGTTGTCTAAAATAGTCTTAACTATAGATTTCTCTATTTTCGAAACAGAATAAAAAAAAAAAGCCGATACAAGCCAAACAAATCATCCTACATGGTGATCCTAGATATAAATTTATATCTCCTCTTTCGTCGAATTCTACTTTTCTCCTCTCGCGATAAATTTACCATCACTTCTAGTGAGGCTTGCGATTTGATCTCCCTCCTAATGAAACCAAATGCCTCTACGATCTTATCGAATTTCTTGTTGTTCAATTCCTAGAACATATGCTTAACAACCATATCTATTCCCAGAGAACGTAGATACTGAAACGTTTTATCATACTCCTTGGTAACACTGGAGCCCTGTCGCAGCCTTTTCTCTGTAGGATACCTCGTAAATAAGCTGAAGATCCGTCTTCAGTTTCTTTAAAGTATCCACATTCCACATCGGTTATTTTCCTTCACATTTTACAAACCTAATTTCAAGATTATTGGATCAAAACGATCAAATATGAATCGGGGGTTATTAAATTAAAAATAGGTACCTGCAATTAAATGTCATGCCGATTGTGTCCCAAAGATCAAGAACTTTCGAGCCACAAACAAACCATGATCCACCTTTGCCTCCATTGATTCGAAGAAGGTAACCAAATTCGTCGCAATAGATATGACCATGTAATATGTGGGTCTCAAGTTCAAGAGCCCCATGGTCTAAAGACCAGTTCCATTTCTTTTCACTCGGGTTGATGAAATGGTAGGTTCAGTTGGAAACCAGATAATTGAATGAAAAAGCGGAACCCCAGTCTTACAAAAATTAAATCTAAGATTTGATGGCATGAAACACCTACGTCACAATTTTTGAAATGTTTAAACCCTAATTATTCTATTTCACAAACTCAAAATCGTTATGAAACCCTGTTTACGATGATCAAAAACCATAAAATAGAGTTTGAAAAGGTGAAATCAAACCCAAAACGCATGTAAATATAATAAAACCCTAGTCTAGAAATTGCAACTCGATCATAATTTCATTCAATTACCATGAATGGCTGGTTGATCATGGTTCTTAGCACACTCTTCAATGTTATACATTGGAATCACACAACCCGTATTTCGTGGACGAGAAAAGTGAACCACACCGCCATCTCTTTAACATGAATATTCTATATTTCACAATATTTGTGTAGAAATGTTTTTCTACATTTCCACGAAATGTCCATGGTGATTTATTGACTTTTTAAAGAGCCAATAAGTTAAAAATAATGGTTGAAAACTTAAAAAACACTATTCAAAATAGTTTTTTGATACAATGGGAAAAACTAATTTTGAAAAGTAAGGAGAATGTTACTTTTTAATTTAGTTTTTGGTTTTTCCCTCTTACATAACTTTATTTTTTAACCCAAACACTTTTTAACTTATTGACTTTTATCACCACAAAAATTAATCCAAACATTTAAAAAAAACTCCTTTTGCAACCATCATAAGTCAATAAGCAATTTTAGAGTTCAAAAACGCTCTGAAGCACCCTCTTGTTTTGATTCACTAGATTTTTTTAGACAGAAATAGAAAAAGAATATGAGTTTAGGGGGTATTTGGGAGTGTGTTTCAAAGGTCCTTAATTTAAATATAGTATTTAAAAACTTGAAAAACACTTTTTAAAATAGTTTTTGATACAATGAGAAAAATTGTTTTGAAAAGTAAGAAGAGTGACTTTTTTAGTTGGCTTTTCCCTCTCACAAACCCTACTTTTTAACCCAAACATATTTTAACTTATGGCAAATTGCCGAAAAAGTAACATAAATGTCGAGATAGAGAAAATGAGAGGAGGGTTCATGGCCGTGACACATGATCTTATATATTGAGGTGACGCGGTAGAAAACGTGAAAGGGTTGACAAGTCTAAATATATTGTTTTCTAAAAAATAAAAACGCTACATATACACATGCATTATGTATATTCTTTTTCTAACAAATTAAAAATAGTAAAAAAAACTAGACTATCCCTCATACACACTTAATGCAGTTATTAACTAGAAACCACTTTCAAAACAAAATGCAAATAACAAAGATGACGTCTATATTAATTAAATCCCATGTTTCATTTTTAGACTTTTCACTTAGGGACCGTTAACTAAAAGCTTACCGAGTAAACACTTAACCTTGTTGATTGAGCATGGAAGAAGCTAGAAGTTTACCCGATAAGGGATGAGACAAGAAATGATAGTCTTACCTAATAAGTGTGGGATGACTTTTACCAGGTTTAAGATGCTTACCGATAATCCATTTTTATATTGACGCTTATTTAATTAATAAGAACTAATAAGATTTAGATAAACGATATTATATCTCTACAGATTAAAATTAAAGTTCACTCGTTATAGTTGGACTGTATGTAACACCCCAAAATTTAGGGTAAACAAAAACTTTCATTTAATAGAAAGATGGTAAGGTAATGTGCGCCAAGGCGCGAGCTCTTCCCAAAAACAGGGGTATAAGTAGTGTATAATTACAATGTTTGTAATTCTAAATAAAGAATACGACAACCGTCTAGTCTAAATCCTATCTAGGAAAAAGACTACAAAAAGGTTGTCAGATCTATCAATGCGCGCGCGGTCTAAAGAACCGGACTCTTCGCCCAACCCCCAAGCTCACTCTTTAACTCCGGCTCCTACTTGGGAACCGCGTCCCTAGTACCTGAGAGACACATCGACACCAAACAAGTGTTAGGCTAAAGGATCCTAGTGAGTTGTATAAATGACACTATGCGAGTAAAATGCGTTAAAGCATGCAAACGTACAATATCATACAAACAACGGAAGCAACATGTTAAACCGGTTTATTATTATCTTCGGAAACAATGGGAGCGACCCATTTCCACCAACCAATGCCCCTACATTCGTTGCTTCCCAATACCTCGATGCCATTTCAACCATGACACCTTCCGAGGCCCGCGCATCTCGGAGCCACCCGAGAGCCGGCGACATAGGTGCGTCCCTATTTCAGGACCTCCCAAGACTATTGGGTGTGGACACATTGCGTTGGATCGTCCATGTTATTGACATTTAATCAACCTCAATGCCATTTCTATCATGACACCTTCGGAGGCATGTGTGTACTGTCTAGAAAGACTCATACGTTCATTTCAACCTATCATAGGCATTAATCGAGGGTCTCAAGCCCTTCGCATCATTCCATGGCATAATTCAATACTTACAATTATCATGCATACGTCCATTCATATGACCATAAGAATATAACTCGTGCGATGTAGCATACAACAAACAATTCCATGTACACAATCATTCAAGCAAGGTATATAGATCAATTAAGGTGATGCGCTCTCAGTTTTAACAAAAAGGGGTTTAGCAACTCACCTTGGTCTAATTCACAATTGAATGTGGATTAGATAGCTAGATACGTCACAAGATAGCACTTACACAATCATATCATGGTATACATAAGTAAAACTCTCAAAAACGACTCTTACGATTCACAACCGAAACACTAGTCTAGAGCTAGGCTAGACTATCTCAATGGCCCCCAAATTCTACCAAACATTATCTAATATAACCCTTAAGGAAAGCCCGAAGCCAAAACCCAAAAAGAATCGGAAACGAAAAATGTTCGTCGCGCGAACAGAGAGTTGCGCGACCTAGCCGCGCGACCTCAGGTCGCGGGCTTAGGTCGCGGGGTTTACTCAGACCTGCACAAAAAGATCCCGCGAGCTATAGTCCCAAGACTCACCAAAACTCATCTAAGACACGATTTTGACTCCCAAAACACCCTACGAATGTTTATGAACAATCTCACGACAACATAACACGATAAACTAACAACCAAACTCGAAAAATATCGATAACCATCAAGATCTATGGTTTTTTCCCAATTATAAACCCTAACTACCAAGACTTCCAATCTCTACTAGAACACGAATTTAACATAAATTAAACGGTACCTTTCGTTAGGAATACGCTCCCAACTACACTTCACGATTTGGTTTCACCTCTATGTTTCGATTTCTCTCTTGGTTCCCAACTCTTCTTCAAAACCCTCCTTTCTCTCTTTTCTCCCTTTTTCTCTTCAAGATCTCAAACACACACACAAGTAAAAGAAAAGGGGGAAGGGATGAGCTTATCACTAGTTAGTGACTAGTTACACTCCACCCCTCCATCTCTCGGCTATTTACCTTTTTGCCCCGAAACTGATATGTTAAATTCTCCACCCGACTTATGAACTTAATACAAGATAATAATTAACTTCGGAAATTAAGGCGTCATATTTAAATCGAATTTCTTTTACTTACTTTTATTAGATAAACTCGAGATCACGAAATTCCGGGTGTTACACTGTAAAACTGTTCACCGGTAATGACGGATTCAAGATTTTTTTTCAGAGTGAGGCACCTTTAATGTACCTTAAATGTCTGCAAAATTGTCCAATGCATTTTTAGCCAAAATTAATCGTTCCAAGATGGGGCCTATCTCCTACTAATTTTGTGTTGCATCTGTCCTTGTTCACGGGAGGTAAGACTCATAAGTTTTTGGACATTCTTATAAGTGTTTTATAACACTTTTAAAATAAACCGTGCTAATAGTCTTATTATATAACATAATTTGAAAAAATATCTAATAAGAACAAGTAGCTATTCGGACTACATATATATATATATAGAGAGAGAGGGGAAAGTTCAAATGTGAACTACTTTTTCATTGTGAACATGACGACGAATCTCAGCCACTCATCTCAGTCAATAAAAGCGGTTTTGACCGGTCCCCCCCCCCCTTTAATAATCTCTACCCTCCCATGAATCACGTCTATCCTCCGTGATCACGTCTACCGTAACCAAAGATGTGTGGCTGAGATTCGTTCTCACGGTTCACAATGAAAAAGTGGTTCACATTAATTTGAACCCATCCCACCCCTATACATATATATATATATATAGGGGAAGGTTCAAACGAGAAGCATGTCTATTTAAGAAAAAGTGAGGAGCAATCTCAGTCACTCATCTCGCGGTTACGGTGGACGTGATCACGGAGGATTGACTCGATTCATGGGAGGGTAGAGATTATTAAAGGGGAGAGCGGTCAAAGCCGCCTTTGTTGACCGAGATGAGTGGTTGAGATTGCTCCTCGCGTTTTCTTAAAAAGTTATATTTTTCGTATGAACCTCCCTCCCCCTCTCTCTCTCTCTATATATATATATATATATGGGTTAAGTTCACGTGAGACCAAAATATTTTACATGAAACTTCACAGAAAATTATTTGTGAAGGTTAAAAAAATTGAACATTAATCGTTAAAACATACTAAAAAACACTATCGAAGGAAAAAATTCCAAAAAAGGTTAAAAAACGAACCTTCACAACATTTTTCATTGTGAAGGTTCGCATTATATATATATGTAACCTTCACAGCATTTGAGCTGTGAAGGTTTCGTTTTTTACCTTGTTTTGGATATTTTTTTTTGTATCGAATGTGATTTTTAGGTCTGCGTATTCGAGTTTTAATTACCTTCACAGTGTTTTTTTGTAAAGTTTTATACGTTAGGTATTGGTCTCACGCGGTCTCACGGAAACAGCTTGGTCTTACCTGATCCCAAGTCTATATATATATGGGCATTCGGACTTGTGGGTAATGGTACTCTTATATACGGTCTGTGGATAAAGCTAATATGATGCTGATATGACAGTAAGGAGTTTTAGGTTGTTCTACGAAAGGACCTAGCATAGAGTTTTTTTTTTTTTTTTTTTTTTTTTTAACAAATAAGAACCGAATAGATGTCAAAACCTATCATAGTCAACCAAATCAATTTGGATTGTATATGATTCAGTATACACAAAATAGACCCTTAATAATTAACATGTTCAACTTTGGTACGAATAAATTAAAAGTCATATCGGCTTCAAAAATTTGGGTACTTGATAAGATAAGGTTTGAAGTGTGTGATATAGAGAAAGGGTCTCCTCCAAGTAGTAGTGAGTGAGCTAGGAACATGTGTAGTTTAGGATAATCGAAAGATTTAACGTTGTCATAACGTACCTTATTAAACGCGTCACCTCCAATAAGCATGCAATCACTTATACATTCCAAATTGCATCGATCCAAATAGGATGAAAACGGACACCCAAAACAAAGTTTAGCTTCCACTATAACAACATTGATTTTATAGTATACGTAAAAGAAAAAAGCGTCTTAATACAGTGTTTTATAAGATGCTAGTTTATAGACCAAACACAAAACGTCCTATTTAAAAGTGTTGTAAAAGGTTTTAGGACGCTTTTGGGCGTCATAAAAAGATTTTTAGAACGTTTTTTTTAGAAAAACGTCATATTAACTATTTTATAGGACATCATTTGAAAAAGTGTCCTATAAACACAGATGTCCTCCAAAAGATGCGTTTATAGGACACATCTTAAAAGGGTGCTATAAATTTAGTTAATACGACACTTTATTTTGAAAATGTCCTAAAAAAATTGTTACGACGCTCAAAACGTTCTATAAACTTATTGTAACACTTTTAGATAAAACGTTCTTGTGTTTGGTCCTATAAACTAGTGTCCTATAAACCACTCTATTATGACCTTTTAAACGTCCTATAAACTTAATTTTGTTAAAGTATTCATTTAGTGACTCTGTTTTTATCATTCTTAATATTCCAATTTTACAAAGCTACAATCTATAAACTAAATGAAAAGTTTAAATGAACGGAAGTGAATTTCATTGAATTCCTTCAAAACCAAACATAGGGAAAAGTTTAGGAAAAAAAACTCAATAGATTTTCATGATGAATGACTAAGTTATATGACAATCTTTTTTGAACAAATACATCCTTCAATATTTTAAGTTATTTTGGATCGATGCATCCTTGTTGTCGAGAAGATAGTTGAGGCTTTTTGATTATATCTTATATTTTTTATGCAAAATTAATTTGAACAATTCAAATTATAATTTAATTAATAACAACTTTTATAGTTTAATGATTATGTTGTTTTTTTAAGAATACTAAATTCGTGGGATTATCGTGTTTATTTAATAAAACGACATGTGTTAATCAGATAAGTCTAAATGAACTAAAAGTATAAAATGCCTCTAGATACATGTTACTCGGGAAAATCCTGAAACCAACTCATTAGACGACGACACGTGACAACCCACCAACTCATTAGACGACGACACGTGACAACCCAGTTACTTATATATTATACAACTAGTTTTGATCCCGTGTAATAGACGGGATAATTTCAAGAAATTAAGTCATGTCAAAAACCTTATATTACAAATATGAATTGGTATGCTATTGATCTTTTAACATCAATATTATTTTTTTTATCAAATACATTAATTATATTAAAAAAAAAGTACAAACTTTATTTATTTTTAATTTAATTCAATTGATATCAAATTATCAACAATGAAAATATAACAAAGACATTTTATAGATCAAACTATAAACTATCTTTGACTTTAAAATAACGTTATATAAAAATATTAATTAACTATTATATTAAAGCTCAATAATTATCTTCATTATAATTTAAAATGAAATATTTATTTTCCATTTGATGACGTTTATCAATTAGTTACATGAATACAAATATAAATTATTATATAATGTGGAGAAGAAAACTTAGTTATGCTTCTACTGATGTAGATCAAAAACTAAAAAAAGTAAATCAGGAGAAAATCAAACTATATGATTTAGTTCATCATAAGAAAACAATGACACAAACTTTCTTACCATTCTTCAAATAATTGCAAAAATAATAATAAAAAAAATTATGCATGAATGTTCTTCGAAAAAATGGTTGACGAACTTACCTAAGACGTTTGCAAAAAGAGTAATGGAGGAACTTGAAAAAATAAAATGGAAAAGGTAAGGTTTATACGATTTTTGTTGAATCTGCTTAGTATTTAAATATCAATTTAGGGAGAGAGATAGAGATATAGATGACTTGATACCAATAGATAGAGATAAAGTTTGGTATATTTAATAGATAATTTTGGATTAACTTTTAATAATTTTAAATTTTGAATGAGTGTCATGTGTCAACATATGACACATGACACATATGCATATGATGTGGTAATGGCTCACCAGAGCGCGACACGTGTCAATGAGTTACTCAGAGCGCGACACGTGTCAATAAGTTACTCTTTTATTATATATAGATAAGTTTTATTAAAAAAATATAAATCATATAATTATATTTTTTATATCATTTTTTTTTTTGTGGATTGAAAAAGAAAGAAGCCTACGGATACGAATGAACAAGTGGTGGACCATTCTATGTAAAGAGACGTGTAAGATGACCGTTTTGATCATCCAGAAGCCATTTCACCAAATCCTTCTCCCAGAAGTCATGTCAAATTTTATTTGGTGAATTTTGTTGACTACATAAATTCGGTTTGTAAATTAAAAAAGAATTGAGGAACCCTTGTAGCCCTTCATCTGGATAATATACATTTGTGTGTATGGGTAATTTTGTAATATGTATATGTGCATAATGTATTTGTGTATAAAAACTCAAGAAGAAATCAACTTACTCATATATATAAGTGCATACGGTGCAGATGTAGAGCCACAAAGGTGTTCCTCAATTTTCCATTATTTAAGATTTTCCTTTGAACCTTCCTCTCGAATAGTAAACCATATATCCTACATGACCAACATCTTAACAAATATGAAGTTAACACTCTTGAGATAGCTTGACGTATGCAAAACAATATTTTAGTGGTTGATATAAGAATAAGACATTAGTCAATTCAGGTGTCAATTTGACAACATAATACCGTCTAATGAGTGTGATTACCCAACCAATTTCTTATACCCTTTTGGATATGTATAAAGTAATTTACATATAATAAATGTGGTATTGGCAACAATCGAGAAATCACTCGTGCGACTGAAATTTCATCTAGGAATATGCCAAACTGAAATTTGGCCACTCAAACGTCAAGAAAGTATTTCAGGCTTTTTGATGAAAACTTTAAGGATAACGTATGTCTTTGTATATTCATGTTTCATTAATATGAGACATTGTTGAATTGTTATCATTTATTTGCCTTTTGATTGTGAAAGAACAAAAATTATCATGTTTTATTAGTCGGTCCAAGAATTTTTCGAAATTGAGAAAAAAGCGAGAACAAATCCAAGAAGACTATTTTTAGGGATATATCGAGGTTTTTAGATGACATGCTTATGTTGACTCCTAAACTCCAAACCCCTAAACCCGAGCATGTAAGCAATATTTTCAAGAATTGCAGTGAGGAATGCGTTATGCATGTATAAATAATGAAAGATGTTGGAATTTCAAGAGTCATATATGTAATTGAACATGGCAACCTAGATCACCAAACTTTGATCCATGCGAAACAAATGCTATATATTGTGTTCCTTTTGCCTTAGATGTCTAGATTAAACATGAGATATGTTATTATGTTTTAAGTCTCTAGTTTATTGATCAAATATAGTAAGGTGTTGTTTGTTATATAAGATGTGTGAAGTCTGATTTCACGTTAAAAAAATAACAGGTGGTAGGTGCACTGACCTGTTAAAATTTCAACGGACGGTAAGAGGTCTTCTGGCTTTTTTTTTTATAAATAAAACAAATAGTCTTAAGTCTGAAAACCTCTTAATTTTTAAACCTAAGAGGTTTTAACAAGTATCTTTTAATAAACAAAAATACCCTAAACAACTATTTGAGTATGTATGCATTGAGAGACATCACTCTTATCATCATACAAGATAGATAAATCATGTAATTGATCATGTGAGTCTCATACATGGTATTTTTATAAACCTGATGATTATTTTGCCAGTGAATTATAATCTGATTAGTTCTAACATCAATGTGTGTGGCTCACAAGTAGTAGACTCCAAGTTCTTCAAACCAATACATTTTTTAGGCCGCATCTCATATATTATCTCATGGGGGTGTGTTAATTACATAAGTTCTATCATGGACAAATAGTAGTTTGCGTATTTTGTTAAGTTTTATATTGTTAGTTAGTTTAGCATGTTGTTTAGCTTGTTTTATTCTATTATAAATAGAGGTCTTTGACTTGGAATGAAATCAATTGATCATTTCTCAATTTGTTATACGGTCTTATTTTAAAATGGACGGTTGAGATGAGAGGCGGTTATGGTATATTTACTTAATGAAAACATAAATAAAAAATTATTATAAAAATAATTTATTTTATATTTAAAATATAAAATAAACCCATTAAAACTTTAATACTTTAAAAAACAAAAATAATAAATTTCAAAATTGAGGGACCAAAAATGCAATTAAAAAAGTAGTGTAAAAAATAGTGTTACATCAAATATAGTGTAATACTATTCATCACACAAAATTTAGTGTGAAAAATAGTGATCCCATTGGAGATGTGAATAGTGATAGTTACACCAAATTTAATGTTTCGTGTACGATTTGAAGACCCAACTGGAGATGGTCTTATGGTGTATTTTGATTTTTAAAAAAATATAACCATCTCCCATCTCAACCGTCCATTTTGAAAATCAAATGATGTAGATTGGTTCACACGGTTTATACCCTTTTATTGTTTTACAAATGAACTTCCCTCTGTGTGTGTATATATTACCATGATTTTCTTCTATCTCAGATCTAAAATGACTCAATCATATTAGAAATGACGAATCCAAATTCAGGCCTCAAGAACCCTAATCCTTCTATAGCAATAATCGAAGATAGATTACATCCTTATTTTGTGCGTCATTCCGATAGTCCAGGAATGATTCTTGTTTCTCACCTGGTTCATCTTGAAGGGAAGTATATATATCGAACTAGCTTGGTTAACACCGATGCCTAAAAGTAAAAATAAAATTGATCAACCTCAGATATTGTTATTACTTATTAGTTAATATTTTTTAAGTATAATAAATACTTAACGGAAATATTTGTTAAACCGTTTAAAATATTTTAATTATCTAATAAATAAAGTAAGTATAGCTTTAACTTTTTATGTAACTTGATAAATATTTTTAAAGTATTATATAATAAGTTTACATGTATTTAAATATTTAATAGAACTCTATAAAATCTATTATTAAAATAAACTAACACATGATATGAGTTATCATCCCTATACTTAGCTACCACCTACCATACGTAGGGGTGTTATCTTATCCAAAGAGTATCTCTTTTAAAAGCCCTTTGATACCTACGACGTTGACTATTTTTTACGGGACCATTTAACATTTCTCTTGATAGATTTTTTTAGCCGCAATAAAGGGACGCGAGAAGAGAGTTTCGATAAAACCATCATTCTAAGACTAGATTTTAGACTTTCTTTATAGATACTATTATAATTTGTAAACACAATCTTAATCTACAAACATTGGTATCGTTTGTAAATCCATTATTAATACATATTAAATCTAAACATACTATTTGTGAACACAATGTTAACTTTACGGTGCAAACACTCTAGTGATTTTTTAATAATGTTGTGCATTTTACTCCGGAGGGAGGGAGGGAGGGAGATAAATATGAAATTATCTTAAAATTAATTAGTTTTCACTTAATAAATATGGATGATTATCTTCTTAATTATCTCATTATATAATAATATTACTTATCTTATATTAGTGAATTAGAATGAATATCACATATTTAAAGAGTTTAAATGATTAACAGATTAAACTTATATATATCGGGTCGAGTTAAAACGAAAACACTACATATTTAAGAGAAAAATAAATGATCGAATTACATTTGATTTGACATTAATATCATGTACAAAAATACACGTGATTAACGCCCAACTTTGTCCCATGCATGACATGAAGAAGCGGCCAAAGTCGCCTATACATATTTTTAGACCGTTAATATAAAATCACACGACTATGGGCTACCCGATGGCTTCGTCTTGGCCATCGGGTTGATTGACAACACTATTGTGGGTGAATCGGCAAACTTCCTACGCCAGCCCCTTCGGTTTTTAGAAGTCGAGAGGCCACCCCTACCCACCCTTTCTCTCTATCTCTCTCTTATTTTCTATATTAATTATTTGATAAAATAAAAGTGCGAGTGATATTGGTTAACTATAATGAATGTTTTAAGTTGATTTGGATAAGACAGTGAAAACTGATTTGACATTGACATGACAATTGGGTTCATTAAGTCAAATTGAGCTGGGATGCACGTTTAGATTTACTATCTAGACCCCTAAGAGTGAATTGCTTTGTCACACCGATCAACATCAAATTCATTTTTCACATTTCCAATGCATGCTTTTTCAATTTTCGATGCATCACACCCTTATTAAAATGGTGCAAATAGCAACTCCATTGAACGATAGGAAATGGCCTTACTAACTTTATATTAACATCGACTTGGACCGGGTACCTAAATGAAAAAATCGTGAACCGGATTTAATGCGTTTGTTGTTGAGTTGGGCCCACCAACCACCGTTATATAAATATAAAAATCTCGATTTTCTGCATTCAACTTTCAACCATCCCCATTTTTCGCACTCGCTTGTTAGTTGTTACTCTCTCTCTCTCTCTCTCTCAAACTTCCGGTTGCCGGCCGGAGTTTCTTCCACCGTCCTACAAATCTCCGATCATCCTTCACCATCAATCATCTCCAAATGGCTTTCCAGAAGATCAAAGTTGCTAATCCCATCGTTGAAATGGACGGTGAGTTAGTTCATATATATATATATATGTGAATCTATCATTCTAGTTTTTCAAAACTTCCGATCTAACAGATTATGAACTAGGTTAAGTTAGACTGGATGGATCGAGGTATCACGAAAAGAAAGAAACAAAGAAATCAAACAGATCGATATTTTTTGTTTTTCTTCTTTACATTTATTAGTTGCTTGTACGTATGATCTGATTATTAAGTTTATGAGTTTTAAAACTTGTTTTTTCTTTGGATTTTTACTACTTTGTTTGCTATCTCTTTTTGTAATAAGCAGCTTTTCTAGCAGAAAGTGTGACCTCTTTTTCTCAGTTTTTTGGTTCGTTGATTACTTTATTCTGACTGATATAATATTATCAGCAGAAAGTGTGATAACTGATTTTTTTATTTATTTCTAGGGCTATCAAGTTATGGACTATGTTTGATAGATAGCCAAAATGTGGAATGCTCTCTTGTATAATAGATCTCTCTCCACACACACACACACACACACTTACACTTAGAGCTACTGATTTGATGGTTTTGGGGTCTCTGTGTGTGTTAAGTTTTGCAATGTCACTAATTTTTTTCATATATGGATTTTCATATGAACCTGTTTTCCTGTGTAAGTTTTAGTTTACTTGTTGCTATGAAACTCTATAAAGTTTGCAATTTGCTGCTTTGGTTTACAATCAAACTCTGTTTTCAAACATTATAAAGTTTACAATCTGTGAGTTTGAAAGTGATATTTTCTCATAATGAAGTCTGTTCTTATGGTAAAAACAAGGGAATTTGATCAAATTAGCCATCTTGGATGAACCTCTTCACTCTTAGTCCATTTTTCTGGTATAAACCAAAGTATCCACGATTTCACAGTGCCCGGAACTAGTGAAATGTACTTTTATGAATAAAACATGATCTTGGCGAGCCATTTTGCGAGCCAAAAGTACATTTTGCTAGCTGTCGCGCCCATTTCGCAAGCTGACCCCACCAGAAACATATTATTCGGAAAAGGTAATTTTGCAGAGTCTTGGCTATTTTGGTCCAAGATGAAAAAAACTGGGCTAAAATGTAAAAGGTTTGTTCAAAATCGCTAGTTTGGTCAATTAATCTATTAGCAATATTGTGCAAGTTGTGATATTTATGTGCTGATTGCATGACTGGTATCCAGTCATCTTGATAGCACCTGCTTATGGTAGCTTTTTGTCAATTAAGTTGTCCTTTTGACAATGCTGTAGGTGAAAGATCTCATTAAGCACATTTACATGTATAACCATTTCAGTTGTCATTTTTTTATACGAAATCGGTAACACTTCTCTGCATGTTATTGATGTCAATTAAACAGGAGACCTTGATAGTTCTCGACATGGTTTTGATAGTTTTTAACGGTTGAGAACTCGATAGTTTAGTCATTTGGATTGGTTCGTTACCTACAAAGTTGTTTTTGTTATTCGGGAAGCAAAACTCTGTGATGATCATATGTCAAAGGTACAAGATAGGAGCTACTAAATGGAAAGTTGGAAACAAGATCAATCTGTTAATTTCCTTCTTTCTTTTATCCTGAGCACCTCGATCCATTCAGTTTAACTTAAACTAGTTCATATTCTGTTAGATCGGAAGGTTAAAAGGATGGGACTGGATTGATATTAATCTGTTGATGGTTCGGATGTGCTTGAACAAGCATAATGTGTTCAATTGTTCATCATATGATTATTCATGTGTTTTTGCAAGATTCTGTGATAGAAATCAGTTGCAGAATAGTAGAATACTCTAAATAGAGATGTTCAATAGTCGGTTGAACCAATGGATTTAGGCGGATCTTTTCGATTCATATCATCCATTTGATGATGGATTTTTTCATCCGATGCAATCCAATTTTCATTGGACAACAGATCCAATTCAATTAAATGGATGATTGGATTGGAGAATATCCATTGGATATTACTATTTTTTATCCATCCAATGGTTCGATCCAACTTTCAACCAATTAATATACCATTTCAACCAATTATTCATATAATTCTCTACTTATTGGTAAAAAACACCACATACAATTATCAACAAAACTCGAATCATAAAATATTATTAGTTGGATGGTAGTTGGATGATAATGGGATGGATAATTGGAGTGGATGAGTTCAGTTTTATTGGATTCTGGACAGGGATCCAAGAATTGACCGATTCATTTTGATATTGAAATTATGAACCCAATCTGATCCAACTACGATTGGATACCCAATTAAGGTTGATCAGTTCTAATTGCATCGGTCTGTTCTAATTGGATCAGATATCTTTCTGCACACCCTTATGGTAAATCAAATGTTGCAGAAAATATTAGTGCATACTATATGGAACTACAAGGACTAAAAGTCTATAGCAATTAGTGTCTGCTTTTTATATCTTCAGAATGTAGTTTCTGGACTTGTAACAAGTAACAACTTTCATTTTGTTGTTGTTGCAGGAGATGAAATGACTCGCGTCTTTTGGGAATCAATTAAGAATAAGGTTGTTTAATAATTCTTTTGACGCCAAATATTCATTACCTAAATATTGTTGCCAATATCTAATTAGTGTGCTTATATCTTGCAGCTCATCTTTCCCTTCTTAGATCTCGACATAAAGTATTATGACCTTGGCCTTCTTAATCGTGATGCCACCGATGATAAAGTTACCGTAGAAAGTGCTGAAGCTACTCTTAAGTATGTCTTCTTATTTCTACTTTCTGCACCATTTTTGTTTAGCATAGCAGATATGCAAGCTTTTGTTGTCTCTTTGTAGTTTTTATTGCTATTTTACGGAAATTGCCCAAAATAGCCACATGGCTCCCATCTATTCACTTTTTAGCCCAGTTTTTCCATTTGGATCAGAATAGCTAAGATTTTGCAAGTGCCCCCATTTTGCAACTCTACGAAATGTACTTTTCTGAACTAAATACGATTCCGGTGGGGCTGGCTTGCAAAATGGACCACCAGAATCATATTTTGATGTAGAAAGTTCATTTCGCAAGTTAGGAAATGGGCCCCTCTTGGGTATTTTGGGACAACTTGGAAAAAGAGTGGGATAGAAAGTGAATAAGGGGGAGTGATTTGGCTATTTTGGTCAATTTTTCCTACCCCTTCTAATTCTTAGTTACTTCCACCCGTGCGCCCATGACTTGTTGGCACATTTACGTTGTTTCTTCTTGGTTTGTGGGTTTCTAGCTTCGTGTCTTGTTGTTTTTGCTGCACAAGCTGATGTGTTCGCTTCAACTTTAGGTACAATGTTGCAATCAAGTGTGCCACCATTACTCCAGGTATATTCAAATTATAAACCTGTATTGCAATTCTATATGGACTATCGCATTTGTGTCATAAAAAATGATAAAGAAATGTCTCAATACAGATGAGGCTCGTATGAAGGAGTTTACTTTGAAGAGCATGTGGAAGAGTCCAAATGGTACCATCAGGAACATTTTGAACGGTTAGTAATATTGCTCGTTCAAAGGATGATAAAACCATGTCTTTCATTGCAAATATATATGTTTTGTTTTGAGATTACAAACTTACTTAATTTACTCTTGCTGCAGGCACGGTTTTTAGGGAACCAATCATGTGCAAAAACATTCCAAAACTGATACCAGGTACTTCATCTATTTGGATGTAGGGACGGGCCTAAAGATAAGAACCCGACTACATGAGCTACTGCTCAATTGACTGTCACACAAGATAATTTTTTAGGGGCCTTAAAGCACAGCTGCTTTAAATTTACATGTGCTTCCTTGAGTTAACAAAAAGTTGCTGCATCCTACTGGATAATTCAAAGAAGGAAAAAAAACTGTATAATGCAAAAAACCCTTATATATCATTTTTTTTTATGAAACTGTAGTATTTACAATTGATATTTATTTGATTCCATATTATTTTGTGCCCCTTCTTGAAAAAATTTCTGGGTCTGCCTCTAGTTGGACGTATTAATTCTTCTTTTTGGGTGGCATGGAACTATAATGGACTTTATGTGCAGGGTGGACAAAGCCAATATGCATCGGAAGACATGCTTTTGGTGATCAGTACAAAGCTACTGATGCAGTGATTAAAGGCCCTGGGAAACTGAAGATGGTATTTGGTATGGTTACTGCATTCCTCTTTAAATATATGGACCAAAATATGATATGTGGTTTTGTTTGTGTGTTTGAATACTAGATTCGTATAAGAGTTCTTCACCAAGCTAGCCATTTTTGGCAAAAAAGTTTCATAAAATAGTCAGTAATTCTGCAAAATGACTCCAAAATCTACACAAAATGTAAAAAGTGCTTTTCGGCCTAGATTATAGCCCCATCATCTAACTAAAAAAACAAACAATGGACATTTCTTGAACTTCTTTTTGTGTGCCAAAAATGGCTAGTTGGTGGAGAAACTCTTCATATAATCATGCCTTGCATATAACTACCATGTTCCCCTGTCTATATTTCTGTTTGCTGATGAGAGATGCGTGCTGATCTTGTATTCCAGTTCCCGAAGGACAAGGGGAAAATGTAGATTTGGAGGTTTACAACTTCACGGGTGCTGGAGGGGTAGCTTTGTCAATGTACAACACTGATGAGGTAGTTTTGCAGTTCATTAGGGTTCTGATCTTTCCTTTTTCAGCTTCTCATTACCAATATAGAGTCTGAATTTTATGTCGTTTCATGAATAGTCCATTACCGCTTTTGCTGAGGCCTCGATGAACACAGCCTACTTGAAAAAGTGGCCACTTTATCTAAGCACAAAGAATACCATTCTAAAGAAGTATGATGGAAGGTATGCTGCATTCTTGGTTTACTTATTATAACCTTGTCTCTTCTTTCACTTTGTAATTCCTTAATTACATTTGGTTCTGAACACGTTAACTATATCTCTTCAAAACCTTCAATATAGATTATTTGTTTTTTTTGAAGTATATAATATTTATATTACGGCATATGAATTTAAACATCGTGTTTAATGTTTTTGTTTCTTCTGATAAAGGTTCAAGGACATATTCCAAGAAGTTTATGAACGCAACTGGAAATCGAAGTTCGAGGCTGCTGGGATATGGTGAGTAGCTGAGCACGTTTTCATGATTCTTGATTTCTTCTTTATTCCATATAAGTTTTTGCATCATCTTTTTTGTTATCATTCACAGGTATGAACACCGTCTCATTGATGATATGGTTGCTTATGCTCTTAAGAGCGATGGAGGCTATGTATGGGCATGCAAAAACTATGATGGGGATGTGCAAAGTGATTTCTTAGCACAAGGTATGTGTTTAAAGGCTTCTGGTACACCGGATGAATTTTCATGCCCAATCTCCTGTTCATTTGGGAACCTTCGTATGTCGTGTTTTTCATTGCTGCCTTTTAATAATTGATTTGACTTAAATTTACAGGTTTTGGATCACTTGGGCTAATGACGTCGGTCCTGGTACACTTACTTTCTTTGTTCAAAGTCTACCCTGGGAACATATATATTTTCTCGTTGGAAACGGCTAAGGCAGATGCAATATTTTTTCGGTGGCAGCATAAAATAATTACCCCTAATAAAAGTTAATATGATCTACAGATTACAATACAAACCTACTAACAAATTAGTTCCAATTTCGATTATATTCGGTTAGGGTTTTTGTGTTGCACCAATTAGAACATAAGCTTCGATATGCTACTAAATGCCTCTTCATTTTTCGGGGCCGATGCCTAGTGGTAGCACCATTATTGACCACTTCTTTACATGTAGATTTGCTTTTGGAAACAACCGCTCTACTCATTGGGGTAGAGGTTAGGTTTGCGTACATCTTTCCTACCCGAGACCCCACCTCTGGTGGTTGGGATATACTGGGTTCGTTTAGTTATTGTTATGTTTTGTACTTTTGCTTGGTCTATAACGTGTTCTTGATAACCAAATGCAATCTTCTATATTATGTTCATACAAATGAACTGAGTGAATACTTGTTTGTGCTTCACAATGCGATGTCTATATCTAATGGACTCTGATCTACGAAATATATGGGTTAGGTGTGTCCTGATGGGAAAACCATTGAAGCTGAAGCGGCCCATGGCACCGTGACACGTCATTACAGGGTGCACCAAAAGGGAGGTGAAACTAGCACAAACAGCATAGCCTCCATTTTCGCTTGGACCCGAGGACTTGCTCACAGGTTTAGTACTCTTGTATTTTCTTTCTATCAACTAAACCCCAAGATGCACGGAAGAAAGCATTTCCCGAGTTTTCTTCTACGGGGTATGAATAAAGTAGAAAATGTGAATGGTATTGTGCAGGGCAAAGTTGGATGACAATGCTAAGCTTTTGGATTTCACCGAAAAGTTAGAAGCAGCTTGTGTTGGTTGCGTTGAATCCGGCAAGATGACCAAGGATCTTGCTTTAATCCTTCATGGATCCAAGTAGGTTGCATTTGATATTTGATCTAGCGAATGTTTATATCTCCCTCTAGTGTTATTTATATCTCTAAATATTCTATTATCTATATCAGGCTGAGTAGGGAACACTACTTGAACACCGAAGAATTCATCGATGCTGTGGCCGATGATCTGAAAGCAAGACTCTCCGCCAATTAGTCAATGTATGTATCATGCATTGATTTTTTTCAATCATATTTATAGGCCCGTACCTTCCAAGCCTCTTTTTGGTAAGCAAAAAGTGTTGGGATGTGCTTTTATTGCGAAAAGACGCAACATAGCTCTTTTTCATGCCGGGTTTTAACCAGGCTTTGAACTGACCTGGGCTTAGGTTTAAGTTTATTAGATAAGTAATCTCTAAATAGGCGAAGGATCGTGTGAGAAGTGGATATGAAACCTTGATCACTTTAATCTCAAGCTCACCCATGAATCGTATTTGATACAAGGATTGATGTGGTGTATCTTATCTTGGTGCATCCAACCTTCTCACATTAAAATGTTAATTAATTTTCTAAAACCACTTGTATTTTAACCACCACCCCTCCGAGAGAGAAAGAGGTGGGGGTTGGGGGGTGGTCTTAGAAATGGCCTCTATGTCTCTATTAAGACAAGTAATATCTGTATACATCCTACCCCTTACAGACCTTACCTTAGTGTGATATACCGGGTTTATTTTTCTTTTACTTGTGTTTTAAGCCCGACATCGGCTCTTGTTGAATCTTGGAACTGATTTCAACTTTGCTGATTATTGCAGATAATGAGAGTTGGTTGGATGGAAATAAGGAAGAAAGGAGAGATGTGATTGAGGATATTTTTATTCTTAATTTGATTTGTTATGAATTGCTACAATCCGTACTTGGTAGGGTCTTATTCACCAATTAGTTCCGGATTTATTGGCTCGAGTTTAAACCTACGGGAAGAAGGTGTTGTAATATGCTTTTGGTGCAGGTTTTACTAGTAATCTTTTGAAAAAAGATGGTCAATTCCTTCATAAGCCTAAATTTTCATTCCTGATTAGATTGGGAGAAGAGAAAAGAAAATTCATCACAATTTTCATTTTCATTTTCATTTTCATTTCCGTTTTCATTCCTCCTACCTAAATCAAACATGAATAACATTGAATTATATAAATTTGTTGTATATTAGCTATTTACATTCCAGTTTGCACCATCTTACTCTAAAAAACCAATTTTGAGATTTTTTTGTTGTAAGAAGCCATTTTTTAACATTTATTTTTGAAAACCAAAATGGAACCAACTTTGTTTTATTTTTTATTTTAAATAAAACATGTATTTAACTACCATTTTCTTCGAATAATAATCGTCTATGTTAATACAATTTGTCTTCTGAATTTTGATAATCAATATCAACATCTTTAAATATGAACTCAGTATGACAACATTCAATATTGGAATTTGATAAAATTTCAAGCAACTTCTATGTGGTTCATGGATGTTGGTAAATGGAGCGTTCGGTTGATTTTTCGTTACATCATTTTTGCATTAAGTTGTCTAGTTGATTTTTCTTCATATCATGTATGAATTAAGTTGTCTGTCTTGATTAAGTTGTTTGTATAATTTAAGAGCATCTCTAACATCTCTAAAATGTAGAAAAATGAGGAAAATAAAGATTTTTGAGTTGATTTATTGCTCCAAGAGCTTTCCCAAACTTATCCTCAAAATGAAGAAAGTCGGAGAGAATTTTTTTTTTCTTCATATTTGAAGAAAGACTCCAAAAATGATTACAATGAGAAAGAACTAATAGTAATTCTTTAAAAGTAATAGTTTAAAACATATAATTTTTTAATAGATTAATGAAATATTTTAATATTAATAAAGAACCTATTAAATCAAAACACAAGAACTAAATCTACAATTCAGTCTAAATTATTTTTAATATTACCCACAGTAAACTAATATTTATATATACATATATGATGACTCACACACCCTCTCACTTCTACTCTTTTTCCCTTCGTTATTCTAGCACCACTAGCTAGAGATAACACCTCCAAAACCCATTAACTCATGCCTTCCATCTACGGGCGTTTTGGTGGTGTTGTCTGATAAGTATCGATTTTTATACATTTTGATGTCAAAATTACCCGGTAGTTAACGCTAATCGGATGCTTAAATACACACAAATCAAATTAAGTTACTATTTAGTTACTTGAAGCCATTTAGTTTGAGAAAAAGAGTTAAATTAGAATTGTTGTATTTTATTTTGGTCTCATGTAGTCATGTGCAACAACGACAAAACAAAAAGAAAGATAAAAAGAAAAGATTTAATTTCGAATTCTTTGTATTATATTGGCAGCAAGTATAAGCCCAAATACTGCAGCCCATTTTTTAAAAGAAAAAAGGTCTGATTTTTTTTTTTTCAGATTTCTTCATCCATTTCAATCCATTTGTAAGTAACACATGTAGTCTACTTTGTAAACTTGGATGTGTTGAGATTTAAATTGATTTCTTAACATCATGAAAATTCGTTTATGTAACCTTTGGTTGCATTGTTCTTTGAATTTTCGTTAATGATTTCGAGTTGGATCCGTCGTTTTGTTTAAGCTAGGTTCTAAGTTCTAACGGCTAGTTAAATCTTTGAACCCGTAATTGTTCATTGATTTAGTTAGGTAGCAATCAACACATATTCCACCATGGAAACTCAAACGAAGGTCGTCACCCCAACCTTCTTCTTCAAAGCAACATTTGAGGGTCTTCGAGTAATCAAAACTACGACATTCACCAATTAACAAACATGCTAGGACTTCTTTATCGTCTCCATTAAGATTTAGGACTATAGGAACCTCTTGTTCTCGAACAATTGGACTCATCTAGTCCTTCCTCTCAGAGTTGCATCCCTTGACCACTTCTGCAAAGTTCCGACCATGATTGACGACACACGAACTCGAAAAACTCTTTCTCCGTTTCCACGACCCTCTGAGTTCTCACCTTATCCTCCCCCTATCAAACCTGGTCAGGTTTGCTCTTAAGCCAAATCTCATAATTAAAAAAATGTATCCTACCACAACATCTACAAGTGTTTTAAGGTACACTGCAAAACATAAATAAATTTTACATGATTAACGAAATACAAAACTTTATTACATAATTAAATGAACATATTTAAAATAAGTTCTTAAAAACTCAGGTTAACTACAAGAAAGCTATTAACATTACACACTCATCAATCAAAGTTCCAGAAATCAAAAATAAACAAAATAGTAACCAAAATATCAAATTTCTCACTTTTATTTCATCTGCTTACTTAACAACAGTCACCGGACAAGTCGCGTTTTCCACCACGTGATTGCTTACGCTTCCAAGAAACACCCTGAAATAAAAATAATAATATTATTATTTTTTGCTATGAGTTAGTTACACATAAATACATTTATATGAAGAAAATAAACACAACAGATTCTTTAACATAGAGAAAAAAATAGGTTTTGTTGTCTATACTGTAACAGTATCTCTATAAGGTTCTCTAAAATATAATAATTTTTTTTGCTTTTATATTTTAAAACCGGTGGTTGATTAGATACCTTTTGAGTGCACCAAGACCTCTGCTACCAACGACAATCGAATCAAGCTTGAGATGATCGACAGCTTCGCAGAGCTTCTCCCTTGGATCTCCCCAATACACCTTCGCCTCCACTTTAGCCTTCACTCCATTTCCACCAAATTAATCAATATATATATATATATGTGTGTGTGTGAAAGATCGTGTAAGAAGTTGAGTTAGTGGTGAAAAACATCAGAACAAGATTTTTTGAACAATCTCTTTTAATTCCATGCCCTCCCATGAATTGTACTTCAGAAAGAAATTAATTGCATCTCATCCTAATATGCATCCACTTCTCATCCAACAGTTGATAACCGCTTTTCACGTTAATCTCAACTTCTCACCAGAACCCAACCCTATATACATAGTTGAGGTTAACCTGAGAAGTGGTTATCAACTATTGAAAACCTCTTTTAAGTCTGAAAATTAAGAGATTTGCAGAGTTAAGACAGTTATTATTTTTTTTTTTTAGAAAAGGTCTAAGAACCTCCTACCGTCCTCTGAAATTTTAAGAGTTGCACCATCCACTTCTTACTTTTTAGACCTGAACTTAGACTTGAGACTTCAGACGTCTTAAAAAAGAAACAAGACCTAAGATGACATGCACCCATCAGTTTCTTTCTATAACAAAATTCATAGACGGACATGTGATTAAAAAGGATCAATGATTCACACCCACTTCTCATCTCACGTTTCCCATGTTAAACTCAATTTTTTCCCCAAAATCCATCACCTTTATATATTCATCCAAAATCTATTCTATTTCTTTTCATTTCATGTAACAAATATCATACTATACATACTTGTTAACCAAAAATACAAAACCAAAACCATCGCAGATGGTTTGAATTTTAGATTTTGATCGCAACTAATTACCTTTTTAGTCGAAGCAACAGTTTCAAGCATTTCAAAGACCTCCGGATCAGCGGTGATCCCATATTTCTTGCACACATCAACCTCTTTCAACTCTATCAATGGTATCAAAGCTGCAATTCATCCATTACAACCACATCAATATTCGATTTACGTCTCATCCAAATTAATACAAATCTTAAAAAAAACTTCACCCAAAACTCACGTACAAAAAGACAAACAAAACGAATTTATATGTTCACTTACGTGATCCAGTATCGGCGAAGAGTTTCTTATTAACCGGATCGGATTTTGGGGACAAAACAATGATTATATAAATGGTGTCTTCGGATTCAATGAGATTATCGATCGCCCATTTCAAGGCCGATTTGCTTGTTGGTGAGTAATCCATCGCAATCCCTATCGTACGAGCCTTTGACATTTCGATCTCCTAAGTTCAATTCCTTAATTCGACCCTAAAAACGTATCAAAATCGAAAGGACACAACCCACATGAATGTTTCAATGTCCATATGAGGTAAGTGGTGGTATTTATAGATGGTAAATGGGTGGTTTTTTTTGCCGCCAATGTATTTTGGTACGTAGTCGGGTTTGTGGCATTGGATACTTTTTGGTTTTTTCTGGAAGAAGGTAGAAGGAATATTTTTCACTTTATTTCATTTGTGCTATAAGATATGATTAATATTTTATTAATATTTTTAAATAATTGTATGATTCTTCAATTTACTTTATCATCCTAGACACGTGTGAAGAGAATGGGTTGTTTATTTGAACACTAACCTCGTAAGTGATTAACTGGGTTAGTTTGGTTGATAGAGGGATTATCCTTTTAAAATAAAAGTTTCAGGTTCGAACCTGGACAGAGGTGTTTCGACGAGGTATTCGAGATTCATATAAGCACCCAGCTAATCCTTTGCGATCATGAACCAACCCGAGAACCGACCCATGTAATGTATTGTAGTTATTTTTGAGTGATGTTACTTATAATTAAAGTCAACTTACACCAAGCGAGTTCATGATATTCTAATATGCCTATTCATGAATCATAAAACGACAAGTTTCGTTCCCACTAATCTGTTCCAACGAAATAGAGGTGTGGGTATAATCCATATGTATGAGGTCCAAGGTTCAAACCATGAACATCGCACCTCTACCAATGGTATACATGCACTAATTTACCTTCGTTATGATAATCGAAGAACCGGTACCATAGAGCGGCTTAGAAGATGACGTCTACATTTTTTTTTAAATGATAAGTTTCAAAGTTGGATGTTAAGGATATGTTTGGCAAACTAGTTGATAAGGTAGTTTATGATCTGATAAGCTAGCTAATGACTGATAAGCTAGCAGATGAATAAGATGCATTTGACAAAAACTATTTGTAAAATGATAAAAAAAAGACATGTTTAAAAACTGGTAATATAAAAAGTAGAAGGGTATATTTGGAATAAAAAGATATGTTTAAAAGTTGGTAATGTAAAAGTAGAAAGATATATTTGAAATAAAAAAATAAAAAGTCTTATTAGTTCCATAAGTCACCAAAACGCTAATGAAATTAACTTTTCAAAAGATAACTTATAAGCTAACTTATGTTCTATCCAAACACACAATAACTTATTTTTAACAAACAATGCCTAGATCCAATCTAGCTTCTCGCTAGCTTCTTCTTCTTAATAAATTCTTCTTTTGCGGTCCAAAATAAAAAATAAAAAATCCACATATAGAAACATACTGTAAACATAATGAATGAGAAATCATCTAGAAAGAAGTCATGTCACATAATTATAAATTATTAGCTGCCAACATGGCACATAGTGTGTATCCCATCACATGATCGACAATAATTATTAATTAAAATGTCTCATGGTAAACATATATGTAAAGATGTACGTAATTTTGTTGAAGCTAGAATTTATCTAAAATCATAAAAACAATATTCAAGACTATAAATGATTGAATGTAGAATCAACTTGTAGATAGAATCTATAAGGGTTTATTTCATAGAATAGTAACCAAGTTTCATTTTTGTTCCCCTAAAGTCACTAAAACTTTTTTTGCTTAACAAAAACCACTCAACTTTTATTTTTGTTCCAATCCTATGTAATTTACTTGTTATAACAAGTTACCAGGTAAACTTCATTTTTTTATTTAATTAATCTATATTTAATTCAATCCCAATTAAAATAGTTAATTTCCTTTTAAATTATTTTATTCATCAACTAAATCTCCTCATTCGACAATCCTAAACTATTTTTTTTTCTTTTAAATAATTTTATTCAATCCCTAATTAAAAATCAATCTACAACTATCTCCATCCTATTCCACTTCCCCTATACGTACGACCATCCCTAATCTGACTCCCGCTCAATCGAACTCTCGCTCAAACCTGGTGCAGAGCCGAATCCATTGCTTAACCGAATTCATTGCTTAATCAAATTTAGTGCTTAATCGAATTCATTGCTTAATCGACTACATTGTTTAATCAACTACAGGCAGAGGTTCTCGATTATAGTGCATTCATTAATGTATGTTATTCGGTAACAAGTTACTACTGAAATCAAATTACGAAACTCATTTTAGATGATATCGAATTATTATAATTCTTTGTTATTGATAGATGGCATCGTCTTCAGGCTCCAATCTTATTGTAGACGTGTTTTATAGTGGGATAGCGGTACATTAATTTTTAATTAGGGATTGAATAAAATTATTTAAAAGGAAAAAAAATAAAAGTTTGGATAGTGAGTATAATGAGGATTCACTTGATGAATAAAGTTATTAAAAAGAAAATTGACTATTTTAATTAGGATTGAATTAAATATAGATTAATTAAATAAAAAAAATCAAGTTTACCTGGTAACCTGTTATAACAGGTAAATTACATAGGATTGGAACAAAAATAAAAGTTGAATGGTTTTCGTTGAGCAAAAAAAGTTTGAGTGACTTTAGGAGAACAAAAATGAAACTTGGTTACTATTCTATGAAATAAACCCAATCTATAAATAGTAAGTAAATAATTTAAACGATCCGTTATATAATTGGTAGTTGGAATTAGAGATGACCAAATACCGGTCCCGGGCCGGTCCTAACCGGTCCTCAATCGGTCCGGTCCTAAACAGTAACACACCGGGACCGGTTAAGGAGTAACCGGTTACGGTTCGATTCGGTCCTATGGTTTGAAGATGAGGACTGGTTAGGCTACTTCAGATAACCGGTTAACCTTAACCGGTTAGAACCGGTTAAGGGACCGGTTATGGATCAGAACCGGTTGACTGACCGGTCCTTAATCGGTCCGGTCCTAACCGGTTACGGCTCGGTCCGGTTACCGGTTAACTGGCCGGTCCGATCCTGTCCGTTTTGGCCATCTCTAGTTGGAATAAATAATTAAATGGAAAGCAATTGGTTATTTGGGCTAAAGAAAAATGAAAAGAAAATATATTCATTTAAGGGTCCATCAAAAAACCAAATATAAGCAGCCCACAATAATAAAAATAGACAAACAAGTGAACAACTTAGAAATGACCAAATTCCAGGTCATGGGTCGGGTCCAAAGACAATCGGGCCAAATATGTAACTTCATGGACTGGTCTCGGTCTTGGTAAAGTACGGGTGGCCTGGTTAAGGTACAATACAACCGGTTTTGGTTTCGGTCCCAAACTAGGCCTAAACTGGTCCTATACAATTTCTTTTTAAAAATTAATCAGTGGTATTATAATACATTTTAAAATACGTAATTGGATCATTTAAATATACTTAAAAAAAAAAATACTCATTCCGTCCTAAAATTATTGTCCACTTTTGAGTTTTCAAAAGTCTTTCTTTTCCCGCTTTTACCTTAAAATATTTTTGTTTGTGTTATGTAATATTTGATGAAAATTATACCAATAAAAATATACTAAAAACACAATCTATTCATATATTTTGGAGTAAATTACATATTTGGTCCCTGTGGTTTGGTGGTTTTAACACTTTGGGTCCCTCGATTGAAATAATTATGGATTGGGTCCCTGTGGTATGCGTTTTATAACGCGTTTGGTCCCTCTGGGTCACGCCGTCAATGATTGAGCCGTTAGGCCCATCATGTGCACTGCACATGATGGGCATTTTAGTAATTTAACAATTATCTTTATTTTCAATTAAATTTATAGGGACCAATATGTAATTTCCTTTATTAATTAAAAACCTTAGGGACCAAAGTTGTAACTTACATTCCACCTACCAGTAAAAAATATAGAAAAGAAAACAAAATAAAATATTCCTTAACCCACGTCGTGTACTGCAAAACAACCATTCATCTTCATACTCTCCTCCACCACCCATATTCACCACCACCCGCCTCCACCGCCGCCACCGCCGATGCCGACGCCGGTTACTCCCATCGTCGCCGCCGACGCCGGTTTCTGCCGTCGCCTCCGCCGACGCCGGTTTCTCCGGCCGATTTCATCAGCGTTTTATCAACGTAAGGATCTGCAATTCGGATGATTTGATCTTTGTGAAATCGATTTTGTTACTAATTTCTGTTACGAAATCGTGTTTGTGATGAACAAATGTAAGAGATTTAACGGATTAGGTCAAAATTCACTTGTGTTATCTAAAAGCTTCTCCTAATTGCTTCGCCGTGAAAGCTGAAAACTGGTCGGAATCGTGTCACCGGTTTCTGAAACGGTGTTCGGATTCCGGCAATGCTGAAGCTTCATACACACTCCGGTCGCCATCACCACCACAAACACCACCACCACCAATCACCATCACCACCATTCACCACCCACTTCCACCAACACCACCAATCATCACTGATAACACCAAAATTATACATGTTTTGGTTGCGCGTAATCGTATGACTTTACCCCATTTCTCACCCGTTTATGATCATTTTATGCACTAAAAGAGCTTATTATTGTTTATGAAGGATTTGGAGGCCGTGGAACGGAAAAGTACGAAAAAAGGCGAGAAAACGTGAAAAATGCACAAAGTCAACACAGAAGACACTTGGCGATCGCGAAGTCCTCAACCTGGCGCCGCCAGATTCGACTGAATTGAAGATTAGGGTTGATTTAAGTGCTTGGCGTCGCCAAATCAGCAGCCTGGCGATCGCCAGATGGAGCCTGGACGTTTTCCTTTAAATATCAGCCTCCTCCTTGTTCTAAACATGTCCGATATACGAGGGAAGTACAGAGGAACGAGAGTGAGAGTACGAAAGGTGCCGATACGCTGCGGAAGTCGATCCTCGATCAGCTATCGTTGTATTGTCGGTATCATGTTGTTGGGTTTAAGCAGCAGAGTCAAACTACTGCTGGATTAAACTAGCAGCAGGTTGGTGAAACTGCTGCTAAGTCTTTAACTCTACTGCTTATAACTCAAAGTACTGCTGAAGAAGATAAGCTGTTTTTGGAGTAGATAATGATCGAGATTGAGAAGATTACTTCAGGCTCAAGCTAAGGATTGAAGATAATGCTGAAATTGCAGATAATGATAGAGTTTGAATTGATTCTGTTTTGATATACACTTATCTGTAATTCTTGGTAGTATATAACCTGAGTAGATTCGTATAGTTGAGATAACTTTTCGATCATTATTGTTCATAGAATTCTTAGCCTCAAGATTCTTAATCCCTGCATTAGAGAAGTAGTGCATGTCTGGTGATTGATCTGTGATCATCAGATTGAGGCTTTTGGTTTGTAATCAATATATATATAAACAGTTTTTGTTCATTCCATTGTGTTTCATTCTTTGTCAAGATTTACTTTTATACAAGTAATTCTTAGCAATCTGAGTTGTGTTATTAAGAGAGATTTTAGATCCTGACAAGTGGTATCAGAGCTAGAAACTCAGATCTGACAAACACTATGGAAGGAATGGAGAGTATGATGGTTTCAAAGGTTCCCATGCTCAAACCCACTGAGTTTGACATGTGGAAACTAAGGATCAAGCAGTATATGCTGCTCACTGATTATTCTATGTGGGACATTGTTGAGAATGGTCCTATCAGAAGAGAAGCTGGAGAAGGAGGAGTTGTGCCTCCACCAAGAACTGATGCAGAGAGAAAAACAAGGCAGTCTGAGATGAAAGCCCTGAGTACTCTCTTATTGGCTATTCCCAATGAATACCAACATCAGTTTGCCACATGTGAGAATGCCAAAGTTTTGTGGGAAGCACTAGAAAAGAGATTTGCTGGATCAAAGAGTTCTAAGAGGAATCAGAAGGCTGTTCTTAAGCAACAATATGAGAACTTTATGTCTTCAAAGAATGAGTCCATGACTCAAACCTTTGACAGATTTAATAAACTCATAGGAGAGCTAGCCACTGTTGGAGTAAAGATGGATAATGATGATCTCAATAGAAAGTTTCTGAGATCTCTTGGAGAAGAATGGGTTATCTACACTGTTCCTTTCAGACAGAGTGATAATCTGGAAGACAAAGAACTTGATGATCTGTATAATGATCTGAGGGTTTTTGAAGCAGAAGTTGAAGCCAAGAAGAAACCTATTGGCTATTCTCATAATACAGCACTTTTCTCTAGTGGGGAACCTATCACCAATGGAGAATCTAATTCCAGTACACCCATCTCAAAGCAGGAGACTGAAGGAGATTCTGTAATGGAAGCTCTTTTCTCCAGTCATGCTGGTGTACAATTGGTGAATGAAGACCTTGATCAGATCCATGCTGATGATTTGGAGGAGATGGATCTCAAATGGCAGATGGCCATGATAACTGTAAGGGTAAACAGGTTCATGAGACGAACTGGCAGGAGAGAACTTTGGTATGAGAAAAGATGACAGGCTTGGATTTGATAAGTCCAAGGTGGAATGTTATAAGTGTCATGGATTAGGACACTTTGCTCGTGAATGCAGAGGAAGCTACAACAACCAGCAGCAGAGCCAGCAGAATAATCAGCAGCAGAACCAGCAGAACCAGCAGCAGAATCCACTGCAGCACAATCAGCAGCAGTTTAGTCAACAGCAGCAGAACCAGAATGTGCACAATCAACAGCAGCAACACTTCAGCTCAAACAGGGCAAATAACAACAACAGAAATCCTAATTCAGGATCCTCACAAGCCCTGGTATCACAAGAAGGAGCTGGATTTGACTGGAGCGACCAGGCTGAAGATCAAGTGCAGAATCAAGCTTTCATGGCTGAGATCAAAGAAGAACCAATTTCTGAGATTCCTCAAGAGGTAAAATCTAAACTTTGTTCTTCATCTTGTCTTGAAACTGTAAGGAAGTATAGAGATCATAACCAGGTTATGTGTGACAGTATTAAGAAGCTAGAACTAAGTAGGAGAGAGTCCTCTTTGGTTATAGCTAATCTAGAAGATCAAATTAAAGCTTATCAGGCTAATGAGGTCCAGTATGGTTATGACTTAAACTACTGGAATTGGGAAAAGAAAGAGCTTGAACTGAAAATTTCTAGAATTTCATCAGAGCTAGAAAAGACTAGAGAGGATCTGAATAAGGCTAATGAAAATTTGGAAAAATATTCTAAGTCCTCAAAAGCCTTGGATGAACTCTTAAAGTCTCAGGTTCATGATGATCTCAAAAAGGGAATAGGATATCATAACACACCACCTCCATACAACAACAACTACATTCCACCAACCACTGATATCCTAGATAGGTTAGATAAATCTGATCTTCCCAAAGCTGCTCTTGAAGTAGATCCTTTATTGAATGACTCTGAATTCAAAAAGGATGACCCTCATAAGCCTGATCCTAAGCATGAAAAGGATCTTCAAAAGGACTGCAACACAAAACCTGATGTTAAATCTCAAGAGGGTACTTCAAAGAAGAAAGAAAAAGAAGTTAAAAGAGGTAATAAAAGAAACTGGAATCAGCAATGGGCACAAAAACATGGGATTGATTTGAATAAAATCAACAAACCAAAACCTTGTTTTATATGCTGTAATCCAAATCATTTGGCCAAACATTGCTACTTTAATCCAGTAAATCAGAGAGCTTTTACTAAAAACAAGTTTGTTGGATCTTTCAGAACCAATAGACAAAATTCTTCAAAAGAAAACTCTTCTGATAAAGCTGGTCATGACAAGTACTTAAACATGAAAAACCCCAGAGTAACTAGATTGGCAAAAACTAAATCATTTTTCTCAAGAATGCCAAAGTCTAAGTCTACTGTCAAAAAGGTGTGGGTACCAAAAGTAGTAGAGTCACAGAAAAGTACTGCCAGTGGTAATTCTACTGCTAAAAGTACTTCAAAGTCTGAACCTACTGTTAAACAGGTATGGATGCCAAAAGCAGCAGAATCAAAGAAAGGTACTGCTAGTAGTATTCCTACTGCTGACAGTACTAACTCAAAGAAAGGTACTGCTAGTAGTATTCCTACTGCTGACAGTACTAACTCAAATCATTCAGCTGCTTTGAAGACTATTTTGAAAAGATATGCACACACACCTATCTTGAAAACTAAGTACTCAAGTCATGAAATTCCTAGCACTGATTATCTCTTGAAACTCAACAGACTTACAGAAGTCAATTATATCAATGATAAGGGAGAACCCAAGACCATTTTGGCTTGGGTTCCATCTAGAAACTAATCTTTTTACCTCATGTGCAGGACAACCAACAGATTGGAAAAAGCATTTGGCATATTGACAGTGGTTGTTCTAGGCACATGACTGGCAACAAGTTCATACTTCAGAACTTTAAACACTTTGAAGGAGGACATGTTGCATTTGGAGATAATCCCAAAGGAGGTAAAATCAAGGGTAAAGGTAAGATTTCAAAGGATAAAATGTCCTTTGAAGATGTGTTTTATGTTGAGCAGCTGAGATACAACCTGTTAAGTGTCTCCCAGGTATGTGATAAGAAATTTGGTGTGTTCTTTACTGATTCAGAATGTCTTATTCTAGCCCCAGGGTTCAAAATTGATGAAAATCTTGTCTTGTTGAGATCTCCTAGAAAAGACAATGTCTACTGCTTAGACTTAGAGAGAATTCCTTCTAATCAATCTCTGAACTGTTTGTTCTCAAAAGCTTCTCATGATGAATCAAACTTATGGCACAGAAGGATGTGTCATATGAATTTTAAAAATATGAACAAACTGGTCAAAAATAATCTTGTTAGAGGTTTACCTAGAAAGGAATTTTTCTGTAATGACAACTGTGTTGCATGCCTCAAAGGAAAACAACACAAATCTTCTCATAAGTCTAAGGAAGTAAACAGCATATCTTCACCTCTTCAGTTGATTCATATGGATCTTTTTGGACCAACCAATGTGATGAGCATTGGAAAGAAATCCTATTGCCTTGTTATTGTTGATGACTTCTCCAGATTCACCTGGGTTTACTTTCTAAAAACAAAAGATGAGACAAGTGGACTGATCAAATCTTTTGTCACTCGAGTAGAAAACCAGTCTAATCTAAAAGTCAAAGTCATCAGATCTGATAATGGTACAGAATTCAAGAATTCTGATATCAACTCTTTTTGTGATGAGAAAGGTATTGAGAAGCAATATAGTGCTCCTAGGACTCCTCAACACAATGGTGTTGCTGAGAGGAGGAACATGACTCTAATTGAGGCTGACAGATCTCTATTGGCTGATTCAAAATTACCAATCACCTTTTGGGCAGAGGCTGTAAACACAGCTTGTTATGTGCAAAATAGAACTCTGGTTGTCAAATCACAAGGGAAAACACCTTATGAGATTTTCAAAAAGAAGAAACCATTTATTGGATTTTTCAAACCTTTTGGATGCCCTTGTACTATCCTCAATACCAAATCTCAATTAGGTAAGTTTGACAGCAAATCAGAAGAAGGATTTCTAGTTGGTTATGCAACTCAGTGCAAAGGTTACAGAGTTTTTAATTCTGTTACCAGAATCATTGAGGAGAGTGAAAATGTGAAGTGTAATGAACACACTCCAAATGCTCAAGGTACTGGTCCTAATTGGTTGTTTGATATTGATTCTTTCACTAATTCTTTTAAAACTAGTGAACAGTATAGCACAGGACCTAGTACACAACAGGTGTCAGAGGTACAGCCTCAATTTGTGATGCTTCCCATTCCAACCATTGATCCTGCTGAGTTTTGCACAAATGATGATCAAGGAGAAGGTGATATCACACCCCAGGCAAGTGATCAGACAGTTGAGACTTTGTCTCAACCTCAGTCTTCACAAGAAGATGAATCTACTCCTGAACAAGCAGACACAAACTTGAGTGATTCATTACAGGAAGAAGCACCTTATCAGACTAGAACTCAAAAGAACCATCCCACTACACTGGTGATTGGAGATGTGGAGTCTCCAATGCTTACTAGACACAAGAGTAAGCAAACAGTAACTTCAAGTTCTCATTTAAGTCTGATTTCTTGTTTTCTGTCACAGGAGGAACCAAAGAAAGCTCATGATGCAATGAAAGATCCAAGCTGGATAGAGGCAATGCAGGAAGAACTGCTACAATTTGTTCTTCAACATGTATGGGATTTGGTGGATTTGCCCAGTGGACACAGGGCAATTGGAACCAAATGGATCTTCAGAAATAAGAAGGATGAAAGAGGGATAGTAATCAAAAACAAAGCTAGATTGGTGGCACAAGGCTATACACAAGAAGAAGGCATTGATTATGATGAAGTTTTTGCTCCAGTTGCAAGAATTGAAGCAATAAGGCTATTTCTAGCCTATGCTTCATTCAAAAACTTCAAGGTGTATCAAATGGATGTAAAAAGTGCTTTTCTGTATGGAAAGATAGAAGAAGAAGTTTATGTATGCCAACCACCAGGATTTGAAGACCCAAGATATCCTGACAGAGTTTACAAACTCAACAAGGCACTCTATGGTTTACATCAGGCTCCAAGGGCATGGTATGACACTTTGTCCACATACCTGTTGGAGAATGATTTTACCAGAGGAGTCATTGACAAAACTCTGTTCATCAAGAGAGAGAAGCAGGAGATTTTGTTGGTTCAGATTTATGTAGATGACATCATTTTTGGATCTACTAAATCAAGCATGTGCAAGGAATTTGAAGATCTTATGCATAAAAAGTTCAAGATGAGTGCCATGGGAGAATTAACTTTCTTTCTTGGACTACAGGTTGCACAAAAGGAGGATGGCATCTTCATACATCAATCCAAATATGTGAAGGACATTTTGCACAAATTTGGATTTTCAGATGTAAAACCAGCAAGCACACCCATGGAGACACATAAACACCTTACTGTGGATCCAGAAGGACAGGAAGTTGATGTGCATCATTATAGGTCTATGATAGGTTCTTTAATGTATTTAACTGCTTCTAGACCTGATATAATGTTTGCTGTGTGTGTATGTGCAAGGTTTCAAGTGCAGCCTAAGGATTCTCACTTACAAGCAGTAAAAAGGATCTTTAGATACCTAAAGGGACATTCTAAATTTGGATTGTGGTATCCTCATGACTCACCTTTTGATTTGATTGCTTATACAGATAGTGACTATGGAGGTGCCAACATGGACAGAAAATCCACAACTGGAGGATGTCAATTCCTAGGCTCAAGATTGGTATCTTGGCAGTGTAAGAAACAAACATCTGTTTCTACTTCTACTGCTGAAGCAGAGTATATTGCGCTGCTAGCTGCTGCTCACAGGTTTTGTGGATACATAATCAAATGCTGGACTATGGTTTGACCTTTCTTAACACTCCTATTTATATTGATAATAGTAGTGCAATAAGTATTGTGAATAACCCTGTTAAGCATTAAAAAACAAAACATATTGAGATTAGGTTTCATTTCATTAGAGATTGTAATGAGAAGAAATTAATTCAGGTATTAAAGGTTCACACAGATTATCAGCTTGCTGATTTGTTTACAAAATCCTTTGATATAGGAAGATTTATCTTTCTTATCACCAATGTGGGAATGATCAATCCTGAATAATGTCTCTTGTTACCTCAGACTATCTCATATGTAATGTTTTATCTTTGTATTTCATTAACCTACTGCTTTGTTTAAGAAACAGTGACTCTGCTGCTCACAGCATAGAAAATACTGCTTTTAGTAACTCTACTGCTGGACTTGTCTCTACTGCTGGACACGCGTTGAACCTACTGCTTCTAACCGTTGTATAAAAGGACCATATGAACCGCCATTTCATTCAACGGCCTTTCAATACTCTTCTTCTTCTCTGTGCTTTCAAACCCTAACTGCTTACATTGTTGCTCACGATTTCACTCAATCTAATCATTCATGGCAACTTTTTACTTTGTAGAAGAACACAATCGGGTGGCGTATCTAAAGAAAGATGACAATAATGAGGATTTTCATGAAATCATTGATTTTCTCACATCCTCTCATATTGCTACTGCTATCACCATCAACCCTACGATTTACAAGGGTCATATGCAACAGTTTTGGACAAATGCCACTTCTGAAGAGCTAAATGGAGTTCCAACCATTACAAGCAAAGTTGGAGGTCGTCGATTACTCATCACAGAAGCCAAGATTAGGGCTCATCTTCACTTGGATGATCTGAATGGTATCACTTCTTTTTCTATATCTGATCTTTTTGAAAACCTTCAGAGGATGGGGTATGAAGGCACCATTGGGAATTTGAAGTTGGACAAGTCCAAATTCTCTCCTTAGTGGAAGTTTTTGGTTCATACCCTGATTCACTCCATTTCAAAGAAGTCCACAAGTTGGAATGAGTTTAGCAGTACCATTGCTTATGCTTTGATCTGCTTAGCAAACAACCAACGGTTTAACTTTTCAAAGATGATTTTTGATGATATTGTCTCTCATATCAAAGCTCCTCTTCCCAAAACTTCAAAGAAACTATTTTTGTACCCTCGGTTCGTTCAGGCTTTCATCAATGCTGAACTACCAGGGTTGGCTATTCCTTTGGACATCTATAAGGGGAATGATCCATCCCCTAAGATGTTTGCCTTTTTGAGAAAGTCCAACAAGGGTTTCTCTGGATCTGTTACCCCCTTATTCCCTACAATGAGGAGGGTAACTCACTCACAAGATGAGGACTCAGGCTTGCAGCCAACACATTCAAGCACACCCTCTGAGTTCCTACCCACATCTTCCACTCATAATATCCCTCAGATTCCTACTTCATCAACCCCCACCCCCTCACTCTCAAAAAGTCCAACAAGGCATTCAGGAGTTCCTTCCTCCTCAATGGCCACTATCCCTGAGCCTTTAAGCCCTTCATTGGAGCACTCTCCAATGGATTTTCCACAAAGGGATTCCCCCAGAGTTTCTCCCACCTCACAGAAGGTGCCCTCTAAGGAGCAGGAAGGGCATGTGGATGGTAAGGCTCAACCTACTGCTCTTGTACAAGGTGCAGGGCAGGCCAGGTTGAACATAACTAAGACCTTCTCCACGGCAACTCAAGATGAGCAATCATCTAGAGGACCCAGGTGCCAAGAAACCATGGGGGTAGCTGGTGCCTCTGCTAGGCAAAGGACCACTACTAATTCTTCCAGTGATCCATCTAAGGTGGGTGATACCCCTGAACATGGTGAGGATAGATATACTACTGATGAATTGATGATGACATTAAGCAAACTGGCAGCAGATTGTTCTGAGGCACTCAGTCTGGCCAAATCCCAAGCTTCCATGATTGTTGATTTGCAAAAGGTTGTCAAAGTGCAGCAGAGACTGATGCAAGCTGGAGATACTCTGCTGCAGGAGCATGACAATAGATTGGCCATCCAAGCGTCCAAGATTATGTCTCAAAACATGCAGATTTCCATCCTCAGAAGAATGTTATATTCTTTTATTGCTCAGAAGAAGAGACATCCCTTTCAGGCTACTCAATCTACTTTCTCAAAGGGGGAGAGCTCTCAGGCCAAGGGGGAGAGTTCTCAACCTAAGGGGGAGAGTTCTCAACCTAAGGGGGAGAGTTCTCAACCTACACAGCAGCAGGATGCACAACAGCAGAGTGCACAGCAGGAGGAAGTGCAAGTTGAGAAAGTAATTGAGCAGCAGATTGCTAAAGAAGATGCTGAGACTGTAAAGAGGTTGGAAAAGGAGAAGGAAGCTGTAGAAGTACTGCTAGTTGGCCTACCAAATAGAGGATTTATGGCAGATGCAAGAAAAGTGGGAAGTTCAGCAGCAGTATCTTCACAACCTAAGCAGCAGAATACAACTACAGCAGATCCAAAGGGAAAAGGAATAATGATTGAAGAGCCAAAGAAGAAAGCAGCTCCAAGAATTCCTGAAGAGGTCAATACACAATTGTCTGCGGCTAAGATCCAAGAGATTTTGGATCAGGATGAAAAGGAGGATGCAGAGATGAATGAAAAACTGTCTTCCATGAAGAGGAAGAAGTCTATTGCCAAGAAGACTCCAATAGCAAAGAAGAGAAAGATAGTTGAAGAGGCTGATGACACAATCATTCATTGGACGACTGTCAAAGCAGGCCAGAAGGATGATTTGAAGGTGGTTAGGAGAAATGGCAAAGAAGATGTGTACTTCAATCTTGACAAATTCATCTCTGTTTGTACAAGAAAGGATTTGGATGACTTTAACAAAGTTGGACTGGAGCTGTATGGGGCAGATTTCTTTGGAAAGAGCATGCAAAATCTGAACACCACAGTCAAGATGATAATGGAGAGCTTGGATCGTACTTATTCTCCATCTTACATGAATCAAAGGGCACTGGGGATAATCCTTTGGAAGGTGTATACAAAGTCTGAGGTGGTCATGCTTAGACTCACAGATGGAAGTGATGAATTCCATTTATTTGAAAGAGAGTACAACATGAATCTCTTGAGAATAGAAGGAATTTTGAAGAAGAGCAACAAGTACTTAAAGCTGAATGAGCTGGAAAAGCAATATGTGGCTAGGGTGAAAGAAATGAAGAGAAAGCTCACTGGTGAAGCTGTTCAAGAAGAGGAAGCATACAATCCTTTTGGGAAGGTAGAAAAATGGGAAGTAATCAGCCAAAGTAACAGGTTGTATTACAAGTTGGACAGGCATGGAGGATACAAGGATTTTTGGAAAACTTTTTCTGATCTTTTGGAACATTGCTCAAGAGATAATTTGAAGGAAATCTTTGAGCATGGAATGGCTGTGTATGGGGAAGTACTGAATGAAGAAGAAGTAGAGGATGCATTGGTAGATAAGATCAAGAAAGCCCTTGAATGGCTATGCATGTTGTTTGATGTGAACAGGGTACAAGACTTAATTGTTCAAGATGTTGAAACAGTTAACCAATGGGTGCTGTATGAGAGTTGTGGAGTTTATGCTGTAGTTTGTGATGGATCAAACTGTGAATATTATTTGGTGGAAGGTGACTACAATCACAGTTTGGTAAAGCTTCAAAAGATGATAGAGAAAGGTTTGAGCTGCAGCATAAGTTCTGAAATGGGAGCTGATCTGGTGAGAAAAGTACTCAATCAAATCCAAAACTTAACTCCTTAAAAGAAGTTAAGTTAGGGGGAGATTGTTGGGTTTAAGCAGCAGAGTCAAACTACTGCTGGATTAAACTAGCAGCAGGTTGGTGAAACTGCTGCTAAGTCTTTAACTCTACTGCTTATAACTCAAAGTACTGCTGAAGAAGATAAGCTGTTTATGGAGTAGATAATGATCGAGATTGAGAAGATTACTTCAGGCTCAAGCTAAGGATTGAAGATAATGCTGAAATTGCAGATAATGATAGAGTTTGAATTGATTCTGTTTTGATATACACTTATTTGTAATTCTTGGTAGTATATAGCCTGAGTAGATTCGTATAGTTGAGATAACTTTTCGATCATTATTGTTCATAGAATTCTTAGCCTCAAGATTCTTAATCCCTGCATTAGAGAAGTAGTGCATGTCTGGTGATTGATCTGTGATCATCAGATTGAGGCTTTTGGTTTGTAATCAATATATATATAAACAGTTTTTGTTCATTCCATTGTGTTTCATTCTTTGTCAAGATTTACTTTTATACAAGTAATTCTTAGCAATCTGAGTTGTGTTATTAAGAAAGATTTTAGATCCTGACACATGTCGATGTCCACTTTTGTTTATGTTTTTGTTTTCATTATGAGTGAGTAGTTTATTAGTAGTGCTTGTCATGATAGATGAACCTTTATGGATGATACTTTGTGATTAATGTTTATTGGTTTGTTTTTGATTAATTAAATGTCTTTTATGGTTCTTTTCTGATTGATGTTGTTGTGGCGATTTGAATTCACTTGGTTGGGTGTATTTGTTAGACCAAAGCAGATACACTCCGAAAGGATAATCAACCTACCTTAGCCTAACTTGGACCATAAAGTTGTGTTAAGGGGTTACTTTGACCAATAGTGACCGATAGTAAAAGAGCCATTGCGATATTGATTGGGAAGGGTTTACCGATTCTAGATTGTGGACCAAACGATTTAGGATTGGAATTAGGAGGACCATATCCTAGTTCATAACCATAAATTGCACATGTTAGGGTGTCCCAGACTTAAATTCCTACAATAGTCAAAACAACCAAACCTTCGACCTATTCATATCATCCGTATTGGGGATTCACTTTATCATGATAAGTACTGCTGTTTTTCCTTATTATAATCTTAAAACAATATTTCAATTGCTTTCTTAGTTTTTACTTAGTTAATTATCTTTTTCAGTATTCAAATCTTTTTCATACAAAACCCCCCTTTTAGGTTAATTAAACCGATTCAGACTTTAGTCTACGATAACTTGACCGTTCCCAGTGGTAGATACGATACCTGGACTTTCCTACACTATATTACTCACGATCAGGTACGCTTGCCTGTATATGTGGTAAGACGGTGGCTAGGCATTAGAGGTTAAAACTTGTTACGCTTTTTATATACGATAATTACCGCATCAATCACCCACATCCACCAACACCTCCAATCACCATCGTAGACTAAAGTCTGAATCGGTTTAATTAACCTAAAAGGGGGGTTTTGTATGAAAAAGATTTGAATACTGAAAAAGATAATTAACTAAGTAAAAACTAAGAAAGCGATTAAAATAATAATTTAAGTTTATAATAAGGGAAAAACACCAGTACTTATCATGATAAAATGAATCCCCAATACGGATGATATGAATAGGTCGAAGGTTTGGTTGTTTTGACTATTGTAGGAATTTAAGTCTGGGACACCCTAACATGTGCAATTTATGGCTATGAACTAGGATATGGTCCTCCTAATTCCAATCCTAAATTGTTTGGTCCACAATCTAGAATCGGTAAACCCTTCCCAATCAGTATTGCAATGGCTCTTTTACTATCGGTCACTTATTGGTCAAAGTAACCCCTTAACACAACTTTATGGTCCAAGTCAGGCTAAGGTAGGTTGATTATCCTTTTGGAGTCTATCTGCTTTTGGTCTAACAAATACACCCAACCAAGTGAATTCAAATCGCCACAACAACAATAATCAGAAAAGAACCATAAACGACATTCAATTAATCAAAAACAGACCAATAAACATTTTTTGCAAAGTATCATCCACAAAGGTTCATCTATCATGACAAGCGATACTAATAGACTACTCACTCATAATGAAAACAAAAACATAAACAAAAGTGGACATCGACATGATACCGACAGTACAACGGTAGATGATCAGAGATCGACTTCCGCAGCGTATCGGCACCTTTCGTACTCTCACTCTCGTTCCTCTGTACTCCCCTCGTGTATCGCACTTCAAAACTCATGTTCAGAACTGAAGGAGGAGGCTGATATTTAAAGAAAAACGACCAGGCTCCATCTGGCGATCGCCAGACTGCCTACTTGGCGACGCCAAACACTAAAATCAACCCTAATCTGCAATTCAGTTGCACTTGGCGGCGCCAAATATAGGACTTCGCGTTCGCCAAGTGTCTTCTGTGTTGACTTTGTGCATTTTTCACGTTTTCTCGCCTTTTTCCGTACTTTTCCGTTCCACGGCCTCCAAATCCTTCACAATCAATAATAAGCTCATTTAGTGCATGAAATGATCATAAACGGGTGAGAAATGGGGTAAAGTCATACGATTACGCGCAACCAAAACATGTATAATTTTGGTGTTATCAGGATCTTACTGCTTCAAGTCTTCTAGCAAACTCCCATCCAATTTCCGCATTTGCTCTAAATAATTTCACGCTCTACACAATCCTCTGTGAAAGCAATGAGTTTGGGATTTGAAGTCCTAGAGAACGTTAACTTTATTAGCCTTCTCTAGAATTTTTCCCTGTTTGACCTGTTCCTTAGTTACTTTGTTTTTACACAACCATTGGATATAGGATCTAGGGTTACACCCCTCAATATCCGCATTCTAGCCTTCTTTAACTGTCGTAGCCAACGACTCCACCCTTAACGAGGAGTTGAAGAACGTGAAGGGGATTGAGTCATAGTCCAATCTTGTAAGAGAATGGCGCAGTGATCTGAGTAGTAACAGTCGAGTTTGCTAAGTTTAAACCCGGCGAACTTTTAGCCACCTCGATTTGGTTCAATCAACCCTGCCCCCCGTTAATAAAGTTGTTGAATCTAGTTGGCCCTTTTGCTCGGAAAACAAATCCTCTTCTTTCTTCAAGGTTACCTCGTTAAAATCACTAAAAAGTAACCAGTCACGTCCCAGTTCTTCTCGTATGACGTCTGAAATTTTGGTCGGAGGGCTTCCGTATCCGAGGCTATACTTGTAGCATACACATTGATAAAACCAAAGTCCTTGTTCAACATTTACCCTTAATGCTAATTGAGAGAAAGTTAACCATGTGTGAAGTCTAGGTCCTTGTCTGTCTCTCTGCACGCTCCCTTTGAAGGGTCCTTCAAAGAAAAGGAGATAAGATTCCTGAAACTGCTAAAAGAGAAATTCACCTGACTTGTAGCAAGGAAGTTTTTCGACATTTTTGAATCAGCATTGTTGGGTTTGATCCACGTCAAAGTTCTAGTTAAGCCATTTGTCATGTTAACAATTCTTCCAAAATCGTCGAGGTTCGGCTTAGGGGAAGATGCACCTTTGCCTTATAAGGGCAAAGGCCCCCAACAAAATACTCCACAAAAGACTAATATTTTATATATTTACATGTTGCTTTCTATTATGCCCCTAACACTAAAACAATAGGCCCCCCAACTTGATAAAACCCTTGTGTTTAATCGGCCCAATCTCACTATTTCTTCAAAATATTTTGTAGTTGTTGAGGTAATAATTTAATTAGGTTATTCTTCTATTGTTATCACTAGCTATAAATAATAACTTTTTTATATAATATAACTAATTCAGTGTCCATCAATATAATACTTTTAGAAGGATTAAATACGTTATTAAATTGGTTATATTATAAAAAATTCATTATAAGTAAAAAATATACATTTTCTATTAATATATTCTAAAAATGCTCAATTCTTAACCTATTTAAAGGTGTCTGACAAAACTTTTTAATGGTGTAATTTATAAAATAATAATAGTATAAATGAAAATCAAAACCCAAAATCGAACAATCTAAGCCGAAAACTGAAACATGAAATCATTTTGGTTTTTAATGAGTTTTTTCGGTTTTGAAATAGTTTTCAACCCTCCCTCGAGTGTGCCCCCAACCATAAATTTTTCTGCATCTGTCACTGCTTCGACTAGCAACAGACAACGATGAAATACTTCGCTCATTTCTCATGCCAACAATAATACTTCAATGCGGAGTTCTCATTCTAGCTTCACGATTTATGTTGCAAAAATCGAGTAGAAAATCAAACAAAATATTCTCGGCAAGACAAATGCTTTTTTTGAACAACAAATAACTCACACACACGTCTCAAAACGAAGTCGAGGAGGTATCCGGGATCCATACGGGCACCTGACTAATCCTCAGCGACCATGGACCGATCCTAAAGCCAACCCATGTCGACATCCACTGTCACTCCCAAGGATGTTACAGACCACTTGGCTACTAATGCTTTGATCTCGACAAGACAAAATTTGGTTGTGCTTTGATGTGTTAAAACTCGGGAATGGAATCTCCGGAAAGAAAAACGCGAAAAGATGGATGCCTTCTTGTTTTCTTCTTCTCTTTCTTGTGCCTCTATTTGATGGATCTGCAATTGCTATGATCTTGGCTATCTTCATTTTGGTGTTAGTTACTTAGTTATTGTCTCCTATATATCTTGATGATGATTCTTAGTTGCTCCCTCTCTATATTATATCGATATTATTTTCGAGTTCAAGGCGGCAACCTCCCCATTTCATTCATTATTTCTTTTTCATCTTTCTAGAATACAAAAACCGGCTAGGCAAAACGGAACCAATTAAGGAAGCTCGTTGGTTACATACGAAGAAGTGCATCTCCTATTCTTGTAAAAATTTATATAAACCCTTTAATTTGGTAAATATCAAATCGCAACATATGATATAGTTTCTCTTGCTCTCCAATCCATGGTCTCTTTTCTAAGACAAAAAGAGACATGAAAGGCCTTAGAGAAAATATGGAAAAATAATTAATGAATACTACAAAATCCAAAGAAGTCAAGAGTGAAGAAAATGAAGAAGCAGGCCTACTATTTGATGGGAGACTAGCAAACATACATCGATAAGTACAGAAAACGCGCGCATAGCTTCGATCTTAAACCTTCTTCTTCGTTTTCTTCATCATCTTGTTCTTTCTTTTTAGTACTTCTGTTGCATAAAATTCAGGCTTTTGCTGTCCGTTATACGGACGAACTAAAGCACAAATTCGAAATGCAAAAAAAGAAAAGGAAAAAAAATAGAGAGAGAGAGAGATCAGTTGCGTTCTTTTTGAAGCCAATCTGGTCTGCCCAAAGTGAACTCTAAGCATGGGTTTTTCTGATCCATATTGGATCCTAAGCAGCTCTTTGATCTTGAAGGGTCGCATTCCTGTAATGAAGTTAACAAGAAGCAAGTAAAATATTATTGAATGATGAAATACATATATACTTCAATTTGCATGCAAACAATAGAGATTCATCACACATGGATATATTATTTTCAACAAGAAAAATGCAAGTTTTTACCAATAGCATACAAGATGAAGGGCTAAGTTTTGAAAAAAAAAATTCCAGTTTTATTTTTGAAAGGACCATAAGTTTTTGCCATGCACAGTTTCAATATAATAACAGAAGTAAAACCTAGAAATATGCCTTTTTTTAAAGTCCTAGAAATATGCCTTTTCTTTTTTGTTCTTAGAAAATGCACATGCATCAACCACATCGGTGGTAACGTACTTGCAAAAGGCCTAAGGGGATGTGATGGGATATCCCATCTACCCGGGTTCAAATCCAGGCGGTGGCATTCTGTGGCCAGACTTAGTCTCAGACAACTATAATTTAATTTTAATTTCAAATTGTCAAATATATATTCTAGGCAAAGCCTAGATGAACCTTATAAAAATATATACATGCTTGATAACTAAATCTGCGAATATGATTCATTAGATACGAATTTTCTTTTTGCAAGGCTCAAGCCAGCCTTAATTAGGAGCCACAGCAAGGCACTGACGTTTTTCATGGCGTGCCTTATGACAACAAACCACCATATAATATATATAATACCATATATCTAAATTTGGTTATATTACTTAATCAGTCAGTGATGATAATGAATTTAAATTAGATTATATATTTAAACCTAGCGAATAAAACATTAAAAAGGTAAGAGAAACATCATATGTCGCGTTAAAACAACTGGCCATGGTGTATCACAAACTTAAAGTGACGTGAGACACAATTTGGGTCATGTTCTGTCATAACCTGTGTTACGGCGAGCCTTTTAGAACAATGCTAATAAGCAGTAATATATAATTGTGACAAAGATTACCTCTACTGGCTGACTAGCACTCCGTTGTGGTAATGAGGTCGATGAGGGTCGGAGGTCGTTCATATCACCGTTTGTCGGCAGCCATCCCTCCCTATTGCTGAAATTAACGTCAATATCAAATTTCAATCAGTCTTCAAAGTTTGAGAAGGTGTAACCCAAATTAAACAAAGCGCCACATTTGTTTTGCATACGTTCCGCCTTAGATTTGCATTATGTTTATAGTTAGGGGAAACATATATAATATATGCAATTCATTATTTAAGGATTGAGTAAAAACTAAATGTATATATATATATATAGAGAGAGAAAGAGGTTCAAATGAGAATGACATCTTTTTAAGAGAATAAGAGAATGGATTTTTGTGTACACTTTTTGGTTGTAAACGTGAGAACAGCCGAGAGCGCGACATGTGGCGGCTTTGAGTGTGGTCCCCCCCTTTAATTCAATGCCCTCCCATGAATCGCGCCTAGTCACCCGCCATGGACTTGACGTGGCGCCTAGTCATCCGCCACATGTCGCGCTCTCGGTTGTCCTCACGTTCACAACCAAAAAGTGGTTCACATTTATATACAAACCACAACAACTACAGCAAAATGCAGTCAATGTGAATATGAGATATATTTCTATATCACATATCAACATTGTATATATCTTACTATACAACAATACTAAACAGATACTCTTCTAAATAAATGCCTCATTCGAATCTTTAAATAACCAAATCAATTATCTCTAGAAAATATGTATCTGAAAAAAAATCGGCATGGTCGAGAAACAAAATAAAATAAAATATATCATCATCATTTTTACGAACCATTTATTTCTGTCTTTAGAGATTAGAGTCGAAACAAGTTTACATCAATGTTAAAGAATTTTTTTTGGAATAATGGGGTGAATTTTATTGCATCATTAAACTATTTATACATCTTTAGTAATTCACTGGGATACCTAGGGTGAGATTAAAACCCATTGTTTAGCTTAAGTTGAGAATATTTTAACCATTCAGATGCAACTCGATCGCACTTCAAATGATGGTAATTTGGTAAACTACAAACTCTTGATGAGATCCATATGTTAGAATATTTTAACCACATATGTGACTTGGCTTTTTACTATCGCAGAAAAAAAGATAATTCTCTAGTTCTACAAGTCACAACCTCTAGTCTTATATCTAATGTAATTGTTACATAGCAAACCAAATTTGGGAGTTGACATATTTTATAGTAAAAGATAACTTCTACTTCACTGAAATGTTATCATTTGGGCAACAAATAATCTATCATCGATATCTATTATAATATCTATTCCCATTTTCATCGATATCTTTTCCTATGTAATTCTTTGTGCATGATTCTTGTTAAAGGTTTGACACCGGGTTTTAGAACCTCTAGAGAAATTAGTGTAGTTTTGTTAGACATTCATTTCTCGATTCATTAGTAACATTTTTTTTGAACGTCGATTTATTTGATCATAAAATTTTAATTGAACATATGGGTCGTTAGTAATGTTAGATTTTACACTGCAAAGGTTATTTTGAACCCCCAATATAATATTGCAACATTTGGGCGAACTATTTTAACATCTTTTTTTTGGAAGGGTATCCTAGGCTATACCTAGACTAATCCCGACAATTTATTACCGTAAGACATCAGCTCCTCCTCCTAATAACCCAGTGACCAAATTGTTGCGTACGCATAGATTTAAACCCTGTGCAGATAGGATATTCCACCACTTCCCCTGGGGCCTCAACCAGTACGCCACAACCCATGTGGCTTTACTTATTTAACATCCTTTACTTTGGAGTTTGTACAGTTTTTATTTGGACCATCAAACGAGGACATACACGATTGGTTGCACAACCGGACAACATAAACACGATATACTTGAACTTTTCAAGCGTAATTCACTAGGTAGTCATATTTCACTTGACACTTGATATGACACACACACACTTGGCCTAGATCTAACCAATTAGAATATTTGAAAAATCAAAAGCAAAATAAAAGAAGTGAAATGACATCATATATAAAAGCACTATGCAAGTACGAACTAGTTAAAGTGCCTGAGTTGTCTAAATTTTAACTAGATATAACAACTTAGAATTCAACTTTTTTGTGGCATTTAGTTATAAGAAAGCTTCCCAGTTGGTTTAAAGCAAACATCAAGAGAGAGAGAGAGAGAGAGAGAGGGGGGGGGGGGGGGGGGGGGGGGGGGGAGAGAAGCTGCAAAAATGAAAAAGAAAAAGGAAAAAAGAGAAAATGTAACAAAAGATAAAAGATGTTTTCTGATTTGCTTCATAACAACAGTACCCTTATGACAGGTCAATGAATCACATATTTGTAGTACATGCTCCAACCTAAAAATATAAGCACCAAAGGTATTTGCTTTAGGATTTTGGTACATTTTTAAAATCAAGCAGATTGTGGTTGAGTTATTTGCCAAAGGGTCAAAACTGTGTACATTCTTTACTCATTAGGGAAGGGTCAATATCACCGATATCATCGACGAAATCCGATAGAATGCCAACATGCATATGAGTTTCAAAACAAGAAGAGAAAAGGATAGCACTTGAAGTCAAGACACTGCCTTTTCTTGGTCATATATGCAAATTAATCATATTTTTCAAATTAGAAAAAAGGACATTATGAATAAATTATTATACAGTATAATCTAAATTAGTACCAAAATAAATAGTACTGTTATAGTAGAGTAAAATCGTTAAAAAGAAAAAGTTGATTGCTTTAATTTCTGCTAACCCTATACTAAAGTTCTGGGTTTACATTAGCTTTATTTTCCTTTCCTAAGGTTCTCCCCCCATCAAAGCTTGATACACTAACAAAGTCTCAATCCCAGGTGAAATCTTCTCTCCCAGAAAAATCTTAGAAAATAAGGGGAAGAAAAAGGAAAAAAAAAAAAAAGCAAATTAAAGCTGCTATATTAGCACTTTTATTCTTCAAAAATAGTGGAAATGTACATTAGTTTTTCCATTTCCAAGTAGAGATATCATGCAAAAAGTTAAAGGAAGTGTAATTTTATAATTAGCCCTATCTTTGTCAATACAAACACCCAGGAAACATACCTAAAAGATTTTTTTTTTTAATTTTATTTTAGAACATAATATATGATAAACCACGAAAAATCGTACCTCGAAGAATTGCTCCAGAGGGTGGTGTTAGCAGCCGCCGAGTAATTAGGGTAGTCGGATTCTTGCAGATCAGCCGACCCTCGTTGATCCGTAAAACGTCGTAGCCCTCCTCCGCTTCCCATGGTTGAGATATCATCTTCTCCAGATCCATCAGATTGCCCTTCATTCATGATTTTAGAAAGAAAAAATATATATATTAATTGAAAAAAAGAAATCAAAAAACGTTAAATTTTTTTTTGAATTGGGATTGGGATATATTAAGCAGCAGTTTCTTCTTGTTTCTTGTCCAATTTAATTAATGTGCTATAAATTAAAATAGGGATGATAATTAAATAAAAGAATTACCTGAAGAAGCTGCAGGTTTGTCAGTTGTTTTAACAGTTCTATACATCTGCAAAATCCATAAACCAAACTTAATTAATTAATAACACCAAAAAGACATCAAAAATGGTGAAGAAATTGAAAGAAAACAACTGAAAAAATTTAAAAATAAATAAATTTTTTTTTGGTTGAATGCTTTTGAGTCATACATAGATATAGATAGGTGATTGGATATTGATTTTTTCTAGTGTCATTAATCACGAGGCTGATGTTTTGAATAACATGAGCTTATAGCTAGCTGTGTTTTATTATTATTGAATAATGATGACTTACTTTTGTCTCTTATCATTCTGATCATCATCAGTATTCATTCAGTCATCTCTCTTTCTCTTTCTCTCTCTCTGACTTATTACTGTTCTTCTAATTCAGTCATTTAACTTCAGACATTGGCGACTGTGCCGGAGGCTTAATCGGAGAAAGTAAGAGAGCTAGACTCCAAAAGAAAGAAAATACTACCATTTTTTTTCTTGTCCATAAGTCATGGGGGGTTACCTGTAAATGGCTCTTGACATGAGCCAAGGTGAGATCTTTGACATCCATCAGCTCCAAAACTGACTTTGGTGTTGCCCCTAAACAAATTTATAAAAAAAACATATATAAATTGATCCTAAAGTTTTAAAGAAAAATAATTAATTAGGGGAGGAGAGTGGTGGTGATGAGATGAGATGAGTGGATGTATATAATTACTTTCATGCCCTCCGAGAAGCTCGACGGCATGGACGAATCTCGAGTGAAGCGTGCTAGTCCATCGCATCCTTGGCGCACGCATACTCCTCTTGGCCGGGAGCTTTGGTAGAAATCTTGATCTCATCAAACCATGTGAGACTTCATGAGAAGTGGGTCCGCCTCCTCCGCCATACCCGTTATGGTTATGGTAGTGTTGGTGTTGGTATGACGAAGATAAGCCCGTAAATCTAGTTCCACCACCGGTGGTACCACACGCTCCACGATAACCCGATGAAGAGGTTCCGTTAAGGCCCGGGTTCAAAAAGGGCAAGTGACCTCCACTAGAACCAAAATAAGGTGAAGTAGAAGTAGAAGATGATGATGGATAGAAGCACATCTTTGGATCTTTTTCTAGAGAAGAATGATCCAAATTAGGCAAAAAAGGAAATGAATGGTTGTGGTATACCGGAATCCCCTTTATCGGCCTCAGGCAGTCGGACACATCAAGTAGCGAAACCCCTTGGTTCAAGTGATTTAAGTTGTGGGTGTTACTAATATTTGGGTGTTGATTGTAGATCATGGTATGGTGGTTGTTAAGATGATGATTTTGATGATGATGATGATGATGATGATGGAATAAGGGATTTTGTGGATTTTCTTGATCTCTTTGAGACAAACTTGTTGCAAGATTTCTTGATGGATTTGTAAGGGAGAGGTCAGTGTAGGTTTGTTGTTGAAAAGCGTTTGATTTAAAAGGTGAATGATCGATATTACTACCACCACGAATCGAAGAAGACGACGATAAAGAAGTAGTATTTGGAAGGCTAATGTTGAGAGAGAGATCAGGAAGTGGAGTTGAAGATGAAGAAGAAGATGGTGGTGGTGGTGGTTGTTCTATGAAAATCCCTTCCAAGGGCATTTTCTTTCTTTCTTTCTTTCTTTCTTTCTTTCTTTCTGTGTCTATTAGATAAGATCACACACTTCCACACACATAAAACACACACACAAACACAAAACCCCTTCTTTTATCTCCCTTTTCTCACACACTCACACACACACACACACACACACACACTAATAAGTGGGTTTTGCTTTTTCTTTTACACACACTATCTTGATGTGCAATCAAATAGATACCATGGAAATCAACAAAAGGAAATTGAAGCAAAGAGAAGAAACAAACAACACAATCACCAACACACCGACACCAACACCAAACACAAAAGAAAAAGTAAAAAAAAATTGAAGGGTAGAAAGCTAAGAAAGATCTCTTTGAATATATGTATATAAAAAGGCAGAAGATAAGAGAGAGAAAGAAAGCAAATGAAACTGGAAACAAATAAAGTAAAACAAGGAATTCCAGAAAGAGGGTTGTGGGGAGGAAGGAGAGAGGGTGGGGGGTGGGGGGGTCTGGTGGTGTTCCTCGAGAGTATATCTCGGAAAATGACACTAGAGAAAACAACTTCTTTCTTTCTTTCTCTCTCTAACTGGATAGTCAAAATACGTAAAGCAGCAAACAGAACAAAAACATAATCACACACGAACACAAAAGAATTTTTTTTATAGCTTAGATACACACTTTTTTGTAGTAGAGAGGCATGGAAACCATGATTAATTTGGTCACTAATTTTTTATAATAAATTCTCTTAGTAATATTTAATCAAGGAGGTTGCTATTTGCACCTTTTAATGGAGTGTGTTGTATCCCGAATGTAGAAAACATGTATTGGAATGTGAAAAAAGAGGTTGATTTTGATGTGTGTGAGGAAGCAATTCACTTTATAAGGGTGAGGTTACTAAGTCATAAGGGTGCAATTAGCCTCCCCCTTAAGCAAATGTAAATCAAAACGTAGGCTTTGTTTGACAAAGTAGTGGTAAGTTAGTTGATAGATGATGAGTTAGTTGTTGCCTAATTAAATATATTAATTTTATTTTGGATATGATGAACTTAATGGTTTATTCATTCAACCATTAAAAAAATGTATTTACTCATCACATAATAACTATCTTGTATTTATTTATTTTTTGATCAAAACTGTCTTGTATTTATGTTAAGCTATATATTTTATTTTAGAGACATCTTAATAATTAAAACAATTAATTATATGAGAGTGTATTCAACTTGTCACGTTTTATCATTATATGTACTGAATTTGAAAACTTACCATTAATGTACCAAACTTGCTAAACTTGCCATTGTATGTATCTAGTTACTTGTTACCTACAAAATGCTGACGTGGAACAAGTTATATCTGACGTGGAATTTATTATTTTTATTTTTAAAAAGAGTAAACTACAAATTTGGTACCTGAGGTTTACAAAAAAGCAACAAATTTGGTCCCTAAGGGTTAAATGTAAAACACAAGGACCAAACCCAGATCTTCAAAAACCTCCCACCCAGTCGCCGACAATCCCAACCCTCCGGCTCTCTTTCGCAACCATCTCTCTCTCTCTCTCTATCCATCTCTCATTCTCCTCTCCTCTTATTTATGTCTTGAGTTTTTTCCCCAAAATCACAGCCACCACCACCCTCCATCGGTGGTGGGTTTCTTTTTCAGTGACGGCTCTTGCAAAATTGTACCCAACTTTCGGCGAGCCTCAACCATCCAGCGATCTGGGTTTCTTCATCTACTCAACCTCCAACGTCCCACTCACCCTCCGGCGACCCCTCCCTCTCTCTCTCTCTCGTTCCCTTGCCACCCTTGCAAAAATCAACGCTGGTGGTGGTGGATAGGCCGGGTTTGCAAGCCTGATTTAAAGATCGGGACGAAATAGAGATAGGATTCTCAAGATCTAGACGAAATAAAATTGGGGGTTATATTGATTTGATGGTAGTGGCAGTGGTAGTGGTGGTTTAGAGATGGCAGTGGTGGTGGTGGTAGAATTGGGGTTTTGTTAATTTTGTAGTAGCGGTGGTGGTGGTAGTTTGGAGGCAGTGGTGGTGGTTGTTTGGAGGTGGTGGAGGTGGTGGTGTTGGAAGGGTGGTGGTAGTGGTGGTGGTTTAGAGGCAGCGGTGGTGGTTGTTTGGAGGCGGTGGAGGTGGTGGTGTTGGAAGGGTGGCGGTGGTGGTGGTTGTTTGGAGGCGATGGAGGTGGTGGTGTTGGAAGGGTGGTAGCAGTGGTGGTAGTTTGGAGGCAGTGGTAGGGGTGGGGGTGGTGGCGGTGGTAGTGGTTTGAAGGGTGGTGGCGGTGGTCGGGGTTTGGTGGCGGTGGTGAGGGTGGTGGGGGTGGCGGTGGTGAGGGTGGTGGGGGGTGGCGGTGGTGAGGGTGGTGGGGGGTGGTGGCGGTGGTTTGGAGGCATTTGTGGTGGTGGTGGTGGTTTGGGTTTATATTAACATGGCAAAACATGTCCTTGAACCTAATCAGTAAATTAGAGGGACGAAATTTGTAATTTACTCAAATAATAATGACTTGGCATCCTATGTGGCATCTTATGTGGTAATTTTACCGGTTACCTTCTTAGTATGTAACCTGATATATACAATGGCAAATTTAGCAAGTTCGATACATTAAATGGTAAGTTTTTTAAGTTCAGTACATACAATGATAAAACGTGACAAGTTTGATACACTCCCATGTACTTAACCCTAACTAAAAAAAACAAAACACTTACCTTAATATAAGTATATTTTAGTGTTCATGTAAAGCATGACTTTGAACTCGTATTTTTTTAACTTTGTTATTTTAAAGCCGTAATACATTACTAAAAAGTTGTGTATTACTAACGGTAATTACTGATTACTAAAGCAATCAGAAAATTCAGACTGTTTTCTGATGGTTTACCGACAATTTCTTTTTTATTCATTTTTAATTAGTTGGAAAACATCGAAAACTGTTTCATTTTTTAATTATTCTATTTCGTTGGAAAACCATCGAAAAACAGACAAAAAATCGTTGGTAAACCATGGAAAATCCGTCAATAATGAAACAGTTGGAAAGCACTCGGTAAAGGTCGGTTGAAAAATCGTCGGTGGCTTTTACCGACCAACTTTTTAGCGACGCTCGTTCGTCAAAAAACCGTCAGTAAAGGCTATTTCTAATGGTTTACCAATTCTGTACTCGATAATATAAACTCGTTTCCAGCCTAATTGTAACATTTTGAAAATACCCCACGTTCATGAGCGTCAAAACGAATTTTGACTAGTCAAGATTGCGACTTTGACAAGTCAAAAGCCGCAATCTTTGACTAGTCAAAGTTCGGTTGGACGTGATTCACGGAGGGGTATAGGTCAAAGCGGCCTTTATTCACCGGATGAGTAATGGAGATCACTTCTCTACTTCGTATTTTTTTAGCATTTCTCATTTGAACCTAACACTATATTTTTTTTGAACGACGCTTTATTAAACCGAGACTAGCAAGACGCTAGCACGGAAAAGAAACGGAAATTACAACCCCGGATTACAAGACCAGTCAGACCATCTCAAATTTCTACCAAACTCACTCCTATTACAAATCCAAGAAAAAACCAAGGATTGAATGTCGTTCGCCGCACGAAGCGAGTTGAAAACAACGCCTTTAAAGATCTCTTCGTTACGCCCTTTCCACACGACCCAAACGTAAGCCTGAACGATAGCGTCTTTGATGGTTTCTTCTTAACTCGAGTTCTTCGTGATCGTATGATTCCCGAACACTTGTTGTGAACTGGTGCAATTGTCAGCCAGAACTTTCCACCATCTGTTGGCAGCCTTCCTTACCTCCAGCGATTTTAGGCACGACGCAAATAAATGATCTCCCGTCTCATGTTGAGCCTTGCAAAAAGTAGTACACAAGGTAGAACCGGTTTCCACCCCTCTGTGATTAGATTATCAAGCGTAGGAAGGCGGTCCAATCTGGCTCGCCAGAAGGTAATACAAACCTTAAGAGGAACCAAAGCGTTCCAACGAGTGGTCGTTCCGACTTTTCTTAGACAAGTATCATCTAAGGCAGCCTTTAAGGATGAAATGGTAAAGTTACCTGAACGTTCAAGCCCCCACGACCATCGTGTACAAAATATGAGAATGAAAACACGATAATCTTTTTTGATGTACAAAATCACATACGATTCACATACAAAAATCATATATAATTTACATACAAAATCATATATGATTCATTCGATTTTGTACATGATGAAACTCTTCGCATTCTCGTAAATGCTCTCGTTTGAACTTTTCTATATGTGTGTGTATACACGTATGTGTTGGTGGTTGGGTTCCAAAATCTCGTGTTGTTGCCACAACTAAGGGACTTAGAGAACAATCCTTCCAGTGAATTGTCCTCCACCCGGAACCACCACCACCATTTGTCCAAAAAGTAGTGTTATGAGCTTTGATGCTCCCGATACCAAGCCACCTAAGGAATCTTGCGGTTGTTTGCGCCTGAACCACAACAGAAGTCTTGTGTATAACCTTCCAACTTTCTTAACACCTTACTCGAGGTTTGAGAAGCGAGAACATACAAACCCCTAGACTTCCAAGGACCAATTTGCAAAGAGTGGGTGTTCCCCCGACTGAAAGGGAATTGGACTTCCATACTGAGAGTTTATTCCGAAATTTCTAAAACAAACAAGCCCATCTAACTTATTTGGACATAGTGGCGCCAATCGGAAGACCAAGGTACATCAAAGGAATTTTCCCTTCTTGCACCTGACCGATGTGGCAACTCTAGAAATTTCACGATGAGGAACTTTGATGCTCTGGTGGTACTTTTTCCCCAATTGATCTTTAAACTGAAGGCCGTGTGGAACCATCATATGACTTTCTAAAGTCTCCTAATGTTTCACTCCTTCCACTCTCTTAGGAACACCACGTCATCCGCATAATGGATGCTCATGATACTAGGCCAGCTATTCAGAAGAATGATACCCTTGAAAAATCCATTAACCGAAGATTCTTTAACGCCACAATTAACCCTTCCATCGCTATAATGAACAAGTTAGGGAAAACTGGTCACCTTGGCGTACCCCTTTCTCCATTCGAAAGTGATTGGTAGGAGATCAATTCACGAGATTAGAAACACAAGCGATAATGACTAAACCTCTAGTATAATAGATTCATTTGTTCCCAAATCCCATTTAAACGAGAATGTTGAACAAGAAAGCCCACCTTAGGTTTTCAAATTGTAACATCCATGATTTTTTGGATAATTTTACTTTTGGTAAAAACATGAATTTTATAGTCTTGTTGAATGGGAAATTGAATTACGAGTCCAACGGTTCTTTCCGGAGCAAAATCGGAAACGAAGAAGTTATGGCCAAAATAGTGAACCGCACGCGTTTCGGGCTGATTTCTGAGCATGGGTGGGTTACATGCGTGTATTACCCGCCGACAACCCGCCGATACTACTGGTCTGACCTGAAAAACGTGATTTTTAAGCCATTTTCTTCATTTCTTCATATCTCTCTCTATACAACTCCGTTTCTCTCGATTCTTTTTGCTATCTTCTCGATTTTTCGAGCTCTTCAAGGCTACAAGGATGGATTGATGCTTCAAGGTAGCAAGATTTGGTGTCTAGATCCCCTCCACCTTCATCTTCTCCACCTCTTACAACCTCAAATCACCATTGTTGCAAAGTGTTCTTCATTCTAGGGTTTGTTCAAGATTTGGCTAGGTAAACTTTATCTAAACCATTTTAGGTTGGTTAATCTATGTGATAGGAGTTATGAAACTAACCTAAGGTTCGATTTACTTGATTCTAGGTTTGTTCACGTATTTGACCTAAATCGGTAGATTTGGGGGTTTTGGGTATAAACCCTAAGGTGAGTTGCTAAAACCATTTTGTTAAAACTGAGGGCACATCATCTTGTTGATTTTACATACCTTGCTTGATTATTGTGGATAAATGCGATTTTAGATGAAATACTTAAATTGTTAAGTTTAAGGATTTCGTGAAATGTATGATGAGTTATGCTTACATGAATGACTTGGATTTTACATTGTTGTATACATGAAGTAGATTATCGCATACCACTATTGTATGTGTTAAATCCATGGGTTTGTAGGATGAATGCATTTAGGCGGAATACTTGAAATTATGTATACCATGAAATTATATAAAAAGGGATTCGATATCCGAGTATGTTGGCATATATGAAATGAGCAAAGGGCTTGAGACCCTCGATATACACCTCTGTTAATGATGCTATGCTAAATTCAGTATCGAGGTTTTTGTATGTAAATAACATGAACGAGATGCTATGCTAAATTCAGTGTCGATGTCTTGTATGATAATAACATGGACGTGATGCTATGCTAAATTCAGTATCGAGTCCTTGTATGTTAATAACATGGACGATCCAACGCAATATGTCCACACCAAACAGTCGCGGGTTTGTACCTATGTCGCCGGCTTTCGGGTGGCTCCGAAGTGCACGGGCCTCTGATGATGTTGCCATGCTAAATTCGGGACATCGAGGTGTTTGGAAGTAAATAATGTCGGGATATTGGTTGGTGGAAATGGGTCGCGACCATTGTTTCCGAACATAAATAATAAACCGGTTTAACATATTATTTTGTTGTTGGTATGATCTTGTACATCTTGCATGCCTTAACATTTTTTACATGCATTGTGTCATTTATACAACTCACTAGGCTCCTTTAGCCTAACACTTGTTTGGTGTCGATGTGTCACTCAGGTACTAAGGACGCCGCTCCCAAGTAGGCTTCGGGAGTAGAGTGAGCATGGGGGACGTGGAGAGACCGGTCTTCTATGACCGTGAGATTGACCGTAGAACAATAACCCTTTTGTAGTCTTCTTCCTAATAGGATCTAGACTAGTTGCTTATTGTAATTCTTTATTAAATTACAAACATTGTAATTATACACTACATATACCCCTGTTTTTGGGATGAGCTCACGCCTTGGCGTACATTGTATTACCAACTTTCTATTTATTGAAAGTTTTTGTTTACCCTAAATTTTGGGGTGTTACACAAATGCCTTTTCAAAGTCCATGTTAAGCAGAAAGATTCCTTTTTGCACTCACTTTGCATATGAGATAATTTCATTAACAAGCAGAGGCCATTCGATTATGTTTTTCTCTCATGAATGCGGTTTGTTTAGGGCTAATAACCGCATCTCTATTTTTAGTCATTCAGCAAGGACCTTTGAAATACTCTTAGTAATGCAGTATGAATCCGTCTGAATTCATTAAGACCTTGAGGGTCTTTCACTTTTGGGACCAAGGCGATGAACGAGTCATTACCCCCGTGATAAAGGGACAAAACACATTCGAAATTTTGACGTCCTCTACGAAATCCTTCCCTACCACATTCTAAAAATGTATGATGAATCCGAAAGAAAAATCAATTGTTCCGGGTGCTTCATCTGCCATGATATCTTAAATAGCACTCCATCTTATGTTAATCGCCCCATGAAGAAACCCAGAATTTTCATCCCTTCCTTTACCCACTTAACTTTCGTTTGTTGCTTGAGGTTGTCTAGATCTTGTGTCTCAAGCTCCTTTAGTTTAACAAGAGCGTTGTCGCGCTCCCTTCTCCAAAAATCCGATAAACCATGAACATCAGCCACATTGTTGAAAGTCATCGCACTCGCTTTCACATGTTTTAGTTTACGACAAAACTGGTATAGCGCGGAGCAAAATATCACTCCATTAAAATCGGAGTCCCCGAGCCTCTTTGACAATATCCTCTAAATCCAGAGCTTTTAACTAAGAATTGAAAAACTTGAAAGGCAAAGAGCCGAAATCTACCTCACATCCGGTCAAATTGGGTTATGGTCTAAATACACCCTCGGGAGTGAAAACGAGTATAAATCCAGCCAAGAAGACCTTAAGTTTCTAGAAATGAGAAAATGGTCTAATTTACTAGTCTTCGTCCCCACCGAGTTGGACCAAGTGAACTTTCTTCCACCTAGCATAGGTTCAACTAATTTAGAACCTGCAATAAAGTTGTTCAAAACCAAAGCACCTCTTGCATTAAAAGTCGATCCGTGTCTTTCTTATGGGCATCTTACCTCGTTAAAATCGTCGCATAAAATCCACTACATCTTTGAAAAGGATGCTAAAAGGGTAGACAAGTTAGACCATGGTCTACCCTGATTCGGCATGTTTCTGGGGGGCATAGACTTTGACCACCCCACAAGAAAAGTTTCTAGGCAACAACATCCCGGTCAATGCAAAGAAATATGAATCCTATTGAGAAAAAAAGGAATCCTAAATGGAGTTCATTCCCATGATCACCCATAGGTTCAATAAACTCAGTCGACCAACCGTCATTACCCCACAGGTTCTTTAAGAGAATAGGACCCAGATTGCTACATCAAGTTTCTTGAAGACATAAAAATGAATCTTATTCCTATTTCTTAGGTCCCTCACCTAACACCGTTTAACGTTTGTCTCATCCCATTGATGTTAAGATAAATGACATTAATCAGTAAGACCAACTATATCCCGTTCTACCCTTTGTTCCATCTCAGCCATCGGTTTCCTCATACCGAATCTAATTTTGAGCCCAAATAAATCAAAGGAAGAAAATTTTACCTTGAATGAAACAAACGAATTATGTTCTACAATATCTGCGCATGGCTTATTAAAATCTTGAGTGACCAATATGGTTTGCAATTCCTCATAGTGGACTTACGGATACTGTCATCAGAATCTGCATCATCACCTCTAGGTTGTCGGGAACGAACGCCTCGACCACCAGATCCCCTGTGAGATCCCACATTGGTTGGTGAGGAGAACTAAGCATTCATCATAAGGGGTGTGGATACCTCACCTCGCAAGAGGCCTTTTGGATGTACTTCGATCCATGCCAAGAACAAAATTGTGAAGTGGAAACCCTTCAGGTGGCCAAAATGGACAATATCTTGCTATGGGTTCTAGGGACGTTATAGATGCTATCAGATCCAAACTTGGATTGATGTGTTAGCGAGAAATTTGAGCTCCTACGGGGGTGGATTGTGAGATCCCATATCGGTTGGTGAGGAGAAGTAAGAGCATCCACAATAGAGGTTCTTCATGAGGTTTTTACAAGAACCTCCACTGTGAGGCAGAGGTTCTTGCCCAATCACATGTTATTGTAATAGTTTCCTTTTCTGTTATGTAATAGTTTACATAAACAAAAATTATATTATAAATAAGAAGAGAGAAGTGAGGTTTTTGTAAGAACCTCCATTGTAGTGTTTTAAGGAGGTTTTGGGTATATTGAGATGGCAATGACGTAGTGGGAAAAAATATGGTAAGTGAGGTTCTTGAAGGTTCCACCACTGTGGATGCTCTAAGAATTCCTTATAAGGGGTGTGGATACCTACCTTACAAGAGGCCTTTTGGATGGACCAGGGTTCGTGCCAGGAACAAAACCGTGAGGTGGAAACCCTTTGGGGCCAATGCAGACACTATCTTGCCATGGGTTCTGGGGCGTTACATCACTAAGCATAAGCCTAACTATTTTTATTTGCCGGCATGTGAATCACGTTTTGTTGGGGTTTGGTATTACCTATACCATCATGAATGAGTGCTAATTAGAGGCACATGAAGGATTTAGCTACTCATTGATGTATTTTGTGTTTTGTAGATAGCGTTATATCTCGGGTATTAGTAGCACTCGATCTTGACATAGTCTTGATGTATGACTTGGAGTGTATATTATCAATGTTAAATCTAGATTTTAGTTTGAGGTAAATTAATTGTTGATGTATAGTAGTGTATTCTCCCTTATTCGTTATATCTTAAGAAAACTTTAAATTAATTTTTTTTTTCTATCAAAGGGTGTTAGCTCAGTTGGATAGGTAATATCCTTGGGGGGTTTGGGGTGAAAGCCACACTACCAGGATTCAAATCCCACGAGTGACATTTCTGAGATATCTAGACTTTGGATCTGGTCCTTTGGGCCGGGTTCGGAGGATCCAGTCTATAGGATCCACTTCCTTGCCGGTCAGGTTCAACCATAGGTTGGATCGGGTCGCAGCGAATTAGTGGGATTGCACAATTAGAGGTCCGATACTGCTGAAGTGTGTGTGTTAACTTGCCGTTCAAAAAAAATTAATTTTTTTCTCTAAAGTTATTTAAAGAGGAGTATTTTGTGTAGTATTTTATATAGATTCCAAAGTTTAATTGAAATGTCCTCAAAAGATAAAATGTCAACCGTGTATTTTTGCTAATTACGGCAAGTATAGAAAAAACAAAAATCCTAGTTTGTCCTCTATTTTTTCTATAATATGTTTTTAGAATGAGAACTTATATCTTATGGTTTTATGTTACATAATTTTTTTTCATATAAAAATAGTATTTAATGTGTTAAGTAACATATATTCGTTTCTTAATGTGATTGCTTTTTATGTATTTGATTTATAACGTAAAATTTTTTTATTTGTATTTTTTGTTTTCTAAACATGTTAAAAACGTTTACATTTGTAAACCAAGTATATATAAAACAATTTTTTTGAAACATATATGTATATAATTATATATATATACTAATATTTAAAATTTTAGTCTTAGAAATTTTATATGATGTTTTTAAATTGTTGCCAACTGGTTTGTAGCCTAGTGGCATTTGGATTGTTTCTAAGGTGTCCCATTTCTTTGTGATTGTGGGTTCGAGTTTAGACATGGATAGCAGTGTAAATCTAGAAGGAGATTTTAAGTGTAGATTAGTTGGGTGTGTATAATTCGCCGTTCAAAAAACTAGTTCTTAAATTATCACAATGTTATATATTTCAAAAAAAAAAAAAAAAATCACCCACATGTAAACATGAAACTTTACTACAAGAGCTTTTAATCAAGTTAAACAACCTCAAACTTTAAGAGGGAGTTTTGTGATTCCTTTCCCCCCACTCTCTACGCTACTTGACACACTTTTTAATATCTCTGACTGAGAGTAAGTACACTAATTGAATTCCGTTTTCGTGCTACACTTTAAACATATAAACCTTATGGTACAATGTGTGTATATTTATTTATGCATAAAATCAATTTCACACAGCACACTGAAATATATAATATATTATTATTTTATTCCTCAATTAAATTGGGTTTCAATTCCTCTGTTTTAATTAGAAGCTATAATATTTTTTTGACTTATATTAAACATACAACTTTGTAGTAAATAATTATTCATAGTTTCATAACTTATTATTTATCAGAACTTCGCAAATCTTTTATTTTTTAATTTGGTGGGATAGAGTGTTACATGTTTATATTATTGTATTTGCCTATATTGAATAATAATTGTAATTATTTGATTAGTAGTTTAGTTTGTAAACTATATATTCCGATTTGTTTAAATACCCTAAATGAAATCCATTGTTTGATTGTTTGAAGAAAGAGACAAAAAGTGCTTATGTAACCCAATTTTTATTAATAAATTATTGGTTAGATAAATATAATAATCCTAGACGCTCATTATGATAAATCTAATTGATTGTGGACAATCGCTAATGTAACATTACAAAAATTTTAATTTTGAATTTTAAGTGTTAATATTTTTTGTTGATGTTTTTATGAATGAATTAATAGTGTATTTAGTTGTATATTATAGTTGTATTTAGTTCATTCATATAAACATTAATAGGAAATTTGTTGGGGTTAACTGGAAAACAGTTACATACAAAAAAGATGGAGGTCTCAGTATTGGAAGTATTGATGCTTCTAATGTTTCTCTTGTCGTTAAATTTGGAGATTTATAGTTCAAGATGCAAGTTTGGTAAATGTGATAAAATCCATTTACCGTAAAAATGGAGGATTGAACTAGAACCACAAGATTAACTTTAGCTCTAGTCCATGGGGAAACGTTATCGATATTGTCCATTCTTTGAGAAAGTGGAATCTTAACTACAATGATTTATGTGTGAAACATGTAGGGAACATTATAAAGATGGCTTTCTAGACAGATCGTTGGAAGGAGTCCAATACCTTTTCTTCTCGATTCTGAAGACTATTCACCCTCGAAAACAACAAACATGCGTCTATGGCGGACAAGATCAAGGACGAATACACTTGGTATTGGCGTAGACCCATTCATGATGGAATGAAGCTGAAGAATTCGATCAACTCAAGAAAACCATCAAATATTCTCATGTCCAACAAATCTAACAATAAGAAATTTCTAGCTACGACAAATGGTGTGCTTTCAGTTGGGTCGTTGAGATGTATCATTGAGAAATATTATTTGGGTGCGGGGAAAAGAAGATGTTATGCAATCATCGGATTCCTCAAAAAGTTAACAAATTTATGCAGAGAGTTATGGTTGATAGAATTTCGACTCTGGCCAACTTCAGTAACATGAACCAGGATATAGATTATACGTGATGTCTGGAATGTTTGTGGCACCGATTTGAGTCTGCTTTCCCCGTTTTGTTTGAATGCACCATGGCATTAGAGGTATGGAGATTCATAGTAAAATGGTGGTTGGTTTCCTTCTCAGATCAAAGTTCGATGAACTCGATGATCAACATAATCAATTCTTCTTGGCTAGGTGTAAAGGGTTTGTAAGAAACCCAATTAGTTGGAGATATCACCCTACCGATTGTATCTAGATTCCATAATGTAGTTATGTTTTTATGCTTGCTTCTTGCTAGCCGAGTAGCCGCTAATAAATTTTTGGTTGTTGTTCCACAATAAACGCGAGTATAATATATAATTTAATGACTAGTATATATAATATAAAAAATTTTGGAATTAAAATTAGTTTTATATTTCAATATATCATTTACTTTTACTTATATTAATTTTAGTAAATAAACTAATAATTTGATATTAAGTTATAGTGAACAATATTTATTTAGAGTTCCATAATTTTTGGTTGGGTTAATAAAAACTATACTAACATAATATTCAAGAAACTAGTTTAAAATTATTGTTAATTGTAGTAGAGGTAAATAATATAATAATTAATGTAGATATAACACATGAAAAATTGGCTTGATAATTATTTGAAGTAACATAGTAAATGGTTTTATAGAAATACTTAACTAAAATTACAATTATCTATACAGTTTAAATTTTATGGTATTTAGGTTGACTAATAATCACTTAAAGTGTGATTACTTTTCTTCCTTATTTATTTTAGATTTTGTGAACTACAAGAAATACATGTCTTTTAGATGTACCATATATGATGCGTTTGAATTCCTTGGTGTCATGGCTAATATTTCGATAAGAATAATTAGCCGTTAGTTTTACTACATATTACTATGAAGAATTTGTAGATTAATGGATTTATTTTGTTTTTAAGAATGCCGGCTCAAATTATATAAAACATAGTTCATTATAATTTACATCAACAAAGAACCCAAATTTATTGCGTAAATCATCACTCAGATTCTTATATAAACTTATTGTTAGAATATGTGGAACCCCTAGATTAATCTCCAAAAGAGCCCTTGAGGAGAGAAGGGGGGTTCCAACATATATAGTGAAGATTTGGTCCAAGTCTAGCCGATGTGGGACTCTAACACGCCCCCTCCAACAGAGGCTAGATAGAGAGCCTAGAAGGGTCACGAGAGGACCAGGAGAGGTGGGACTCTAACACGCCCCCTCCAACAGAGGCTAGATAGAGAGCCTAGAAGGGTCACGAGAGGACCAGAAGAGGGTCAAGAGAGTGCCGGCATGTGAGTCCGTAGAGTGGTAGACCTTGGCTCTGATACCATGTTAGAATATGTGGAACCCCAAGATTAATCTCCAAAAGAGCCCTTGAGGAGAGAAGGGGGGGTTCCAACATATATAGTGAAGATTTGGTCCAAGTCTAGCCGATGTGGGACTCTAACACTTATGATCAAAGTATACGGTAAATAGACCAAAAGAGCTCATTTCACTTTTGTATATTATATTTTTGGTAAGATAATGATGATTTAGTTTTTCGAATAATGAAGTCTAAAACATGTTATCCTATAAGTTAAAATTGTTTTCTTTTTGTATAATATAAATATATTCACCACGTAACTAGCGAGCAACTAGAGTACAAGAGTCAAGAAACAACAAAAGGGTTACAACGCCACTTGTCCCAAGCAATGATCCCCTTATTTTTGCATCTAACTTTAACCCACAAAAAAAATAAAATTAGAGAACACCTCAGAAACAACACTAGTGACTAGGGGCTTCTTGTTACTAAAGATAAAAGAGTTGTAAAGGTTCCAAATAGACCAACAATACGCTGCAATGATCACATCCAAGACAGTCATGTCCATAGCTCTAATAGAATTGATGTTACGGGCTGAATCAAGGAGATCAGAAAGCGAGCCAACACCAAACGTGAAAATGCTAAACCACAACTTGATCCGAGCCATCACGTCTCTGCTGGTGGAGCAGTGAAGAAACAAATGTTCTTCTGATTCAGGCGCCGAATGGCACAAGGGGCAACGGTTGGAATTAAGCTTGACAACCCTCCTGATCAGGTTTTATTTCATAGGCAATTAGTATATAAACAAGCTTACTCTTCGTTAAATTTGTTTAAAAAATTCTTTTTGTTTCATCATAAACTAATTAAAAAATCCCTATAGCATTTCAATTATTTTAGAAGTTTCCTTTTACCTTTTTTCTACCAAAGAAAGTTTTTTCCCCCATCTAATATTTATGCTAATATTTTTTAACAAAATTTCATACGCGTATTTTAATTTCATTTTACCTTGTTATTTAACTTTTCTAAACACAATCTAAGAACATGAACAATAACTTCCTAAATTACTGTAACATTATTTAATGTAATGAGAACCCAAACAAAGCTTTTTAATATGACCTATTTTTTTATTTCATTATCAAAATACCTTGTCCAAATTTTAATTAAAATACTTGGCCTGAAGGAGGAATCTTGATTTATATATTTACCGATAGAGAAGGGGAGATTGACCAAAGATATTTTTTTATTTTATTTTATTTTATTTTATATATTTTATGTCAAAAGGACGAAGAGGAAACGTAAAATTAAACCCCCATAAAACAAAACCTTCTAATTCCCTTTCATACTCCCAAATATTCCCTTCTTATCTATCAACAACTTTGTCTGCAGGCATCTTTTCTGGGTTTTATTATGTTTTCCGCATGAACTCCCACATTTCTTGCTAGGGTTTTCGAAACCCTAGGCTAAATCGATGCTAAAAATATTAATTTTTTAATTACTTATAATAATTTTTAATATAGAAAACCCCTTTCAAGAAGCTAATAAACTCTTTCTGTGTATTGGGAACTCATTTCTCTTTTAATGCTTTCACTGTATATTAAGACAACTGGAGTTTCTTGGGTGTTGCAGAATTTCTGATGACATATTTTTTTGTTATTATTTCTATAATATTTCAAGATTAAATTACCGAAAATAATTAGTTAAATTAAACCAGTAACATATCGTAAACGATACCAACTTTTTTACGGCAACTATCATCAACCGGAAAAGCATAAAGGTATATATATGCCATAAAAGAGGCACTTAACATATTACATGCTATAATCTTTGAGTCTGTTGTACTTCGTTTGCTTTTTAGCGTCTGCTAAGGTCTTTGAGGACCGTCTCCTTTCATACCCTCATTCCCTCGCTGCAGCGCCACATCAATTTTTCTCTTTATATATACCCTCTGAACCCGATCAAGTAAAGTACCGTAACGTTGCATACCCACATATCTTAAACCTTTTTTTTTAATTATTTGAATAGATACCGTTCATACAAGAACCAAACTCATTTGCAAGAATAAAGGAACAAATTATAGCCATACATTGATGTGGGTCACATAGTAAAAAAATCATATATGATTTAGGTGGCTCCCAACCACTAAATCATATATGATTTTTTAATATGTGGGCCCACATCATATGTGATTGTGGTTAGTTTCTTTATTCTTGCAAATTGGATGGGTTCTTGTTTGAACCTAATTCTATTTGAATATTTATATATATATATATATATATAAAGAGAGAGAAAGAAGGAGGGAGAGAGAGAGAGACAGAGAGAGACAGAGAGAGAGAGAGAGATGCCCAGGCTTGGAAGCCCTCGGCCCTACCCATTGGGTTGTGTCCGACTGCCCGCCATGGAACACCCTTGGCTACCCACAAGTAGCCGCAACCTTACCCACTCCCTTACCCCTCACCTGATACGGGTGGCCTAACGGTGCTAACAATAAAATCGTGTTCACAATAAATAAATAAATAATAACGATCAGTTGGCGGAATTGGTGTTGTACGCCTGGTAGTTGTTGTAATCTGCTCCGGACCTAGTGTCTTACTAGGTATCCTTTTTATAAAAGTGATCGTCTAAAAAAATTGTGTCTCGCATCGATTTGACTTAGATCATTTTCTTAATATATGTTGAAGCTTGTTAGACCCTACTTTGAGGTTGTGAAGAAGTCAAGGGTCTATCTAGTATTTTCCTTATTCTAGTATTTAGCTTTAGTTTATGTTTGACCTCTTTTGTAAAGAGTCATAGACTCTAAGGGCTTGTCTTGTAACTTCATCTAACCTAGTGCTATATAAACAATGCTATAGCCTAGGGTTTGTTAGACTTGTTGGTAGCCTACTATCTTTATGAGAAGCAATCCCAAGAAATTCTCTTATTCTCTCTTGTCTTCTCCATCACTTTCACCAACATTCTCACTACTAGTTGTTCTTCATTGCTATTATTTATACTAGTTTTCTCTCCATCTATCATTCTCTATTATCTGGGATTCACATTTGGTATCAGAGCTCAACCTTTGGTGGATTTCTAGGAGGTTTTTGCATTCAAAATGGTTTGAAATGTGTTTTTGAAAAAGCTTGAGTTTTACCATTTTTGCTCCTTTTGAGCCTCAAATCTACTCATATATTATTGTTTTTAAGTGATAAGTGATTTCAAAAGGTTTGTACACTTGTTTTGCACAAATTGGGTCATTTTTCACTGATTTAAGAAGTGGTTTTTGATGATTTTAAGCTATTTTTCGGAGCTCCTGGTCAGCTTTCCCGAATCGGGTATTTTGAACTGATTATTCAGCTCGAAAACCCGAATCGGGTAAGTGCACCATACCCGAACCGGGATTGCACGTTACCCGAATCAGGAAAACCTCGGTTTCCCGAATCGGGCAACGAGTTCCCCGAACCGGGTTTTGCTCAAATTAGTCCAATTCGGGTTTTCCACTTACCCGAATCGGGACTCCACTGTTCACCCAATTCGGGTTTCTCCAATACCCGAATCGGGTTTCGCGGCCAAATCTGAACCGGGAATCTCACGATCCCGAATCAGGTCTCGCACTCTTTGACCCGGAAATTTTCAATTTTCGTCTCAAATCCGACACTTAGCCAATTTTCTAAAATTTCAAACTTTTCAAGGCTATTTGTGTCACGAGTGCTCGCCCGAACAGTCTTTTTCAAAAGCCTTTTCCTAACCCTAGTTATCCACTCGAAGGGGATCTTTCTTAAGAGGATATGATGTCGAGAGAAATCGTAAGCATGGGGTCTGAATCCCGTCCCCCGGTGCTAGTTATGGGAGAGTATGCCCAATGGAAATTGAGAATGATCCATTTTCTCGATCAGCTTGATAGGAACCTGATGAAATCCATCAGGGAAGGTCCAGTAAGACCTACAGTCACCGTTGCTGAAGTACCGGAAACCGACACCTGTCCGCTCCTACCCTCGTACACAGTGGAAAAACCGTATCACTTGTACAACCAAGAACAACGCGCACGTCATGAGATTGACAAACGTGCAATGTCTCTTCTCATCATGTCTCTCCCAAATGACATGTATTCCCGCGTCGACAACTTCGACAATGCTAGGGATATCTGGAATGAAATAGAACAGCAAATGCAAGGGGGAGACACTGCTTCAGAATTCCAAAAGGAATCTGCCATGAATGCCTACGAAGGGTTTCATGCTAGAGAAGGCGAACAGTTGCACGACTCATACAAACGCTTGAACTCCCTAGTCAACGATCTTCGTCGACTAAAGGTTGAGAAGTCGCGTTACGAGGTGAACGTGAAGTTCTTGAAGAACTTAAACCCAGAATGGCGAAACTTGGCCATTAACATTCAGTTGAGAAGAAACCTTGGACAAATGGGACTTCACGACCTATTCAGTATGATGGTCCAACATGAGGAATTCATCACCGGCAACAAACCAAGGAAAGCTATTGACCCTCTTGCACTGGCTGCCGTGCACCATGGAGGATCAAACTTGCCGGTAAATCCTTACCCGGAAGATCACTACCAAGACTACCACTATGATGTGAGCCAAGACCAGTACCAGCACAGTGACAACTTTAATGATCCGACGATCATCACTGTCACCGATGAGGAACTGCACAACATGAATGAGTCCCTTGCATTGATCACACACAAGATGCAGCGTCTGACTGCAAATCGGGGATTCAACCGTTCTAGCTCTCATGGTGGGAACCGTTTTGGTCCGGGAAGAAGTGGACATCAGTCATTTGATCAAGGGAGAGGTCATTACTCACAAGGAGGGAGATATCAGTCATCTGATCGCGGAAGAGGTGGTCGTGGAAGGTTTGGGAACAACTTCAGGCGTGACAACACGTACTTGGACTACCAAGAAAGCTCGGGAAATGGAAACAACTATCAAGGCAACTATCAGGGATCTGGATATAATCAGCATGGTTCAAACTACAACAATCAAGGCAGTGGATACGGGCAAACCTTCTCTGGGCAAGGTTATGAAGGAAAGAACGGTGCTGGATTTGATGATGGAAGGTTTAATCATCATTCAGGGAGCCATGAACAAGGAAGGATTGGTGGAGCAGATCAGCACAATCATGGTGGAAACTTCAATGGCGGAAGTCACCCCAAGCAACCTCCACATGGCAAGGGTGTTCAGATCAATGAACAGCAGTTGGGAACAAGCAGTACTCAAGTCCAGAATCCTCAACCCATGTCATCATCTCAAGGAAAGACTAATGGCCACGGGCCTACCTGCTTCAAGTGCGGGACGCCTGGCCATTATGCAAAAGACTGCAAAGCGGTGTACAAGGATGTCGCGTACTTTGAGAAGAAGGCCGCTCTTATGAGAAAGAAAGAGAAGGGCGTGGCCTTGCTGGTTGATGAAGAAAACTGGGTTTGCGAGGAGGAGAGTTCAGATGAGGAGGATCATATGGTCGGTGGACCGTGTTTGATGGCTGACTTCGAGGCGCCGGACAGTAGCAACACCGAAGTGGTCGACTTTGATGCTGAAGCCGGCCTACAATACAACAACGACGCCTTCGAGGTATCCTCTACTCCCGATATATCTGACTGCACATCCATGTTGGAATCTAAAATTTGTGCACTTGAGAATGAACTCCAAACGGAGAGAATTCTCGTCACGAAATTCAGAACCGACAGTGCGGTGTATAAGAGCTCCTACGAGGACTTATTGATTAGTTATAATCGTGAAACTCTCGAGTCTAGCATCAGAGAAACATATCTTGTGAACAAACTGTTGTCCCTTAATACATCTCATGACGAACTGAAAAGTAGTCATGGAGAACTTGAGCTCAAATTTAAATTGCTTTCGGAAGAAAGAACTAAACTGTTTTCAAAAATCAAAGAGCTTGAAGACAACAATCTCAAGAGAGGTCAATCTGAACAGACTCTGCATATTCTCACTGATCATGCCAATAATAATCCTTTCTATCATGCTAAACCTGGTCTAGGACACTCAGACAAGAACATCCTAGATAAAGCACCGTCACATCTGTATACCTTTGAGAACATGTCTGCATCCAAGCCCAAACCTGATTTTGTAGGAGGACTCACCACTGAGGAATTTGTTAGACAGTCTGTGACCTTTAGTGAAGTAATCAACGGAGAAGTCATAACTAGGACCACCAGTCTGTCTGATAACACCTCCAATAGTCCTCCCACCAGTCCCACTCCCATAGGACCTATCTTCACTCCAGCTAAGGATCCTAGAAATACCAACTCAGACTGGGAAAGCATCAAAGCCAGAACTCCTAAGGTAGCGATGCCTCCCATAGACTATTCCAACCTGAACTCAAGCTATGACTCTAGGGAGATGGAATTATCAGAGGATGTCTTAGTTATCCCCCCAAAGGATGTTTCCGCAACTAAGAGTCCTGACCTAGTCAAGCTGGAGAAGGAGATTTTTGAGCTTAGGTTGAAGGCCATGGACTTAGATGCCTGTCAACATCAGATTCTGAATCTAAGAGCGATTGTTTCGGAAAAAGACGCATTGGTTCTCACACTTGAAAAGAACCTTCTTGAGGCTAACGCCGGGAGAATTAGGCTCTCTTCAGAATGTGAAACTGCAACCTCTACCTTCACTAATTTTAAAACAAATGTTGCAGATCTTCAAACTCTATACATCCTCACGGACATTCACCTTGAATTAACAAAAGAAGTTTTTCACGATGAGAGGATGAATTATCGCCATTCCTTAACCAACCAAAGTGTGTCAATTTCCCTTTTAAGAAAGAAGGTCATGGATTTTGAAAATCTTTGCTCGATAGAATCAGATAATGATGAGACTGTCCTTAGCTCACACCATAGGATCAGTGAACCTAAGACCGTCCAAGATCCCACTGTTGAATACAACCTAAAGATATTCTTAGATGAGGGTGATGATCCTTCCGGATTCGTTCCTAAGAAAAGGGTAAGCGTTCCTACCAAACCCGATGAGTCCACTGTTACACCTGCATCCGGTTCTGAGACTAACAAACCTGAGGGTGAAAAATGTGTTGGTACTGACAGAGGGAAGTCAGTTAAGCCTCACGCACCCAAGGGACTCCAGAACAAGAATTCCAAATCTGCTGATGCTTGTGTTTCAGCCAAACCCATAAAAAGTCTTGAGCTCAGTTCAAGCTACTTTGAAGTGGGGGAGAACTCTCGGGCCAAACCTAATCAAAAACAACCTTTCAATTCCACAAAACCTAATTTTCAAAAACCGTCATCTGGAAAAGGTGGTAAATCCATTTCACACAAACCGTCCTCTAACTCACACATTGCTTCTAATGCAGTTGGGAGGAAAGAAGATGGTGGACAGAATGTGAAGCCACCAAGAAAGGATCAAGGAAGGAACAACCCCTTTTCTGCTTTCCCTAAGAGGCGTGGCCCTGTTCGTGCGGATCTAGGTCATGCCCCACCTAGTGTAGGATTTGATTCAAACCTGTCTGTAACCCGTAATGGGAATTTAAACAATGTTTTTGCTACTTTTAGGAATGACATGTGCACTATGTTTGACAATCTCTTGCGCTTTGGTGTGGCTAGTTCTTTAAATGCTCATAATTTGAATGCCAAGTCTCATAAGAGACGAAGGAGGCGAAGAGGAAACTCTAAAACCTCCTCCTCAGTACAGTCCCCTATGCCTAAGGAGCAATCCAAAAAGGAGACTGCACCGAGTGTTTTACCTGCTTCATCTAACCCTAAGGAACCCATTGGGCAATGGGTCCCTAAACAAGCTTAATCCTTTTGCAGGTCAGTCATGTGTGGTACATAGATTCTGGAGCCCATCGACACATGACTGGTCATCGGTCCTTCCTTTTTGACTTCGTTGAAAAGTTTGAGGGATACGTCAAGATGGCTGATTCAAGACCTAAAAGGATAGAGGGGTATGGAAGCATCACAGATGGGAAGTATATAATAAAGCAGGTAAGGTATGTGAGGGGTTTGGCATACAACATGTTCAGCTCCAGCCAATTTTGTGACAATGGCTACTGGTGCAAACAATTCATGTATGGAGCTACTGTGAACACGGAAGATGAGGATCCCGTTCTAGTTGCACGCAGAACTGGGAATCTGTACACCACCGTCTTCAGATGCATTCCCCAATCACATCCTCAGTTTGAAGATCTATCACAACCAGACAACAAAATCTGTTTGCTCGCGAAAGCTACCAAGGCGGACAGTTGGTTATGGCATCAACGGCTATGTCATCAGAACTTCAAAGACATGAACAAGCTGGTTTCAAGAGGCTTGGTCAGTGGACTTCCCGAGACACGCCTCTCCAAGGACACACTTTGTCCTGCATGTGCGTTAGGAAAAATGAAGAGAAGTTCCCATCCTCCCAAGTTGGAAACTAATTGTCGAAGTCCACTCGACATGATACACATGGATCTATGTGGGCCGATGAGGATTGAAAGTCTAGCAAGAAAGAAATACATGCTAGTCATGGTTGACGAATTCTCTCGGTTCACTTGGCTTGAATTTCTTCGTGCCAAATCTGATGCTGTGGATCGAATCATTGCCTTCATCAAACGGATCCAAGTTTCCTTGAATCTAAAGGTGTAGAAGTTGAGGAGCGACAACGGAACCGAATTTCGCAATTCGAAGTTGCAATCCTTCCTTGAACATGTGGGGATCTCTCACAACTTTTCAGCCGTGCGTACCCCTCAACAAAACGGGGTAGTGGAAAGGAAGAATCGGACGTTAGTTGAGGCAGCAAGATCCATGATGGCCCATTCCGGCGTTCCAAAATCATTTTGGGCCGAAGCAGTAGCAACAGCATGCTACACGCAAAACCGCACTCTCATCGTAAAGCGAACCGGAAAGACAGCTTATGAGATGATCGAGAAGCGCAAGCCGGACATCAAGCATCTACGGGTATTTGGTTGTAAGTGTTATATTCTGAATGACCGGGACGATTTGGGAAAGTTTGATCCCAAGGCTGATGAGTCTATCTTCATAGGATACTCACCACACTCAAAGGCCTATCGGGTTTACAACAAACGATCCCAAACCATCCTGGAAAGTACCAATGTAGATTTCTCTGAAACCGAAACTCTCTCTGATGCTAGCTCTAGTAATCCTGATGCTATTCTGCCTGACTTGCCTAATGCACCACCGCGCACAGATTTTAGACCTAACACGTTTGACTCAGATTTTATAGATCCTTCAGACTATGATTTACCGATCTTAACTGGTCCGATCATCATACCTGCTGCACCTGGAAACTCCACGACGTCTGTATCGTCCGATGCTTGCATGACGGAAAGCACATCTGAGGCTACTACTTCCGCTCAGAATACGACTACAGAACCAGTGGTCTCACCACCTCAGAATTCATCCAACGAACAACCTTCAGGAGCTTCACCAGAACCCGTAGTAGCACAGAATTCAACACCTGTTCGTGCTCCGGTCACTGAAGCCGCTCCGCAACCATCTCCGAGCACCTCTCAACGATCGTATGCTCAAGTGGTTCGGGAGCCCAGACTGGAAGTTGTTCTGAATATTGAGCCACTGGGAAGGGCTACAGGTGGTCCTTCCGGAGGAATCCAGTCAAGAAACTTCGTCGTGCAAGATGTGAACGACACAACGAACAACCAAGAATCCTACGTCACTCTTCCTCACTCAAGAAAGTGGTCAAGAAGTCATCCTCCATCCCAGATCATCGGGAGTCCATCTCGGAATGTCCAGACTCGATCATCAAAGAAATCCGACAACTTAGGTCTCTTCGCATGCTTCCTAAGCGAATTTGAGCCGTCGGAAATCAATCAAGCTCTGTCAGACCCAGACTGGGTAAGAGCCATGCAAGACGAATTGGCAGAGTTTGAAAGGAACAAGGTTTGGCGCCTGGTAAAATGACCATGGGGGAAGTCCATCATTGGCTTAAAATGGATTTTCCGGAACAAAAAGGATGAAAACAACCTTGTTATTCGCAACAAGGCTCGTTTGGTCGCCAAGGGGTTTCGCCAACAAGAGGGTATCGATTACGACGAGACGTTTGCGCCGGTTGCAAGGATAGAAGCCATACGGATCTTTCTCGCGTACGCCGCTCACAAGAATATGATGGTTTACCAAATGGACGTCAAGTGTGCGTTCCTGAATGGTGTCCTTCATGAGGAGGTGTATGTTGAACAACCCAAGGGTTTGTAGATCCGAGATTTCCCGACCATGTCTATGCGTTAGACAAGGCACTTTACGGTCTCAAGCAAGCTCCACGAGCATGGTATGAAACTCTTACTATCTACTTGCTAGGAGCTGGCTACAAGAAAGGTACAATCGACCCCACCTTATTCCTTCGTAAATCAGGTGATGATTTAATTATTGTACAGATATACGTGGATGACATCATCTTTGCATCTACAAGGCCTGAGTTGTGCAAAGAGTTTGAGCACACTATGAAATCACAATTTCAAATGAGTATGATGGGTGAATTGACATTCTTTTTGGGACTTCAAGTTCGTCAATACCCTGAAGGCATTTTCATAAACCAATCAAAATATGTTCACGATTTATTAAAACGTTTTGATGTGGTTGGCTCAAACTCCGCTGCTACGCCAATGTCCAGATCATTTCAAATGGACGCCGACTTGTCTGGCAAGCCTGTAGATCTAAAGAAATATCGGGCAATGATTGGTTCTTTGTTATACCTCACGGCCAGTAGACCTGACATTGTATTCTCCACGGGTGTCTGTGCTCGTTATCAGTGCGACCCGCGTGATTCACACCTTAAGGCTGTGAAGAGAATCCTTAGGTACCTGAAGGGCACGCCAGACTTTGGCCTTTGGTACCTAAAGGGTTCTAGTTTTGAGCTAATTGGCTACACAGATTCTGATCATGCAGGTTGCAAGTTGGACAGGAAGAGCACATCCGGAGCCTGCCAGTTCCTCGGGAACAAGTTGGTGAGTTGGTCGTCACGTAAACAGAACTGTGTGTCATTATCCACGGCCGAAGCCGAATACATCGCTGCCGCGTGTTGTTGCTCACAAGTTCTATGGATGAAAACCCAACTGGCGGATTTCGGATACACCATGAACCAGATTCCCATCTACTGCGACTCTCAAAGTGCCATTCAGATTACCGCGAATCCAGTTCAGCACTCCAAAACAAAGCATATCGACATCCGATACCACTTCATCAAGGATCATGTCGAAAAAGGTAATATTGAACTGTATTTTGTGGAAAGTGATCTTCAGCTTGCTGATTTGTTCACTAAGGCCTTTGATGAGAAACGCCATTTCTTCCTTCTAAGCAAGCTAGGAATGTTAGACCTCCCGCCTAAAGTCTAGGGGGAGCTGGGGATCTGTTAGGATGCATGTGTGTAGGGGGAGACTTGGATATATAGCATCTTTCGAGGGGGAGTGTCTGTATAATCATATGTTTGTTTGTGCTAACGTTCTCGGATCCACACTACAATGGATACCATCCTGAACTTTGTTTTGTAGGTGTGGACCATAACAACGACTTCTGATTATATCAGATCAGGACTCGCGCAAAATCCGATACCGGGGTTACACAGTTTATACCCGATGAAAACATATCCAGGTTAGTCGTTACGTAGAGGTCTAGGGACTGAACTTGTGCATTTTTGTGAACTTGCAAGTTTAGGGGGTGGATGTGACAAGTTTCTGAACTTTCAAGTTCAGGGACCAAATCTGCCATTTTCTGATACTTAAGTTCAAGGGCTATTTTGTAAAACTTTCAAAACTCAAGTTCAGAGACTCGTTTTGCCAAATGGGTGAAACTCGTAGTCCAGGGGGTATTTGTGCCATTTTCGGAAGTTGAGAGTGAGTACACTTATCCTTAAACTGATAAGTTGACTCTGAAATTATATAAAAAGAACTTTTGTCATTATTATATTCTTTACACAAAAAAAATCAGTTTTCTAAAGAATTCAAAATTCTCTCTCTCTCTCTCCGACGAACCGCCAAACCCACCATCCCGCTTCCGGTCACTTTTTTGGCGATCCCGACCTCCGTTCTTCGATCCGACTAGTCCTAAACGATCACGGTAAGATTACGAACACTTTGGTACCATCCATAACATGTATCTTTATCATTTTCGTGTCCGAATCGAAGCCTAAAGCCTCTTGGATAAACCCGAAACCCAAACTCTTTGGAAAGGGTTTTCGGGACGTTCAATCGGTCCTATCTTGTTTCTAAACTAGTTTATAGTAGTTATATATCAAATGTATCTAGTTTTAGGACTTAAATCTGTGATTTTTGGCCGATTTGGAGTCGAGAAAACCGACAGTCGCGGTTTACCCGACTCGGGCATTCAAAATACCCGAATCGGGGTTTTTGAGTGTTCTTCGAATGTTCATATTCCCCGAATCGGGGTTTATGAATGTTCTTGTTGCTTATAAGCCCCGATTCGGGAAACCTAATAACCCGATTCGGGTATTCGGGTTTCCCGTATCGATCCTTCGTGGAACCCTTGTTTTCGTGTTTTACAAAATCCCGATCCGGGAAACATGGTTAACCCGATTCGGGTATCCGAGTTTCCCGCATCCATCTTAAGGGTGGACTTTTTGAACTCTTTTTTAAAAAAAATTCTAAGTGTTTTTATCATCTTTACCGATTCGGGTATACTCAAAACCCGAATCGGGTTTCTATAGGAAATCCAAAAATATTTTCTAAGTTACACACTCTTTACCGATTCGGGTATACACCATTCCCGAATCGGGTTTCTTGATGAAATATACATTTCAAGCGATCTAAATTCCCGACTCGGGAAACTGAGCAACCCGATTCGGGTACTCGTGTTTCTCGACTCGCGTTGAGTCGAGGTCATGCCAAAATTTTCACAAGTGTTAGATTCTAAGTTGGTCACGGGTGTAGTTTTACCCGATTCGGGTTTGACACTTTCCCGATTCAGGTTTTGCCAAAACTTGTTAAATGTTTTCGTCTTTGAACAGAGATGGCTCAACCAATCAACGCAGCAGCTGACCGCGCACTGATCGCCGCGGAGGATCTGAAGCCTATTACTCAGAACAACGGGTATATTGATCTGAACAGCTTCCCGGCCCAAGAACCGGTGATTTTGGAGATCCTGAAGGTGCACCCTCTGGCCTATGCTCTCGAGGCCACTGCTGAGGTGCCAATGATCTACCTCCAACAATTCTGGAACACATCCAGGATTGTCCATCATGCCGGAGGCCGAACACTTGTGGGACGTGTAGATCAGACGGAGATGTCCGTCACTCTTGCTGATTTCCGCCGCATCCTGCATCTTCCAGCTGACTCTGCGGATGCCCCATTCGAGCCGATAGTTGACGTGCCTGTGCTTTTCAGCGAGATCCTCGCCATCGGTGTCATGGCGAACCCGGGTCAACGTCTCAACAGCATCTCGCATGTTACCAACAACATGCTGCCACCTCTTTGGGCTACACTGTTCAGCATCGTGAACCGTAGCCTGTCTGCCAAAGTTAAGGGCATCGACAAGGCATCGACCCAGCTGTGGCATGTGATCCACTCGATCATCTACGGCCGACGAATCGACGTCGCCGCTCAGCTTTGGATTGACGTCACACGGGATGTGGACCCGAACGACCAGCGCAGCAAACACTCATCCATCCCGTGGATGCGCTTCTTCGCGTTGATGATCCGCGACCACATGGACCGCCATCCTGAAGTCGATCGAAGATCGCGCTACCCGATCTTCAAGAGCAAGGAACTCTCCAGGTCAAAGGTTCGGGAACTCAAGCCTGGTCAAGAGGAGATGCCGATACCTCGTCACGTGCTGGCCACCGCGGATAGGGAAGCTGTGTGTGTAGGACTCTATAGGGCGTCCATAGGTCTAGGTGACACGTCCACGGACTCCTCAGAGCCGAGGAGCCCCGCCCAGGATGTGCAAGCCATCCGTCAGTCGGCTCGGGCCTTAGGTGCCGGGCCCCGGGGTACCACTGGGGGTGCCTCCGGATCGGGTGTGGTACGAGTAGACGTGAGGGGGTCGCCGGGTAGAGTAGTTGGTACTTCCGCGGTTCCACACGTGCCTCATGTAGGTCCGAGCGCACTTTACCAACAGGTGCGTCAAACGAGAGGTCGCCGCACTCGACGTGAGTTGATTGATGAGCACTCGGATGAGTACTACGTCCGCGCCAGAACGAAGAGATACACCGGCGCTCAAAGGTACTCGCCGCCTTCTCCAGACCATTCTGATGAACGGGAGCCGTCACCAGCACTTTCACCAGCAGAACAGGGTGGGGACGTGGAAGCTTCCCCACAAGAACAAGCCCACGTTCCTTCGCCTCCTCAAACTGACGCTGCTCCCGGGGCACAAGGAGATCCAGAAGACGAACCCTCCGGAGATGATTCCGGTGATGCATCCGGCCGTGATGAAGGCCATGACGAGTCCTCCTCCGATCACACTCCGTCCACCCGAGAGGTTGTTGATGTTGAGGCCACCGAGTCCGAACAAGTGGACTTCGGTGATGGTTCTTCCGAGGAGGTGGACAACCTCAAGAGCGGCAAAGCTCAAAGAGACGAGGATGAGGTAACGTCATCTTTCAACGGAGACGACTCCGTGGACATCCTCAAACAGGATGAAGTTGATTCAGACGGCCGAACCGACGGTCGTGATGGTGATGAAGAAGAAGTGGGATCGGCAGTGGAGAGACAAGGGGATGAAGACCTTGAGGGTGTAAGTGAGGGTCAAAGAAAAGAGACCGTCGACGAAGAGGTCCACTTAGACGAAGAGTGGCTCAGGATAGAAGAACGGGGAGAAGAAGAAGAACCCATTAGGCTAGACACCTTAGGTCTCCCCTCTACCCCGAGTCATTCCCCCACAGAGGCAACCCACATACAGACCGGTCACCTTGTGACATCGGGTCAAGACGCTGGCAGCCAACCAGCGCATTTGCACGCCCAAGCCACCCACTCGGCCATCTCTCAACAGATGGTCGTTTCATCTTCTCACGGGGATATAGCACAACTTCCACCGGCTACTCGCTTGGAGTCTGCCGGTGTTGATATCAGAGAGGAACTGCCCCACCTCTCGACTTCTTTCCGTGCTCCGGTTGTCTTAGATCCACTTACCGAGACGTTTCACGTCGTTCATTTGGATAGGACACTTCTAGGAGCATCATCCGCCCGCCCGAGTGGCCTGGCCGGAATGGGGAGAGTCGGTGCGTCTGATGACGCCCTTCGAGGATCCACCGGAAGTCCTGACATCGTCAACCCTACACCAGCGATGACTTCAGGCCAAGAGAGCACCTCAGTAGGACTCTTCTCGTCAACTGGCGCCCAAGTGGCACCGGGTGTTGTACTACCGGGACTGGGTCCGACGGATTCGGGCGACATCCTTAAAGTCGTCCAAGACAGGTTCGCGGAGCTCGACCGCGCCGAGGCCTCTCGCAATGCCAAACTTGAGGCGTTCGAGAGTGCTCTCAACTAGCAAAGGGGAGAGATCGAGACTCTGAAGTCTCGCGACGCCGAACGGGAGGAAGAACTGCAAGAGCTTCGACGCCAAGCCAAGGGCAAGTCGACCGAGCTTCAGATACAACAGTCAATGGCTCCTCCTCGTACTGAGTCAGTCCTCCGCCTACAACCTCCGCGACCATCATCTCAGGAAGCCATCCGGGGCTATGTTCATGAAGACAAGTTCAACATGACGGTCTCCGCGCTAACGACTCAAAACGACAAGCTTTCGGCCAAGCTCAAGCGCGCGGAAGAACTACTAGCCGCCAGGGATGCCCAGTTGCGAGAGAGGGATGCGCAGTTGGAGGCCGCCAACCGCCGTATCCGCGAACTCGAGGCAGCGTGCCGGCCTCAGGCTCAGTCCTCAAAACGGGGACATGATGACACTGACCCGGGCGCAGGTCCTCATGAGGGGGAGATGCAAGGAGCCAAACGACTTCGCATCGGCCTCGCTCAAGCCTCGGGTTCCGCGCCTGCTACAACAGCTTTAGCTTCTCAACCTGCTCGCTTGAGTGCCTCGTCAGAATCAGCCGCCGCCGATACTTCATTCGTAGATTCAGATACGGAGGAGATTCCTGACATGGGGAGCTGGCACTACGAGCCAATCCCGGAAGGTGAGGTAGTTGAGTTTCCTCATCTGACCGAGACAGCAGGGATCGATGTCGTTCCCCCGGAAGCAGCACCGAAAGACCCTTCAGATTTTCAGATTCCGGAGGAAGCCCGAAAGATTCTTCGGTTGCTCGCTCAGAGCCTCAGGATATACAAGAAGGGGGACGACATTGTCCAAAACACCGACTACACCAGCTTTTTGTCAGCGTTCGAGTTTCCCACTCCGGAAGCTCCTCGGACCATCCATTCGACCGCTCCAGAAACCTCCGCTCCAGTTGTCATCCAGCTCAACTGGAACCACTCCGTCATATTCAAGCCATTCCTTGAGGAATCTTTCAGCCGCATCTTGCAGCAGGAGAACCTGCACGTCTGGTCTAGAAAGGTTTACTTCGGGATCTCGCACATCAAGAACAAGAGGAGAAGGACTGCGTATGTGCACCAGAGAATGTGCAACTGGGCCACCCACGGACGTCAAAGAATTAGACGTCGTTTCATCAAGGTAACTGCTATGCGCCCCTACAGACATGGCCATCAGTTGTTCCTTGAGTACGACGTCCGTATGTATGGGACCGGCGTTCCCCGAGGTGTGTTGCAAGACTGAACCTTCACAGAAGCAGATCTGGACCGAGTTCACCTAGAAGACTTACTGACGCTCATCAAGTACCTCCAGGGCCCGATTCTCCGACCTGAGCACTACAGAGACGGCACCGAGATCTTGAAGAAGTATGTTCGTCATGCGATCACCCTTGCGCGTGTGACGGACTACCAACTTGCAATCGAGAGCCGCCAGCCGAAGGTCAACCTGCTCCGCCCGAACCTGCTCGTACCTGGTATTGATGCTTATCTTCCATACATGCCAACCAGGATACCGGAGCACGGGGTTCTTTATGTGACGATGAAGAAGAGGGAGCGAAGATTCATGCGATTTAGCGAACTTGCTAAGTTTTGCGACGGAACCCTTCTCTACGTCTTCAACGGGATGCAGAGTAGACTCTTGGCTGATCAAGTACCGAGTCGGAAGTTCGATGACGGAAAGGGAAAGATTTTGGAGGCCATGAACCTGATCGAGATAAAGCTCAAGGAGAGGCTCATGTACAGACAAGTGGAAGCGGCAATGCAGATGCGAGCAAGGATTATTGGAGAATGGGAGGAGTTCCTTCAGATGTCGAAGTGGGAACCAGCGCTTGAGCTTCCACCACCCTTCTGACTTCTTCCCAAAGGGGGAGATTGTTAGACCCTATTTTGAGGTTGTGAAGAAGTCAAGGGTCTATCTAGTATTTTCCTTATTCTAGTATTTAGCTTTAGTTTATGTTTGCCCTCTTTTGTAAAGAGTCATAGACTCTAAGGGCTTGTCTAACTTCATCTAACCTAGTGCTATATAAACAATGCTATAGCCTAGGGTTTGTTAGACTTGTTGGTAGCCTACTATCTTTATGAGAAGCAATCCCAAGAAATTCTCTTATTCTCTCTTGTCTTCTCCATCACTTTCACCAACATTCTCACTACTAGTTGTTCTTCATTGCTATTATTTATACTAGTTTTCTCTCCATCTATCATTCTCTATTATCTGGGATTCACAAAGCTTACTTTTCTGATCGAGAGCTTTTTTTTAAAATTAATCTAACAAGATTCTATATATTTTTAAATAATATTATATAGATATAGAGTCAATATGACTACCGCTATAATGATTTAACATTGTGCGTAATCTAACAAGTTACTACATTCGTCCCAAAATTATTGTCCAGTTTTGACTTTTGAAAGTCTTTCTTTTACGACTTTGGCCTTAAATATTTTTGTTTGCACTATATAATACTTGATGAAAATTATACCAATAAAAATACATTAAATACACAACTCATTCATATATTATGCATCAACTATTATATAACACAAATACAAATATTTAAGGTCAAAGTCGGAAAAAAAGACTTTTAAAAGTTAAAACTGAATAGTAATTTTGGAACAAAGAGAGTATTATATATTCTCACAATCACTAAGAATTAAATGCATCAAAAATAAAACATACCACATCATATTAAAAAGAACAAAATTTGTCCTTTTTATCCTTCAATTAAATGCATATTTTATACTGTGCCAAGCCGCTGCAAAGTTTCGGTAAGCGACATAATTCAATAGACTGTGTTTGTATTGTGCATTTATTGCCATATTTTCTATGCTTTCTTTGTATCATATAACATTTTTTTTTTTTGCTTTTTAGTAGCACAAGCCACAAGGTTTAATTTTATCTTCCGAAAACAAGAAGCAAATAAGTTCATAGAAATGAAAAGGTAAGTGATATGTTTAATTGTGAAAAAGTGTTTCTATTTTCATAGAAAATGTTTTCAAAAATTGGAGTGGAGTTTTCATTTTCAGTTTTCTATGAAAATTTTAGAAAACCTGTTAACTTGAAATGATGGAGTTTTCATTTTCCATTTTTAGAAAATTAGAAAACTCGTTTAGTCGAGCATTTTTCATCACTTTTCATTTTTCATTTTTTCAATCCTTGGCAGCGGTGGTGGTGGGGGCCTCGGCGGCAACGGCGGTGGCCACGATGGTGGTGGCGGTGGCCTCGACGGCGAGGGCGATGGCCTAGTAGACGACGGCAGTGGCGGCGGTAGCCACGGCGGTGGTGGCGGTGGCCTCGACGGCGACGACGGTGGCCTCGACGGCGACGGCGGTGGGGGCGTTTGCCTCGTAGACGACGGCGGTGGCGGCGGTAGCCACGGCGGTGGTGGCGATGGCCTTGAAGGGGACGGCGGGGACCTCGGCGGCGACAGCGACCTCGGCTGCAATGGCGGTGTGCGACATCGGGGTTGTGGTGACGAAAATGGGGGTGGCGATGGAGACGGTAACGGTGGTGGCAGTGGTGGGGCGGTGGTGGTGGGAGGGTGGTTGCGGACGAGTGTGGTGCGACATTTTAGAGGATGACGTCTACCTTTTTTCTTTTTAATTTAAAGTATCTTGTCTATATGTCGTTGTTCTCTTTTGCTTATCCCAGTTACATTTTGTAAGCTTTATATGTTTTAAGTGATCGTTCTTGTTTTGGTCTTCCATTAGGGTATCACGCATGAGAATTTTGGGTAACACATTTTTAAATTAAAACATTCATTTTAGTCAGTGGCGGATGCAGAAAATTTTATGGTTGGGGCACACCTAGGGAGGGTCCAAATTTTTTTAAAGCCAAACAATCATCAAAACCAACGGTTGCGGGTTTTAGTTGTCGGCTTAAACTGTTTGGTTTCGGGTTTTGGTTTTCATCTATACTCTTATATGTTGTAAATTACACCAATAGAAAGTTGTGCGCGATGGGTTAAGTATTGAGCACTTTTTCAATTTTTATTAATAGAACATGTATATTTTTACTTATAATGATTTTTTTACAATATAACTAATTTAATTACGTAATTAGCCCTTTTAGAATCAATATATTTATGGACATGGAATTACTTATTACTTATCTATATATAATAAAAGAGTAACTGGTCTACCACGTATCATGCTCTGATGAGCCAGTTTCTGACTTTTCCCGCCAAAACACGAGGCCAATAAAAAGCACAAAGTCAATATTATTTATTGATATGATAAATGATGTGGATTATTATTAGTTTTCTATGTTTTTGTTTTCGTATTAAACAATAAAAAAATATTTTAAATATAGAATATAATAGCTTTATTGTTAATTAATTAATTAATGCCATGAATGTGGTCCCTCTTTCTTAAATTTTCATCCCTAACACTATATTTTCTCAATTCTTAAATTTTCATCCCTAACACTATATTTTCTCAATTCTTAAATTTATTATTATAGTTAATGTTAGAATTGGCATGCAACGAAATCCCAAACCAGTGAAACACTTCACCCTTTAACAATGAACCCTTCATGGGTGAAATCTTCCACCCTAAACTTAGCTAAGGATGAAAATTAAACGGGTATTGGTAATCCAAGTCTCATACCTTATTATAAAATCATGTATGATATCCAATTTTATTCTATTGGATATCCCATTATCAAATAATCATCGAGGTCGTCGGTATATCCGCGGATATTGGCATCCCATTTATATTCTTAGTCAGTTAAAATTTGCTAAATAAAATATCGTTTTCTAAAACTATATGCGAATCACTTCAAACGATGAGTTGGATTCTTTTTAAACTTTCAAAAAAAGTTTAACCACGTCAAATATATTTTCTACACTGATAAAATCAATCTGTCATTTCTATTATTTTATATATTAATAATATTGTAATGTATATTATAATAGTAATAAACTAGTTATAAAGTTATTAACTATCCATGGTTCGGGGTCGGGTAAATGGGATCGGGTAAATGAGTTGGTATTGATTAAAACCATAACCGTCCCAAACCTGCAAAAAAAAATTAAAATCTCATACCCGGTCCCATAACTATTTATGCAGCCTAATAATAGACCCAAAAGTTTCGATTTCGAGGATTCCATTGGGTTCACATAATTCTGCCATCTCTGCCTAAACCTTTGAAAAAATTAAATAGTATATTTTAAAACTAAATTTTAAATAGTATATTTTTCTATTATAGACTATGAAAAATCTAAATCTCTAAAAAAAGTTATAGTCATCTCCAATATCTATTCTATTTTAACAATTCTAACATTAACTATAATAATAAAATATTCAATATATTTATTAAAATATTGTTTTTCTCTCCTACACATCATATTTCAATACATTTCATTGGTGGAATACATTGTCTCTCTCTCTCTCTCTTCAATTAAGTTCAGAGGCTTCTCTAAATTTAGAGATTTATATAATCTCTTTCATTCTTTCTTTATTTTAGCATACAAGATAGCATAGTTGTTGGAGCAAAAAAATGACCAAAATCCCTCTTTTTTCTATTTTAGCATTGCTGTTGGAGATGCTCTTACACCCTCCTCTCTCTAGTCTATGAATTGACATTTTTTTAATTTCCTAGACAGTTTTTTATTGTAAATAAGTTGATTTTTTACTTTAAAATAATATTTTCCAAACTTCTAGATGATGTTTGATTGGTCTTATATACTAGAAGGGTTGTTAGTAACAACACCCATTGTTTATAAGTAGGATTTTGTTATAACGTAGAATATTGTCATGACATCATAAATTTGGTGCAATTTATTCAGTTCCACATATCGAATTTTATGGTTTTCTGAATTAGATAATAATCATATAAATAGAGCACAGTTTTCTATGGTCTTGTATTGTGAATTTGGTGCAATTTGTTTAGTCAAATACCATTTCTAATGTTCATTGTCCAACATGGTTCTAAATAATTTTTAAAAAAAGTGAACTTTTTAGTCGATCTAAAAATCAGGTAAAGAGGTGCATGTCTTTTCTGTACATTTCATCTTTTTTATATAGGATGTCAAAAATGTAAAATGTTCTAATAGTTTGCTTTATATAACCAAACAATAAGAATCATATATAAAAGTATTACAATATGCTTATAGAATAATTTTTTTGATTATTTAACAAACTTGTAAGTACACGTATAGAAATTAACCTAACCGTCCTATCATTTTTTTAGTGTGACACTATTTAAAATGTCCTATGAAAATAAGTAGCTTATAAAAAGATGTTTTAACATGATATTTCTCAAAATTGTCTTATAAGTCTTAAAAACTTGTTAAGAGATAAAAAACCGTTCTATATATTTATTGTAATGGTTTTACATTTGATCGTTATATACTTAGTCCTATAAATTTTAGTTCCATAAAGCAGACTATTAGAAACACTTCAATGTACCGCTTCATATAAATTCGATTTTATTTTCGTTACATCAAGTTCAACCATATAAACATTTTTATATAAATACTAATATCACCTTATAGATAAAATCCTCAAACAAACAGCTCAATGAAAATGTCAAAAAAGGTATCATCCTGTAAAGACCAAGAGCTATAAATCTCACGTGAATTTCATTAATTGGTGGTCGATTGGAAGAACAATGTGATATAACAAGGGGGATATGACATGATAGTTTGACATCAAATTTCATACTTAATTTTGACGGTACAAAAATTATACCATACAAAAGGATTCCTCGTTCTAATCAACCATCCATTACATGTGGTCCCTATTCAATTAATTTCTTCAAAAGAATTATATTTTAACCATTTTTTTAATTTTATTTTGTAGACGGTGTTCTTAATACTAACAAAGAAGTAGTGATGTTGATCTAGCTTTTCCAATACCTGATGAAATAACGATGACCCTGACCTACTTAGTGTAGATAGTTATGCTTTAATTTTAGCTTGACGAATTATCACTAAGTCTATTTAGTGATAGCTCTTGCAATCTCAAGCTTCACTTTGTAATGTATGTATCGAAGTCAGAGAGTAGCTGAGTCTGTTCAACGTCCTTGATAGAAGACATCAAGAAGCCAAGTATCGCTCCTTGAAGACAAAGAAGTCAAGCATATAGAACCATCAACGATGTCAAAGAAGTAACTGATGATAGAGTCAACACCGCTGGTGATCTGAAATCGGATTCAATGATAGCTGCCTGACTACACCTACCTGACAGTCTAAGATAGGAAGCCTCAGCCACCCGCTGACCTCTCTCAAGGCTCAGGGACCTCTACACGCTGACCAGAGACTTGCATCTGAAGACTTCCTTATTTGTCTTAATTCTTTATGCACAAAAGGACAACCATGCTTTTTTGACAAAAGTACAAAAATGGACGTTCCTCACACTGTTCCTTCTGTACTTATCAGCCCCAAAAGCAATTGTTCACTATATACTCTATATTGCTTTATGCACATGGATGTATTTTATAGTAAATAATACAATTGGACCAATAGATACACAACACGTGTAAAAATGATTTTGCCATGCATTTAATATGCAGTATAAATAAAAGATAAAACGTGTTCTGCAAACACATCCATTCTTCCTCTAGTCTTACCGAGTCTTTTCTCTTTATATCTTCTATATTCTTTCTTTCTATTATGTTCTCACTTAGCGCATAAGTGAAAGATGTGTGAACTTTAGATTGTTTAGATTAGGTTTAATCATTTTCTATTTTCGCAGCAATTTTGTAAATTTAATATTTGAAGTTATAAATACAAATAGAATTTAAAAGTATAAAATTGGTGTGATTACATTTAACCCCTCCTTCTACAGTATTTGTTAAACCTTGAAGGTCACCTTTGGGACCAACAACTGACAAACATGTTAAGAGAAATTGATGGATGTGGAACCCTTTTAACATGGTCGGTCCTATGATTTTGGGTAGAGAGTCAAAAATTTGCCGCTAACCCTCTTATCCAATAAATAAATAACACCAAAAAATTTAAGATACATGAAACCTAGTCGAGCTAGCCGGCTCATCCCATGCCAATAAATGTATTAAGTAAGATGAATAGAGTAAGTCCCAAGTGGCGTTTTTGGCTCGACTCACTACCTTTTATTAATCAAATTTTAGCATAATTACAATCGATAATAGTAAAACATGTAGTTACAATAAGTGTTTAGCATAAGATAAATGGTCTTTAGAGACATCTTCGTGCTTTTTAAGCTATAGACTTGCACACGGGGTCAAAGACCCCGAAGGCCCTATGTTCATGTATCATATCTAAACTCTATTGATCATCATCAACGAGTAACTTGGTACCCTGAGAACTAAAGACCACATTCCTAAACCAAATTTGGAGAGCTTTAGTTCTTTGGTTTAGGAAAGATAAACGTAAAATCATGAAAAAAAACCCACAGAAGACTATAAAGGTCGCCGGTGCACTATGGTCGCCAATAAGGGACAACGTCCTTTAGTAACAAGGGTTCATGCATACGATTACAATACAATAAATAAAATGACTATAATTACAAAAGAAGTCGTATGTTGTGAGAAAAAGTAGGTCGTCGTGAGTAAGACTCGTGTGTTCTTCAAAGGATTGCTTCTTATTCAAAGCTTTTATAGTATTCTTTGCACATATTCTCTGTGTGGTTTCTTGCGTATGCCCGAGATATGGAAATCTCATCCTTTTTATTGCTTCGGAGGCCATCAATAGTCTTTAAGAGTAATGATCGTAATAGTTGTTGGGGAGTAAATGTATTTGATGAAGATAATGATCATAACAATTAGTCTTTAATGGTGCAAATCCTGCATTAAATGAAAAGATAACGGGCAAATATACGTTAGTTAATCGTGGTCGTGAAGTATCTTACGACGGTCATGTGGTATCCTAGGACGATCATGATATACCTGTCGACCTGGGTTAGTCATAGGCGACGGAGGTATCACCTGCGCTTGGTCGTTAGGACCTTATTTAAATAAAAGATTGGTCGGCATTGATGATGATTACTACGTATTTTGAAAGCATGAATTCCGACTTGGAGCCAGGGGCGGACCTAGAAACTTTTTCTAACGGTGGCACAATTTGACTATAAGAAATCTATGCAGAAATAATTTTCACAAAATCTCTATTGGTCTAGTGGTAGTAGGTCGTTTCTCAAGTGTAAGGTCTTGTGAATCCCAAACTTGAGAGAATGAAAGATGGAGAGAAAACTAGTGCAAATGATGGAACAATGATTACAACTAGTGGTGACAATGGTAGAATAAGTATGAAAAGACAAGAGAATATTTGAGTTCTTGGGAATGCTTCTCATATATTAAAGTAGGCTACCAAAATCAACAACTAAACCCTAGGCTATAGCATACTATATATAGCACTAGGGAATTGAGAGTTACATAAAAGGCCCTTAGAGTCTATGACTCTTTACAAAATGGGCTACTAACATAAACAACTAATCTAGGAAAAAGGAAATTACAGGATAGACCCTTGACTTCTTCACAACCCTCAAAGTAGGGTCTAACAATCTCCCCCTTTGGGAAGAAGTCAGAAGGGTGGCGGTAGCTCCAATCCCGGTTCCCACTTGGACATCTGCACGAACTCGTCCCAATCTCCTATAATCCTTGTCCTCATCTTCATCGCGGCTTCGACCCGGCGATACATCAGCCTTTCCTTCAGTTTCCGCTCAATTAGGTTCATCGCCTCCAAAACCTTGCCCTTCCCATCAATGATCCTTGAGCTAGGAATCTGATCTGTCAGAAGTCTGCTCTGCATGCCGTTGTAGACGTAGAGTAGGGTGCCGTCGCAAAATTTGGCAAGCTCGCTAAAGCGCATAAACTTGCGTTCCCTCTTCTTCCTGGTCACATAGACGACCCCATGTTCCGGTATCCTGGATGGCATGTAAGGAAGGTAAGCGTCAATACCGGGCACTTGCAAGTTTGGACGGAGAAGGTTGACTTTAGGCCGACGGCTCTCTATGGCAAGTTGGTAGTCCGTCACGCGTGCAAGAGTGACCGCATGACGAACGTACTTCGTCAGGATCTCGGTGCCATCACGGTAGTAGTCGAATCGAAGGATAGGGCCTTCCAGATACTTGATGATCATGAGGAGGTCCTCAAGGTGAACCCGGTCCAGATCTGCTTCAGTGAACGTCCAGTTCTGCAACTCTCCCGCAGGAATGCCGGTCCCGTACATGCGAACATCCCACTCGAGGAATAACTGATGTCCGTGTTTGTAAGGACGAACACCAGTTACCTTCATGAAACGACGTCGGATTCTTTGGCGTTCGTGGGTCGCCCAGTTGCACTTCCTTTGGTGGACGTATGCAGTTCTTCTTCGCAGCTTCTTGATGTGGGAGATCCCGAAGAAGACCTTTCAAGACCATATATGTAGTTTCTCTTGCTGGAAGATCCGAGTGAAAGACTCCTCGAGGAACGGCCTGAAGATGACCGTATGATTCCAGTTCAACTGGATGATGGTAGGAGTGGAGGATTCTGGAGTTGTTGTGGAGATCGTTCGTGGAGCTTCAGGAGTGGGGAACTCAATCGTGGAAAAGAGGTTGTCGTAATCTGTGTCTCTGAGGATGTCGTCCCCCTTCTGAAAAATCCGGAGGCTTTGGGCTAGCGACCGAAGGATTCTCCGGGCTTCTTCCGGAATCTGGATCTCTGATAAGTCTGTCGGTGCTGCTTCCGGGGGAACGACATCAATGTCAGCTGTCTCGGTTAGATGAGGGAATTGAATTACCTCATCTAACGGGATTGACTCGTAATGCCAATCCGACACATCAAGAGTCTCGGTGTCTGAATCTACGTACGGAGTATCGGCGGCCGACTCTGATGGAGCGCTTGACGGAGCAGTGGATGAAGCTGGAGCGGATGACGAGCCGGAACTAGAGGCAGATTGGAGGTCGTTGCGAAGCCGTTTGGAAGCCTGCACCTCCCCCTCATGAGGACCCGGCGCCGAGTCATCAGGGTCGTCATGCCTCCGTTTGGAAGGCTGAGCCTGAGACCGACACGTGGCCTCTAGTTCCCGTATGCGCTGCTGAAGGAGCTTTATCTGGGCGTCTCGTTCGCGAAGCTGGGCGGAGAGGCGATCATTCTGCGTCGTATAGGATGAAATCATGATCGCGTGCTCCGCCTCCGTGACATATCCGGGGATGTCAGGAAGGTTGCCCGAGGTAGGAGGTGGAAGTCTGAGTATGTCTTCTGACCGTCGGGGAATCGGGGCTTCGGTAGTCGGGGCATCCACCACGTGTTTACCCTTCATTTGTCGTTTGAGCTCGAAAAGCTCCTCATCCTGGTCTTCTTGACGCTTTCTGGAAGCCTCAAAGTCTGCCAACCTCTTCCTCTCTGTTTCGGCCAAGGCTCGCTCTAGCGCCTCGACCCGAGCATCCCTAGCCTTGTTGGCTTCTTCCATCGCTAGCATTCGTGAGTGGACGACTTTTAGGATGTCGTCCAAATCCGTCGGACCTGAAAGTCCCGTTGGTACAGGGGTGGTTTTAGGGATTTCACCCGAATCCGTCAGGCCTAAAAGCCCCGGTGTTGCTTGAGCGTCTTTAGAGACTTCGCTCGAGTCTGTCGGACCCGGTCCTGGTGGTGCAAAACCTGGTGCTACTTGAGCTCCAGTTGTCGAGAAGAGACCTATAGAGGTGCTCTCTCGGCCTGATGTCACCGCTGGTATAATGTTGACGGTGTCAGGGCTTCTGGTGGATCCTTGAAAGGCGTCTTCTGACGCACCAACTCTCCCCGTTCCGGCCAGGCCACTCGGGCGGGCGGGTGATGCTCCAAAAGGTGTCCTACCCAAATGAATGACGTGATACGTCTTGGAAGGTGGATCTAAGACACTCGGTGCACTAAAGGAAGTCGAGAGGTGGGGCAGTTCCTCTCTTATCTCAACACCGGCAGACTCCGAGTGAGTGGCCGGTGGAAGTTGTGCTGAATCCCCGTGAGAAGATGAAACGACCATCTGTTGAGAGATGGCCGAGTGGGTGGCTTGGGCGTGCAGTTGCGCTGGTTGGCTGCCAGCGTCTTGACCCGACGTCATCAAGTGACCGGTCTGAATGTGGGTTGCCTCTGTGGGGGAATGACTCGGGGTAGAAGGGAGACCTAAAGTGTCTAACCTAAGGGGTTCTTCATCTCCTCCCTGTTCTTCTATCCTAAGCCATTCTTCATCTAAGTGGACCTCTTCTTCGCCGGTCTCTTTTCTTAGATCCTCACTGGCACCCTCAAGGTCTTCACCACCTTGTCGCTCCACTGCCGATTCCACTTCATCTTCATCACCATCAAGACCGTCAGTTCGGCCATCAGAATCTACCTCATCCGGTTTGAGGATGTCCACGGAGTCGTCTCCGTTGAAAGATGACGTGACCTCAACTTCGTCCCGTAGGGCTTTGCCGCTCTTGAGGTTGTCAACCTCCTCGGATTCATCACCGAAGTCCACTTGTTCGGACTCGGTGGCCTCAACGTCAACGACTTGTCGGTCGGACGGAGTATGCTCGGAGGAGTGCGCGTCATTACCTTCATCGTGGCCAGAATCATCATCTGAATCGTCTCCGGAAGGTTCTCCGTGAGGATCACCTTGAGGCCCGGGAGCGGCGTCAGTCTGAGGAGGTGAAAGGCCATGTGCTTGTTCTTGTGGAGAAGCTTCCACGTATTCACCTTGCCTCTCGAGTGATAGTGCTGGTGACGGCTCCCGTTCTTCGTCATGGAAGGGTGACGGCGGTGATTACCTCTGAGTACCAGTGTACTGCTTGGTTCTGGCGCGGATGTAGTACTCAGCCGTATGCTGTTCCTCATCGACCAGTTGTCGTTGAGTGCGGCGACCCCGTGCTCGGTGGGCTTGCTGGTAAAGAGTACTCTGACCGACTAGAGGCACGTGCGGGACTGCGGAAGTACTAACTAGTCTACCCGGCTCCCCCCTCACGTCCACTCTCAACACCCTGATCTGGAGGCACCCCCAATGGAACCCCGGGGCCCGGCACCTAAGGCCCGAGCCGCATGTTGGACGACTTGCACATCCTGGGCAGGGCTCCTCGGCTCTGAGGAGTCCGTGGATGTGTCTTCTATTCCTAAGGAAGCCCTATACAACTCTACGCTAGTAGGATTCCTATCCGCAGTGTTCAGCACATGACGAGGGATTGGCATCTCCACCTGACCTGGTTTGAGCACTCGGTGCTTGGTCCTGGAGATCTGCTTGCTCTCGAATATGGGATGACTCGAACGGCGACCGACGTCAGGATGTCTGGTCATGTGATCATGGATCATCAAGGCGAAGAACTGCATCCACGGGATGGACGAGTGCTTGCTTCGCTGGTCGTTCGGGTCCACATCCCGTGTGATGTCAATCCAGAGCTGTGCTGCGAGGTCGATCCTGCGTCCGTAGATGATGGAGTGAATCACTTGCCACAGTTGGGTCGAGGCCTTGTCAATGCCCTTGGTTTTGGCAGATAGGCACCGGTTCATGATACTGAACAGGGTCGACCATAGTGGCGGCAGCATGTTGTTGGTGACCTGAGAAATTCCGTTGAGCCGTTGGCCAGGGTTGTTCATGACGCCGATAGCGAGCCGGAAGATGTAGGATGTGTCTGAAGTCATCAATGGTGACGGATAGATCAGTCTGGTCGACACGTCCTACGAGTGTTCGGACTCCGTCACGGTGGATGATCCTGGAAGTGTGCCAGAATTGCTGCAGGTATATCATGGGCACGGTAGTAGTCGCCTGTAAGGAGTAGGCGATCAGGTGCACCTTCAAAATCACAAGGATCACAGCTTCCTGAGCGGGAAAGTTGTTCAGGTCCACGTACTCATTGTTTTGAGTAATTGGCTTGAGATCTTCCGCGGAAATCAACGCGCGCGGTCAGCAGCAGCATTGATCGGTTGAGCCATCTCTGTTCAATGAGAACAAATTTAAAAAGTTAGAACATTCAAAGAACCACTAAGTGTTGAGAAAAAGGTGGAAATGGGAAATACCAAACCCGATTCGGGTTTTGGCAAAACCCGACTCGGGATTGTCACAAACCCGAATCGGGTAAAATTTTTTACCCGAGTCCATCAAAAACTCAAACACTTGTAAAAATTTTGGCATGACCTCGTCTCAACGCGAGTCGAGAAACACGAGTACCCGAATCGGGTTACTCAGTTTCCCGAGTCGGGAATTGAGATCACAAATAGAATGCATTTCCTAAAGAAACCCGATTCGGGAATTGGGTATACCCGAATCGGTAAAGATAGTATAATACTTAAAGTATATTTTGGATTTCCTACAGAAACCCGATTCGGGTTTTGGGTATACCCGAATCGGTAAAGAATGTCAACACTTAGCAAAAATTGAAACGAGTTCATAAAGTCCACCCTAAGACGGATGCGGGAAACTTGGATACCTGGTTCGGGTTATCCATGTTTCCCGGATCGGGTTTTAAAAACGAGAACAAGGGTTCCACAATGGATCGATGCGGGAAACCCGAATACCCGAATCGGGTTATTAGGTTTCCCGAATCGGGACATATGAACAGTTGATGCGGGAAAGTTCAAGAACATTCATAACACCCGATTCGGGACTTTTGAATGTCCCGAGTCGGGTTTCACGACTGTTCGGTTTTCCAAACTACAAACCGATCAAAAAAACACGATTTTGAATGAGTAAACTAGTACATTATGCTACAAATCAGTTCTAAACTAGTTTACATACAACAAACGACCGATCGAACGTCCCGAAAACCCATTCCAAAGAGTTTGGGTTTCGGGTTTGTTCAAGAAGCTTTAGGCTTCGATTCGGCTAAGAAAACGATAACTAAACATGTTATAGATCATACCAAAGTGTTTGTAATCTTACCGTGATCGTTTAGGACTAGCAAGTTGATTGGTTCGTAATCTTACCGTGATCGTTTAGAACCAATCCTTATCCGCAATTGATTGGTTCTCTCGATCGTTAGCATGGGGTCTACTGGCAAGTTGTTTCCGAATCTTCCACGACCACCTCTTCCGCGAACAGATGACTGATATCTACCCCCTTGTGGGTAAGGACCTCTCCCTTGATCAAATGACTGATGTCCGCCTCTTCCCGGACCAAAACGGTTTCCACCATGAGAGCTTGAACGGTTGACTCCCCGATTAGCAGTCAGTCGCTGCATCTTGTGTGTTATCAATGCAAGGGATTCATTCATGTTGTGCAGTTCCTCATCAGTTACAGTGATGATCGTCGGATCATTAGAGTTGTCACTGTGCTGATAGTAGTCTTGGCTCACATCATAGTGGTAGTCTTGGTAGTATTCTTCCGGATAAGGATTCACCGACAAATTTGATCCTCCATGGTGCACGGCAGCTAGTGCAAGAGGGTCAATTGATTTCTTGGGTTTGTTGCCGGTGATGAATTCTTCATGTTGGACCATCATACTGAACAGGTCGTGAAGTCCCATTTGTCCAAGATTCCTACTTAGTTGAATGTTAATGGCTAAATTTCGCCATTCTGGATTTAAGTTCTTCAAGAACTTCACGTTCACCTCGTAGCGAGACTTCTCAACCTTCAGTCGTCGAAGATCGTTGACTAGGGAGTTCAAGCGTTGGTATGAGTCGTGCAACAGTTCGCCTTCTTTTGCATGAAACCCTTCGTAGGCATTCATGGCAGATTCCTTTTGGAATTCAGAAGCTGTGTCTCCCCCTTGCATTTGCTGTTCTATTTCAATCCAGATATCCCGAGCATTGTCGAAACTGTCGACGTGGGAATACATGTCGTTTGGGAGAGCCATGATGAGAAGAGACATTGCACGCTTGTCGATTTCATGGCGTTCGCGTTGTTCTTGGTTGAACAAGTGATAAGGTTTCTCCACTGTGTATGAGGGCAAGAGTGGACAGGTGTCAGTTTCAGGCACTTCGGCAATGGTGACAGTAGGTCTTACGGGACCTTCTCTGATAGATTTCATCAGGTTTCGATCAAGCTGATCTAGGAAATGGATCATCCTTATTTTCCATTGGGCATACTCTCCCATAACGAGCACTGGGGGACGAGACTCAGACCCCATGCTAACAATTTCTCTCGACATCATGTTCTCAAAGAAAAGATCCCCTTCGAGTGGATAACTTGGTTTTGAAGAAAGCTTTCGAAAAAGACTGTTCGGGCGAGCACTCGCGACACAAATAGCCTTGAGAATTTGAAAATTTTAAAAAAATTAGCTAAGTGTCGGATTTGAAACGAAAATTGAAAATTTCCGAGTCAAAGAGTGCGAAACCCGATTCGGGATCGTGAGATTCCCGATTCGGATCTGGCCGAGAAACCCGGTTCGGGTTTTGGTAAAACCCGATTCGGGTTTTGGTAAAACCCGATTCGGGTGAACAGTGCAAAGCCCGATTCGGGTAAGTGACAAACCCGATTCGGAAACTACCTTCGAGCAGGACCCGGTTCGGGAAACCCGTTGCCCGATTCGGGAAACCGAAGTTTTCCTGATTCGGGAAACGTGTATGCCCGGTTCGGGTAAGGTGTACTTGCCCGATTCGGGTTTTCGAGCTGATAAATCAGTTCAAAATACCCGATTCGGGTAAGCTGACCAGAAGCTCCGAAAAATAGCTCAAAATCATCAAAAACCACTTAAAAAATCAGTGAAAAGTGTCCCAATTGTTGCAAAACAAGTGTAAAAACCTTTTGGTATCACTTATCACTTAAAAACAACACTAGAAGTGTTTGTTTGAGGCTCAAAAGGAGCAAAAGATGGTAAAAAAAAACAAGTTTTTCAAAAAAGCTTTTCAAACCATTTTAAAATGCAAAAACTGAAAGGATTATGTGCAAGACAGTAACAGGTTTACCGTGTCCAATGTTATAAGGCACTAGTGGGTCACACTGTTACACACCCGAATAGAGATCAATTGGATTTACCAGTTGTGTGGAATTAATTAATTAGTATAATTAATTAATTAAGAGAGAAAAATAAATAATAGATAAAGTCTATTTATTTATGGATATATATTAATAGTAAATTAATATATGGAAAGGTTTAATTAAAGCCTATCGGACTTAATAATTAATCGGGCTTTTCTATTAGGACATTACCATATTTACTAATATAAATATATGGTAAACCTAGTAGGTTTTCTAATTGCAATCTCATTAGTAACTTAGAGAAAAAGAAAAAGCCAGAAACCCTTTTCTCTCTCTCTCCCAAAATCGATACACACACACACTCAACCGGGTTTTCGTGTTTTGAGTTTTTGGTTAATCCTAAGGCAGTCTAGCAGCGGTTCTCATGGTGGTGCAGTAGCGGTGTATTTCCCGTTAGCTTTCCGGAAACCGTTTTTGAATCCTATAAGGTATTATTCTAAACCTCCTTATAATTGTATCTAAACTTGTTTGGGTTGGATCTTCTGGTTTAGGAATTCAGTTTTATTCCGCTGTGCATATCTGTTATTGTCTGCAATTCCCAACAGTGGTATCAGAGCCACTTCCTAAACGTTTAGATCAGGATTGTTTATTTGTGATAAACTGTTTATCGGATTATGTTTTGTTAAAAATTCGATTTTTATCTGTTTGTTTTAAAATTGGATTTTTATCGTTATTCACACAAAACCACGATCGTCAATGGTGGAATCGCGGCCGTTTGCCGATCGAAACCACCATCCGAACGCCGGCCACCACGCACGGTGGCAGCGGCGTTGGACCGATCGAGAGCGGGCGACGGTTGCGGTGGCGCTAGTCATCGTGGCCGTTCGCTGGGCTGTAGGCTGTAGGCGGTGGTGGCGGCGGCTGTCGTTGTCGTCGCCAGACGAACCGCGCATCACCAACCGCCGGCTGCCTTGTGGCCTCGCCGGGCGGTGGCGGTGGTTGTTTTGTTTATTGCCGCACCACCGAGGATGGTGGTGGTGGCGTTGCTGTTGCTTAACGGCGGCGACCGAGGGGAGAGGGTGGCGGCGGCTATGGCCGTCGTCGCCGGACCAGCCGTGAACCACCAGGCCACCCGTCGGCTGCCCTAAGGCCGAGCCAAGGCGGGGTGGTGGTTGATTGTTTCCGCGATCGCAAGCCGCACCACCAAACGGTGGTGGCGGCGTTTGTTGTAGTTGTCGATACCGCCAGCCACGGCGGCGATGGCAGCCGTCGCTGCTGTTGTCGTCGATCGGCATAGCGGCGGCGGCGGTGGTGACCTTGGTTGCCGCTGTCGTCGCCGGTGGTGGTTTCGGGTAGATCGCCGACGATCGATGGCGACGGTGGCTCAGGCTTCGTTGTCATCGATTACCGGTAGTAATGATAAGCGACCGTTCAATGCTATTGTTACTATCGATGGAGGAAACGGATAAGTTTTTCGTGTGAATAGGGTTGTTTTAACCAGATAGGCTAAAACTCCGGATAAGGTTAATTTTACGTTTTAAATTAATTATAAAACCAGTTGTGTTTTATGTTTTTGTTTATCGTAACTGCTTTAGTTTATTTAAATTATTAGTTGCGAATGTCATAGCCAAGCCCCAGACCTATGGTTGTGTTTTATTTTTATTTATCTCTGCTTTGGTAAGGGAGGCCTGCGTGCCATTTACAACCCTTTTATTGTAATTTTTATTTATGTATTATTACACCGAAGACGGAGAAAACCATAGAGAGGAACTTTGGAGACACAACCGAGGATGTCGGAGCCAGTGGGAGCGTTCTACCTTCATGCCTTTTGCGTTGTTTGTCACTTAGGTTAAAGACCGTCAGTTTAGTGTTGGCTCACTCAACTGACAATAGTTTAGGGGCAAAAGCTATGACACAGTTTTACGTTTTTATATAATTGCGTGGTTTGATTTAATTGCGTGGTTGTGATAAAACGTAGTTTCTAAAATCTAATGAGATGTTTTATAAAAACCTAGAGGTTCGATTACAGAGTGTTTTTCGAATCAGTTTTAAAATTAAGGTTTTTGAAAAACTGGCTAAAAACCCCTTAAGTTTAAAAATCTTAAATCACGTAAGTGCGACCCACTTTGAGACCCTTTTGGCGTAAGGTACGCGGGTGTTGGAAGTGAACAAGCCTTGGGCATCCGCGTTCAAACCCCAAGTTGAAAGGGGTGTGACAAGTACACCCAGTCTCAAGTGGTGCGATCTATTATGGTTTTTGTAACAATTTACCGTGTCGTATCGGGCCAAAGCGCACTAGAGGGACTAAATATGCACGAATGTAATATTCGATGTCCCGACGTTTTAGAAGTCGTATTTTCGTTTAAAATGCGATTGGTATAAGTGGTTACATACCAGAAATAGCATGGGTCGGTTTGTGTGATCAAGCCGCTTACCGACACATGTGAAATATGGGTTCTAGTCTAATAAACTTATTTTTCTAAGGGTAAATAAATTTATTAGAAGTTTTATAATCAATAAACTAAATCGGAATTTATTCTTTATGTAGATGTCTTATACTACCGTTCCGTTTTATTCACCTGAGGAATCACTTCGCCTAATTATGGGCAAGTGGAAGCTTACGGGCCAAAACTATCCAGTTTGGAAGTTGCATTTTGATAATGTCTTGCGCGGCCAGGATAAGCTTTATGTGATCAATAAACCACTATCACGACCTAAGAGCAATGCCCCTGAAGAGGAATTTGCTGAGTACTTTAGATTTATGGCTGATGAATCTGACGTGATGTCTATTCTGACTTTCTCTGCTTCGCCCGAGTTCACGGTCGATCTCAGAGTTAAGTTCTGCCATGAGGTCGTAAAGGGTATAGAAAACCAGATTGGCTTCTATAAGAATTGTGGCAAGTATTTGATCATGAAAGAAATCTTTTCACTGAAGATGAAAAGAGGCCAATCAGTTAAAGATCATCTCCTGGAGATAAGGAGACTCTTTAAGTGTTTGTCACGACTTGGATACAAGATGACTCAGGAGGAGCTTGTGTATCTGATGTGGTTCTCACTCCCGAAGGAGATTCGTGTCACAGCTAGTGGATACATGGGAGAGCCCAGGATGGACGTGGCAAAGGTTCATGAGGATATTTTGGACAGTTTGGAGCCAAAGGAAGCAAGTGCTGATCTCATGAACACTACTGATTGGATTGATGAGCTGGGAGATCTAAGTTGCCCAGAATGTGGTAGCCAAGATATCTGTGTCCACTCATTCAACATTGACCAGATGGACATCGGTCTATCCGATGCGCCAGGTATCTTTATGATAGATTGTTTGATCACTTCTTATGAATCATGGGTACTTGATACAGGAAGTGGTAACCACATTTGTAATCATTTACAGGGATTCACTAGAAGGGAGATCTTGAGGAAGGATCGTTCGAACCTACGAGTCGGTGAAGGCACGATGCTTGTAGCTGAAGCCGTAGGATCCTACAGTCTTAGTTTGCCCTCGGGTCTAGTTTTGGAACTCGATACTTGTTATTATGTTCCTAAGATGATCAAAAATGTTCTTTCTTTTGATTTGTTGGTAGACCAAGGATTTTATTATAAATATGATTATAAAATGATTTCTTGCTTTAAAAATGACATGTTTTATTTCAAAGCAACTCCTTTGAATGGTCTATACATATTGAATCTCCAAGAAAGTAATAACGAAATCTATCATATAAGTAAAAGATCCAAAGACATCGAGGATCAAACTTACCTCTGGCATTGTCGGCTCGGACATATAAACAAGAAACGCATAGAACTACTCCAGAAAGGAGGACTTCTAGGGACTTTCGATTTTAAGCCCTTTAGTAATTGCAAATCTTGTTTGTCGGGCAAGATGACAAAGCATCCTTTCAACAAAGACAATGAAAGGGCCAATGACTTGTTGGAGATCATACACACTGATGTGTGTGGACCTTTTAGTCATGAGGCGATAGGAGGATACCGGTACTTCATTACCTTTACTGACGATTTCAGTAGGTATGGGTATGTCTACCTGATACGACATAAGTCTGAAGCTTTCGAGAAATTCAAAGAGTTTCAGAGTGAAGTACAGAATCAACTTGACAGGAAGATCAAGTTCTTGAGGTCAGACCGTGGTGGAGAATATCTTAGCCTAGAATTTGACAGTCATTTGAGAGAGTGTGGGATTGTTTCACAACTCACCCCTCCGTATACACCACAGATGAATGGTGTGTCAGAAAGGAGGAATCGTACCCTGCTTGACATGGTACGATCAATGATGTGTCGTTCCACGTTACCAGTATCATTCTGGGGACACGCGCTCGAAACAGCAGCAAACATACTGAACAAAGTGCCAACTAAATCGGTAGAAAAGACTCCATACGAACTATGGACAGGCAAGAAGCCTAAGTTGTCTTTTCTGAAGATTTGGGGTTGCGAGGTATACGTTAAGCGTACAACCTCGGAGAAACTCAAACCCAAATCAGATAAGTGTTTCTTCGTAGGTTATCCCAAGAACACATTGGGATACTACTTCTATAATCCTAGCGAGAACAAAGTATTTGTGGCTCGCAATGGAGAGTTTCTGGAAGAGAAGTTTCTCAATCAAGAGAATACCAGAAATGATATAGACCTACAGATAGTAGAGGAAGAAACACCTGAACCGATTGTTGAGCCAGTCACTCAACAAGATAATGTTGAGACTCAACCGGAAACGGTTGAGGAAGTGCAAACACAGGACCTTCGCAGATCCACTAGGATAAGGCAAGAACCAGATAGGTATCTTGGATTTCTAGTCTCCCAGGACGGTGGAGACCTGAATGAGCCTACATCCTATGGAGAAGCTGTATCAGGCAATGAGTCTGAACAATGGCAGGAAGCCATAAAGGCGGAGATGCAGTCCATGTACGACAACCAAGTTTGGGAGTTGACTGATTTACCCCAGCACTGTAGGGCTGTTGGGCGTAAATGGGTTTTCAGGAAGAAAACAGACATGGACGGAAATGTGCACACTTTTAAGGCTAGACTGGTCGCGAAAGGTTTCACGCAGACTCATGGTATCGACTATGATGAAACTTTCTCGCCAGTAGCTATGTTAAAGTCCATTAGGATTCTGATGGCCATCTCAGCATATTTCAACTATGAGATTTGGCAGATGGATGTTAAGACAGCCTTCCTGAATGGGAAGTTAACGGAGGATGTCTACATGCAACAACCGGAAGGTTTTGTAGATCCAAAGAATCTTAATAAAGTGTGCAAATTGCTAAAATCCATATATGGATTAAAGCAAGCATCCAGGAGCTGGAACTTACATTTCGATGAGCGAATCAAGGAATTTGGATTTGCCAAAAGTGAGTTTGAGCCATGTGTTTACACAAAGTTCAGTGGGAGCATAGTAACCTTCTTGGTCTTATATGTAGATGATATTCTACTCATTGGAAATGACGTACCAACTTTACAGAGTGTTAAAGCTTGGTTGAGCAAATGTTTCCAAATGAAAGACCTTGGAGAAGCCGCATATATACTTGGTATAAAGATCTACAGAAATAGATCTAGGCGGCTTATCGGGCTTAGTCAGGGTACATACATTGATAAAGTCCTGAAACGATTTAGGATGGATGAATCCAAGAAAGGATTTATCCCAATGCAGCATGGTATAGTGCTAAGTAAAGCACAGTGTCCCGAATCTAGTCATGATAAGGACAAGATGAAATCGATACCATATGCTTCGGCAATTGGATCGATCATGTATGCCATGTTATGTACTAGGCCCGATGTTGCTTACTCAGTAAGTGTTACGAGCAGATACCAGCAAAACCCAGGTGAAGCCCATTGGGTGGCTGTCAAGAACATTCTGAAATACCTGAGGCGTACAAAGGAAATGTTCTTGGTCTTTGGAGGTTCTGAGGATGAGATTAGTGTCACTGGTTATTCAGACGCTAGTTTCCAGACCGACAGAGATGATTACAGATCACAGTCAGGGTACGTTTTTACCCTAAACGGAGGGGCGATCTCGTGGAAGAGCTCAAAGCAAGACACGATAGCAGACTCTACCACCGAAGCCGAGTACATTGCAGCTTCAGACGCAGCAAAGGAAGCGGTCTGGCTCAGGAACTTTATCACGGATCTAAGAGTTGTAGCCAGTATCTCTAGACCAGTGGATATTTATTGTGATAACTCTGGGGCTGTGGCGCACGCTAAGGAGCCTAGAGAGCATCACAAGTCGAGACATGTACTTCGGAAATTTCATCTCATCCGAGAGATTATCGGAAGAGGAGACGTAAGAATATGCAAGATTCCGACGGACGAGAATGTAGCAGATCCACTGACAAAGCCGCTAGCTAGAGTAAAGCATGAGACACATGCTAATTCCATTGGGATGCAGTACCTGGATACTAGTAGCTAGTTTTAGTTTTTGATTATTACCGTGGATTAATTTTTGAGACTAAATATCGTGTACGTTTTATTATTTTCACTGTGTGATGGAAATAAGGAGGATTTTTCATGATTGTCTCAAATTAACCAGTTTTAGCATATTTAGTTATCCCTGATTTTATATACAAGTCTTGTAAGTAAAATCTAAAAGTTCCGTAGCTACTTGTTAAGGTGGGAACCTTAGCAGGATTGTAACGCTATTATGGATGTTTGGTGATTTATTCAACGTAACGAATGGAAGCACAAGTGATGTGGCCAAACATTCATAGATACTCATCAGAGTGTTTGAGTATTGGAAGTGACCAGTTTCAAGTCTGCTCCATGGAGCCTATGTCATGAGCATTGACTTGATGATAGGTTGTCCTTAGACCTGAGATATTTGGTCTGGAAACATGAGGACTGTTGTACTCTTAGCACGTTCTAACGCTACGCCGTAACAGGGTGGCCATACGGGGCGTGACTAGATGCAGCGGAAGCCATGTAACCAGATGCAGATAGTCAAGAAGGGATTTACACCTCTGTAAAAGGAGAGATATTTCCGGGCCCCTTGACGGTTGAGATTGGCAGAAATGCGTAGCCACGCTCGGATAGAATAACAGTTGTTATTTGGAAAGTTCCGTTACTGCAGGCAATCGAGATCAGAGTCAAGAAAACTTGAGTTTAAGATTGAAGTCCTCCGCTCCATGTCTAAAACTCACTTTAGAGATATCGCGTGTAAAAGGAATGAACCTGTGTACAATTCTAGCGAGAATTGTTTCTCTGGATATAAGAGATCTTATAACCTGGTTAACCTAAGTGTCTGGCTAGGGACCTCCTTAGGCTAATGGTAACAATAAAGTTACTTGTCTGGCACAAGTGGGAGTCTGAAAGGATTATGTGCAAGACAGTAACAGGTTTACCGTGTCCAATGTTATAAGGCACTAGTGGGTCACACTGCTACACACCTGAATAGAGATCAATTGGATTTACCAGTTGTGTGGAATTAATTAATTAGTATAATTAATTAATTAAGAGAGAAAAATAAATAATAGATAAAGTCTATTTATTTATGGATATATATTAATAGTAAATTAATATATGGAAATGTTTAATTAAAGCCTATCGGGCTTAATAATTAATCGGACTTTTCTATTAGGACATTACCATATTTACTAATATAAATATATGGTAAACCTAGTAGGTTTTCTAATTGCAATCTCATTAGTAACTTAGAGAAAAAGAAAAAGCCAGAAACCCTTTTCTCTCTCTCTCCCAAAATCGATACACACACACACACTCAACCGGGTTTTCGTGTTTTGAGTTTTTGGTTAATCCTAAGGCGGTCTAGCAGCGGTTCTCGTGGTGGTGCAGTAGCGGTGTATTCCCCGTTAGCTTTCCAGAAACCGTTTTTGAATCCTATAAGGTATTATTCTAAACCTCCTTATAATTGTATCTAAACTTGTTTGGGTTGGATCTTCTGGTTTGGGAATTCAGTTTTATTCCTCTGTGCATATCTGTTATTGTCTGCAATTCCCAACAAAAACCTCCAAGAAATCCACCAAAGGTTTAGCTCTGATACCAATTGTGAATCCCAAACTTGAGAGAATGAAAGATGGAGAGAAAACTAGTGCAAATGATGGAACAATGATTACAACTAGTGGTGACAATGGTAGAATAAGTATGAAAAGACAAGAGAATATTTGAGTTCTTGGGAATGCTTCTCATATATTAAAGTAGGCTACCAAAATCAACAACTAAACCCTAGGCTATAACATACTATATATAGCACTAGGGAATTGAGAGTTACATAAAAGGCCCTTAGAGTCTATGACTCTTTACAAAATGGGCTACTAACATAAACAACTAATCTAGGAAAAAGGAAATTACAGGATAGACCCTTGACTTCTTCACAACCCTCAAAGTAGGGTGTAACAGGTCTCAAGTTCAAGTGTTGTTGCAGGCACTTTTTTATAAACACAATAAACAATTAAAACTAAAATGTAGTAAAAAAATGAGTCTAACAAGACTTGAACCCATAACCGCAAGTTTGAAAAACAAGGAACTTACCAACTCCACCAAGGAACACTTGTGTTTTAATTGTAGCTTCAATATATAAATGGTGGCACACAACAAATTAATATGGTGGCACCTATGAAGACATGGAATTTTTTTCACTACGGCAGAGAAATGGAACGGTGGTACGTGCCACCGTATCCAAAGGGCTAGGTCCGCCCCTGCTTGGAGCATACTCTAGTTGGATGTCAAGTCTTAGACAATTGAATTTTGTGGATGCTTTTAAGTTTTAACATGTTTTCATCTTAGGCTTTTAAGAAAAGAAGAAGCATTCACATGTCGACTTTTGGTCCAAAAAACACAAGTATTTGCTTCAAAAGACTAACATGTATTAATTAGGAAAAAAAGCCAATACTATATTGCATTTGCAAGAAACTAAACTGTTGTTGCTTCATCTTGTTTTCTTTCTTTCTTTCTTTCTTTCTTTCTTAATAATTGAATAGTTTATCTACACAAACCAAGTCACATGGGTAAGTACCCAAAACATAACACTTGGTCTCTTTCTTGAAGATATTAAAAACTCACCATGAAATGTCATATCTCCTTGAGTATTTAATGCCTCTTTTCATTCTTTCATGACTTTTGCAATCTTCTGTATCTTACCTATGCCTTCTTTCCTTGGAATGGAAAGTGCCTTTAAAGAAGTGATAAGACATTTGCTTTGATTAAAAGGTTGATTGCAATAAAGGACATGCAAGAGTATGAGAGAATTAAAACTCACTGGGGTTGCATAGTTTTCCACATTGGTGAAACAAAAACCAACTCTATTATCTATATCTATCCTCTTTTAATGTGGGATCTAGTACTTATTTTGCCATCATGTAGTTCTTCCCTTTGTCATTATATATAGTTGAATTTAGTATCATTGCACTCTAAGAATATAATTATCATATTGGTAATTTGGTTGTAATAAATGCTCACTAGTTTGGCTACCAATAATCAAGTAGGTTTAGTTTTCAAAGCTTTGGGATTAACTCCTAATTCTGGAAAAAGAGCTTCATCAATTAACCTATCTAACAAAAGTTCTTTCGTACAAAAGAAATAAATTTATTCGATATTTAAGTGTCGGTTTATGTGCTTTTCATGTTAAACTTTATCCTTGTTTTGCTTAAAGTTAGATTTACACCTATTCAAATTATTAAAATAATATCAATAAAATGCATTTTGGCAGTGGAAAATTAAGGGTGTTTAATTCTGTTCGAAATTTAGAAGTATTTCCCTAAGATTTCAAAATTTGACCTTTTAATTTCTTAGACAAAGGTATATAAACATTAACTACAAAAAGATCATTTATTGTAGGACCACAATCCATAGGGGTAACTAAATCAAAATCGGACCAATAAATATTCTCAATACAAATAGCCTTACCTTATTTTTTTATAATCAACAAGTTATATTGATAAAGTTAGGCAACCTCAAGCCATCCGCTATGGCCTTGGCTTCACCTCGGTTCCATCGGCTTCTCACCGCAACACCATTAGGGGTGATGATTCGGCTTACCTCCAACCCCAGCCCTCATCCCCTCTCTCTCTCTCTTATTTTCTTTTTTTGTTTTCTTTATTAATTATTTAATGAAATAAAAGTGTGAGTAAGATTGGGTTGGGTTGGGTATAAAGGATGATTTAGGTTGGTTTGGATAAGGTAGTAGAAAGCTGATGTGGTGCTGATATGGCAATTGAGTTCATTGAGTTCAAGTTAAACCATAAAAGATGGCCTTATATGACAAGTGAATCATCAAATTAATATCATTTATAATACATGTTGTATATGACAACTTTCCAAAGTGGATCGTCAAAAATCTACCATGCCAAACTACTTGTTTTATATTAAGTTCTCCAACTTAAGTTATAGTTTGGCAAACTAGCTAAGGCTAAGCGTAGCGGCTGTTCTTTGCCGGCGGGTTGGAGCCCGCCTGCTTCTGCTGGACCAACGGGTTGGGGTACAAGTACAACATGGGAGGGTTGGGCGGGCATTTGTCTTGGCGGGTTGGAGAACCCGCAAATATTGTGTGTGTATGTTGTGTGTGTGTGTGTGTGAGTTATGTATATGTGTTGTGTGAGAGGGTTGAGAGGGTTGAGGTACGGGTTGTAGAGGGTTGCAGAGGGCTTATGAGAGGGTTGAAAAAAAGCTGATGTGGAGCTGATGTGGCAGTGCTGGTTGGGAGGGCTTATTGTATGCGCTACTGATAGCCTAATAAGCTAACTGATGAATAAATCATATTTGATAAAAGTTAGCTATAAACATGTAGTTATATCAATAGTTGGTTTATTACCATAAACTATAAGGCGTAGTACACATAATTGTGGAATTGGTAGCAACCACAAGTGTTGCGATTTACAATCGTCAGTTTTGTGTTGCCAATAAAGAGGAGAAATAAACAAACTGTTGCATAAAAATTGTCATTTTAATAAAAAGAAAATAAAAAGAAGTAAAGGAAAGATATATGGTATTATCATTAAAAAGGAATTAACTCGGAATGGACCATTAGTTCCACTATGCAAAACTCTATCGCTTGCCAAATTCTAACTCCGATAGTGTCCAAAAAACATTTAGTTGGACTCAAATTATTGGGCAATGTTAAGTTTAAAAATGTGATTAATTAATTTTTTTCGTTGTTTTTGCAACAACATACTACCAGAATACGATTTTCATTGATTATATAAACACGAATACCAACGATTGTGTAACTCAAGAAAATAGAGGCATGCTATCACCGGATTATCGACGATTAGAGATCACACAACTTGCATTGGTAAGTTGTCACCATTCAATGGTGGGTTGCACACAATTTTTTGATGACCCACTTGGTCGATAACACTCCTAAAAAATAGGCATATTTTCTAGTGGCATAATTCATCAAAATTCTGCCTGAAATTAAGGTTTTCAACGAATTTATGACCGATCTGCCAATTTTATTTTTATAAGGTTCACCTGGGTTTGTCCAGACTACATCCTTGGTAATTTTTACCGATAGCTAAAACATGCTCCCCTGAGATTAATACTCAGTGGCCCCTGGTTGCTCACCCTCGGATTCGAACTTGGGTGGATTTTTCCCCAACACCAAGTCTTAACCGGTAGGCTGCCCCATTGGGGTTGATCCGCCAAAATATTATTTGAACAAAATTCTTTTTTTAATTAATTATTGATATTAATTTATCCAACGAAACCACAAGGCTTCTGGTGTAACGGCAAGGCTTGTGGGGGATGTGAATGGTATCCCATTCACCCCAGGTTCAAATCCTTTCGTGCGCATCTTGTGATCAGGCTTAGTCTCAGACGACTGAATTTTTCTTACAGTTCTAAATTGCCAAGGATGTAGTCTAGACAAAGCCTAGATGAACCTTATCCAAAAAAAAATTTGTCCAACGAATTTCCGAAGGATGCCGGCATATAAATGAAATAAACTTTTAAAAAAGGTAGTTTATAAAAATGAATTTAATAATTGAATTAGATATCCAGAGATAGCCTGCTGGAGAAATTTGCCTTCTTTATTTAATTTCTTTTTATAGTTTTCAACGGATTACTCCATCGATAAATGGTGCAACTCCAAAAAAGTTCGTGTTTTTTAATATAAAAACCTATAAACCATGTATTGAAGAAAAAACTCCTAAAAACATAAAATGCTACCAAGTCTACGCCGAAAGGAGCACACAATTGCTCCAAATAAAAAATAGTGTAAATTACAAATTTGGTCCATGTGATTTAGATTATATTGTATTGTTGTCTCCTATTTTTAAATATTTATGAAAAAAATCCACATGGTTTACATTATATTGCACTATTAGTCTCTGTGGTTTACACTATATTGCATTGTTGGTCCATGTTGTTTACACTATGTTGCACTATTGGTCCCTAATCCTATTGGCAAAATAGGGACCAACAATGCAATATAGTGTAAACCATAGGGACCAACAATGCAATATAGTGTAAACCATAGGGACCAAAATTGCAATATAGTGTAAACCACAAAGATCTTTTTGATAATTATTTTAAAATAGGAACCCATAGTGCAATAAAGTGTAAACCATAGGGACCAAATATGTAGTTTACACTAAAAAATAAAATGTTCCAACTTGTTCCAAACACTTAAAATTGTTCCAAAACAAACGAATATTGGTTAGAACTCTAGCAACAATTGTGGTTGCGACAGAAACTGTTGAGCTTGATTGAACTGCTTGACCAATACAACCATCTCTTCATATTGATTATGTTGTCTCTTTTCTTCCTTTCTTCCTTTCATCGGCTCCCATCTCATCTTACTCTATCGCCTCTCACACATACTCCAATATTATGTGTGTTGTTCCTACATTGAGTTCGCCTTTGGAAGTTTTAGCCCTAAAAAACCTAGGTGTCTCCCCAAGCCTAAAGTATCGTTCTTTGTGCCAAAACTTTCAAATAACGGATATGATGGATAATCATATACATAATGATGATAAAAATTCATATGTATACACGTAGACAAGTATCAAACCAGCTAGCAATGTATTCACCTCTTTGTTTGTCAAGCCTCAATTGATCAATATATTGCTTTGAAAGTCTAATATAATCATTGAACATGGTTACGAGAGGAAAAAAAACTACTTCACAATGAAGCAAGATGTATTTGTGAGCCTTGTTTATATTTGCATCTTCTAGGTGACAATGTTGTCTGGGCTTATCATATAATGGACGATACAGGGTTTAAAATATGCTTAACCATTGGTTGGAAGACTCTCGTTCTGGGAAAATTCTGAGGCTTATAGTTTTCAATTGTGTTTCTATCGTTGATTTAAAAACAATAAGTAGTAGGTTGATAGTTCATTAACAAAACATGCCTCAACAATCGACCCTTCTACTATTTCTCTATTTGTATTGTCCTTTTCAAGGACCGTAAACGTTTGTCATAAAGACACATCCATATGTATTCAACTGTACTTCTCTACCATTGAAGCAAGTCGTTAACTTGTAATTCTTGTAAACATATTGCACAAAACAATGTGTATTGAACTATTCTTCTACCATTGCTCTATTTCTTACTGTCCTTTTCAAGGACCCTAGACATTTGTCATGAAGATATGTCCATCAATATTAAGTTGAACCCCCCCCCCCCCCATAGTGCCTCAAGGACTAGATGTACAACAAGATTTTCCATGAAATCTAAGAATCCTAGTGGAAATACTATCTCCAACATGAAAATAGTTTCAACTATACTTATCTACAATTGAAGCAAGTCGTTAACGTGCAATACTTTCAAGCATATTGCATAAAATAATGTTACATAATATTCCAAAAAACGCGTTATGGCTCGCCATAACGTCGAGGCGCGCGCCTTGCCGCCACGTTAAGGCCCGTGGTGCGACTCTCAGGCGTGGCTTGCAGTGTGGCGCGTTATGGCGCGTTACGGCGGGTTATAAGGCAGGTTATGGAGAGTTATAAGGCGTGAATAATTTTTTATTTTTTTATATCTAATTTATGGTTTATAAGCTTTGTATATTTTATCAAATAACCAATACATGAATCTTCTTTTGTTTATAGTTTTAAATCAATTTTAATCATTATTGTTCAGTACACTGAGACACAAGGACATCTATATACACACTATATATATACATATTTGCCGCCTTAAGTCACGCCTTGAAAAACGTCATGGCCTCGCCGTAACTCGTAAGGCTTGAGGCTTGACCTCGCCGCCACGCCACGCCTCACGCCATTTAGAACCTTGAACACAATGATAAATTTTAGATAGAACTCAGTATCGTCCCTTTAATGGAAATAAGGAGCAGACATTGCATTAACATGTGATAATGATGACATGTGAAGCCGTATAAACTACCATCTTCAACGTTTAATTATGGCCTACATTAGAAGCATAGCCGTCTAGAAATTTCAGCTTCTTCAACTATTCACACACCTTCTCATTTGCTAATTGTTTGGAACTAAATGAATTATTAGATTGGGAAAATTGCCGAAAAAGGTAAAATAAATGTCAAAAAAATCCAATCAAGGGAACGTACATTTTTTTTTGCCAAGAAAGGACTATGCATTTGATTTTGTCAAAAAAAGGGAATGTGACCTGATTAACTTGATGATTGCTTAGTCAGCAGGTAACCTGCTGACATGTCTGTCCAAGTGGCAGTCCAGTCAGCACCATCAAATTGCCGAAAAAGGTAACATAAATGTCAAAAAAATCCAATTAGGGAACGTACATTTTTTTGCCGAGAAATGACTATGCATTTGATTTTGTCAAAAAAAAAAAAGGAATGTGACATGATTTAACTTGATGGTTGCTTAGTCAGCGGGTAACCAGGTGACATGTTTAATTTGTCCAAGTGATAGTCTAGTAAGCACCATCACACCTTTGATCAGCGTTGATCGGAGTTGACCGCCACCACCACCCACTGCCACCACCACTCATCGTCACCCACCGCCATCGACTGCCATAGCCACGCACCGCCATCGATTGCCATCGCCACGCACCACCACCGACTGCCACCCACCACCCATCCCCCCTCTTTCTTAGAATTCAACATCTAATTGCGTATAGATGAGGTAGGCGAGTCAAGCAGACAAGCACCACCACCACCCATGTCCGCCGCCTCCCCTCACCACCCACGTCCCCTGCCACCCACCGCCACCCGCTGCAACCTCCTCACCACCCCCACCACTCCCTGCCACCCACTCCCACCACCACTTACTGATTTTGCCGGAAAAGGTAACATGAATGTCTAAAAAATCCAATCAGGGGAACGTATATTTTTTGCCGAGAAAGGACTATATATTTCATTTTGTCAAAAAATGGGGAAGAGTAACCGGTTGTACAAGTTACCGGTTACTCTTTCCCTTTTTTTGACAAAATTAAATGTATAGTCCTTTCTCGGCAAAAAAAAATGTACGTTCCCCTGATTGGATTTTTTGGACATTTATGTTACCTTTTTCGGCAATTTTCCCTATTAAATTTTATTAAGCCTAATAGAAGGCACCAATATAAATTTATGAAAGCATAATAAAACATAGATTGATTGTAAAGAAACATATGTTACAAATAAGAACAGAAATATGACCAAGACTTATTCATTTAAGAGCCATGGTCCTCATCATTTTTCTTTACGAAAATGAATACATGTTGCACATTTTCTAGTTCCTCACCCCCTTAATTTTATGTTTAACCTGATTTGGTGCATAATATATATATGTTACAAGAACTGATCCAATCCACAGACTATGTAGCTAGTGCGCATCCAAGACGTTCCAAGAGAATTTAGTGGATCATGTTTGGCATAAAAGTTATGTGATAGGGTGAATCTATTATTTCAGATTGTGATACACAATAAAGGAAAGAACTAGTATTAGATTAGGATTAATATTGGATAGGGTTATTGTTAGCTCATTACTATGTGTTTGTCTTTTCGTTGCGGTACAAGTATTTATATCTAGCTTTTGTTAATCATTCATTTTGCAATTTTGAGTAAAGTCTTATTCTCTTTACCATCGTTTTGTACAATCTTTATGGAGTCGGCACTCATTGGAAGAGTGTGGGCTAGATCGTTATTTTAATTTTTGAGAATAGCCCCTTGGACACTATTTCCCATCTCCCATTCCTCTGCTGTAACCGTGACACACTTCGTGGAAAACCTACATCATTGGCTCAGCTCAAGCATACTTCAAGTTCATCCATTTCTTTTGCCATGTAATTGGACTCCATGGCTCAAGAATCCTAATCCAATGTTTTTTTGGGTCAGACTTTTGTTTCTTTGATTCAGGACAAGGAGAGGAAAAGTGTGCGAGATGGAGAGTGGTACAGGAAGAGATAGATAAAATTTTAAACCAAAAGTAACACAGTGAAATTTTTAAATGCTTTTAAAGATATAAAACATTCAATATGGTTGCAAAACAGCAACCAAATAAGATTTTATTGTGGCCAATTTACCGGATTGCTAAACAATCCGGCCAAGAATATATCGAATCTTATTCCACTGTCATATACATAAAAACCTAATTTTAATAATAATAAAAGAACATATTTTCAATACTGGTGATTAGGAATAGGGACCGATTATCGCTTCTGTACAGTGGTGATTTTGAAACTAATTTACTTCGAAAAGTAAGAAACCATAAAGTTCACATACCCATGTAATTGTTTGATTTAAGTTCTCCAAGAGGTTTTAACAATTGAACACGAGTAGCAATCGCTTTTTGAACAAGTAAAAATATAACGAAAGTATTACAAAAAGTTTCATATAAAAATAGAGTGAATTACACTGATAGTCCATGTGGTTTGCTTAGATTTTGGATTTGGTCCCTAAAATTAATTATCTACACCAATTATCTCTAACTTTTCATTTTTCATAACATTCACAGTCCCTCCAGTTAACATTATTAGTTTGATTGCTACTCATGTTCAATTGTTAAACGTGGGAAACAACAATAGAAATGGGTTTTTGATATTTATGTAAAAATTTGTTAGAGTTCATCGTGTGAGGAAGAAAAGAACGGTAGATAGAAGTTGGAAAAGAAAAGGACATATTTTCCCTTAATGTTTAAGATTATGTTACTTAACGGTAATCAAAGTAACGGTGCTAAATGGAAGAACCGTGAGTGTTATTGAAATGAAATGTTGGGGACCACTGATGCAGATAGGTTGTTTTAAGGACCAAATCCAAATTTTAAACAAACCACAGGGACTATCAATATAATTCACTCTTAAAAATAAATTAAAAATTTATTATTACCTGAATTAAATTGTCATAATCTTGACGCCCGAATGCCAACAAAATGACCCCATTATGCATCTAATGATCTAGTGGCTAAATTTAGTCATTTTGGGTAAGAAAGACAAACTCTCCCATGAGAATTCAAAAAAAAAGTACTCTTGTCTTACTCATAATTTATTTTGGTTATTCATTCTACAACGAATTTAAACCACATATTTGTTTCCTAGCTGTGCCACTTTCAACTGGGCATTGGTGTCTGGTTTATATTCCATGACTGATAGCTTTCAAATTCATGAATGTTCTTGCAAATCAACCAAACCATATAGTCCATTCACACATTATTTCATTCTTTGAGGCAGCAAGTGTGACATAGATGTTTTTGTTGAACGGTAGCCATCGTACTTCTTTCGAGAACTTGTGAACAAAAACACTAGGGACCCATTGACATTGGATGATCGAGTTTTTGTATAAAATGTTATGTACCATATTATTAAATGACAGTGAGATGTCGAATCGGGTGGGTGGTGGATGAAAATACTTTTAAAAACGTTTAAATACATGACAATAGAAAAAAATGAAAATTTACACGCTAAATACAAAGAAAAGACCTCTACGTTGTTTCTGGTACATGCTCATTTATCCTGTGAGGTGCGGATCATAGATCTACATCTTTTTAATATTATTAAAATATTGGTAATATAACTTCATTAAATCATGTACGTAAACAACTTTTTATTTGTATTTAAAGATGAAAATTTTATTTTTTTAATAAATATTAAATACCATAAATGACTTGCCTAACAATCAAAAAAAAAAAAAAAAAACATTAGAATGTATGTATGTTTTCATTCAACATTTAAAATACCAGTTACTAAGAAGTTTCGAATTTTTGGATTAATTAACTATTTTTGTGTCTACTAGCTAGGTAAAATAGTTGAATTAACTTACTTTATACATAAATGATACAATTTTATTTTTTGCTTTATATGACAATAAGTGTTTTAATCAACTTGCGTTCGACTACTTTGTAAGAGTTTAAAATGTCTCTAAAGAAACTTGAACAACTAAATGCGAATGTGTATCCCTCGAATAAATGTGGATCACATTTAAATATTTAACATTTATCGGGGAAGATCACTGCAGATGATGAACAATGATTTTAGCAAAATACGATTTTAATCTTTGTGGTTTAATATTTATAATGTTTTTCGTCCTTGATTTTTAAAAACTTTTTTTTTTATCCCTATGGTTTTGGTTTTTATTTTCATTCCATTTTCATCCCTCCATCTAACTTTGTCAAATTAAGTGGTTATTTCATCCAAAAAATATTTGATTAAATTACATATTTGTTCTTTATAGTATACCATCTTTTTACTTTTAATTCTTATATTACATAATTCACATTTTGTTACTTTTTTACTTTATTATTTATTTTATTAAGACATTTTGTTTTATTGGTTAATTATAACTACTATAACTTAAAACAAAAAAAAATAATCAAATAGTTTCACTAAACTAATAATAAATACATTATCTACATGCTAACAGACACATGAAATAGACATCAGCTCCACCATATAACTCTTTTTTATTGTAAGCATATAGTTAAATACCCAAGACAATGCATGAAGTCCGCTATATTAACCTTTCATATGACAACATACGTACAAATTTTATGTTCTTATAAATGATAAAATCTATCACAGTTTATAACCCTATGTGAAACCCGGGCTCTTAATAACTAGTTAGTCGTAAGGAATAGATAATGGTAATCTTAAAAAATCAATACATTAAAGAAACTAAAAAAATATAACATATGATTAGAGGGAAAAAAGTTATTTAGTAGACAATAGTGGTCCAAAACATATTAACTAATTACATTGGAGAAGAAAATTGGAAAAAGTTAATTGACCATTCGTTATATGTTATTACTTATTACTTATCTTTTTTTATGAAGGTCTAGTGTTATTGGGTATTGCTATCTCTATCAGTTTGATTGTTTCAGTGCTTCAATAATTCAATAAACAACATTAAGTTCATTTTCTTACTATTGCTAATAACCCTCATTTTTAGTATTATTTGTCATCATTTGAAACCATTTTCGCTCGTTTACCCTTCCAAATGCCTATTTGAGCCTTCTAACACTACTATGGTCTAAATCGTTAGCGTTGAAAGTCATTATGGCAAGGTCACCAAGGTGGCAGGGTGTTGCTGGAAATCTTCTTTGAGATTTTATTTCTACATTTATGAAAGATATTCCAGTTTACGGGTAAAGTCAATATTGCAATTATTCATGACCTAAAGATGGAAGAAGGCAAATGATGAGAAGTCATTTTCACCTTTTCTACTATATAAAGAGGGGCATGGCATTGGGTTGAAGATTCATTCTACATATCTACAGTCTCACCATTCAACAAATTAATATCACTTTAAATTTTAGCCAAAGTATTTTGTATTTATGTTCTTAGTTAGCTAGTTCAAATTTATGCACTTACAATTTGTAATGGCGTTATGGCTGGCTTGTCCCCATGGTCGCTTTTTTTAATTCGAATGCAATCTATGTTTCACTTCTACTTTACTTTTATTTTGTTTTTAATTATGAGTAGTAGCTAAAACCCCTTTGGATGAGGGTGTAAGTCATCCGCGAGAGCCTAAAATGTAACAATTGGGTGTAACCAGCTTTTGCTAACTTTTCTTTTGGAGCTGGAACGGATTTTTGGGTTTAAAATGTTGTCTCCCAACTTTTCAGATCTGATTTTTTTTTGTTACCCAACCTTAGAGTTTTTCCCGACTCAGGAATTGGGTTTGGTTTCCCGACAAGAAGTGGAATTTACACTTTGATAATGAATTCAAGTCGGACTTTGAATTAATTTATGACTGGGATTTAAGAAGCGGACTTTAAAATTAATTTTGAAGTTCAAAATAAGGATTATTTCTCCAAGTTCAATTTCTTAATTAAATGGAAAAGAATCCAACGCTATTGCAATCGGAATTTGGGGTCGGAGTTTGACCTTTGGAAACTCAAAACCGAAATGTGATAATGAAATCCGAGTCACGTGCAGCACACGTTCAAGAAATTGATTCAACTTTGGAGATTTTACAAGTTTGATCCTTGCAGTTTAAATTGTGTGACATTTTAAATTTTTAAGTTTGACAATGTGACACTACCAGCCCCTGAATTTTAAAGATATTGACACTGCCAGGCCCTGGATTATACACTGACAAGTTTGAAGCTTCTGTCGCATCTGGTCCCTGCAATTTTCTATCAAGATTAAGTTTGACAAAGTGACAAATCTGATCCCTGGAGTTTTATCATGGATTATCTTCAGACGCGCTTTCAAGTTTTTCAAGATTATACGATCAATCGAGCTTTCAAGTTTTATTTGTTTTGGGCCTCGCTTTCTTATTGGGCTTTGAAGATTAATTTGGCTCAAATGATTGATCACTAAGTTGCGCTCCAGATCCTCGCAGATTCAGATACATTTGATGTTTCAAAATCCATGCGCTTAAATAACCACCTTTCTTTCCCAATTGGTTCGTAAAGATCTCATCAGCCCGGTTTTAGCCCAATTCAGTTTTCAACCATGAAAATTGAATTTCTTTTATATCCCTAACTGTTCCAGATTCTTTGAAGACATGTCAGATTTGTAACGATTTCAGAACAACGGTGATCGGATTCTGCATTTGGTTAGATTACTCAGAAGCCTGACACTCTGCAACCATTATTCTAGAGTTTTTCTTCGATGGAATTATTCCTCTTAGGAGTGGAATCGAATTTTTCCTTTGGATGCCAGCTTCGGTGAATGGTACCATTGTTATGTGCTCAATTCCTAACCATTTCACTATCGTGGAGATTCATTTGTGATCTAGAGTTTGAGTGACGGTCGTCATCCATCTGACTAAGAAGGCTAGATATGGATCTGATTGCTTGACATTTTGGAAGATTTCAGGAAATCGACTATTTTCTGAGCAGAAGAGAGATCAAAGCTGAGTATCTCGTTTAGTATCTACTCCCAATTTTTCATTTCATATGGTGTTTCGGTGATCCAAGCTTTAGTGTTTCCTAGTTGTGAGCTTATCAGAGTTAAAGCTCTTATGCTGAATTCTAACTCAACATGTGGCCAAAGACAGATCCTTTATTTTTCTTGCTGATATGCACTGTAACTCACACATGCATCTATCATGTTATTTTTTCTATGTGATCTACATAGTTGGATGAATCAACATGCTCTGGTGCAAGCTGTTGTATTCTGCGATTATCAGACATGTCGAGTTATTTACAGGTTGGGTTGTAGTTTGTGCAATCAGTCGTGGTTATTGTACATCGGATCTGATATTTCAGTTGAAACTGAAAACAAAGAGCTACAATCCAGGGGGTGTAAGTTTGTGGGGTTCCAACTCAAAACCAATTGGCTATGAATGAAGTAGACAGGACCCTTATAAGCACATTACAAGTTCACTTTGTATCCGATGTGGGACATTGCTCAACACCCCCCCCCCACGTGTGGCGTTCTTTCAGCCTAACACGTGGATACTTTGGGTTACGTGGAGTCCGTGCGGCTTTTTGACCAACCACGGGTGAACTTTGCTCTGATACCATGTAAGTTTGTGGGGTTCCAACTCAAAACCAATTGGCTACGAGTGAAGTAGCCTAGGACCCTTATAAGCACATTACAAGTTCACTTTGTATCCGATGTGGGACATTGCTCAACAGGAGGAGCTTGGAGATCAAAATGTAGCCGAACGCCACTAAAGTTTTCTGAAGAAAGAAAGGGGGAGAAGATCAGATATGCTTCCTTTATAAAACTTTAGGGGGAGATTGTTAGAACCAAATTGTCCTAATTAGATAAGGTTTTATAAAGTAAGCTTTGAGAAGGATCAAATTGTAATTAAAGATTAATTATAGCTAATGGGCTTGGGCCTGGGCTTGATGTAAATGGACCCTATATAAAGGGTTAGGGTTTGGGAAGGGAAATGAGAAACCATTTTCAATAAGAGTCAATTAAGTGAAGTGTGTGTTCTTGTAGGTGTCTTTGAGAGCTCTCATCAATAAACAAGAACTTTTCATTTCATCTTCTTGATTTCTTCTCTTAATCCTCTTATTGTTTGATTGTTTGGGACCAACATTAAGCATTTAAGTTAATAAAATACTCTCGGGGGAACTTAGACCCATACCTATTTTCTATTATTTGTTAATCAAACCACTAATATTCTCTCAATAACCAACCAAATTTATAAAACATTAACTTTTCACCAGAAGTTCGTGAAAATCTCCGATTCTTAGTTTAAGTTCAATCATTGTGGATACGATTTGTGATCCTTACTACAATATTACTTGAAAAAAATGAATGCAATAGTAGCGTATATGTTAGGACCAAATTGTCCTAATTAGAGATAGTTTTATAAAGAAAGTTTTTAGATAGATTAATTTGTAATTAGCTAGTAATTGTAGCTAATGGGCTTGAGCTTGAGGTTGGTGTAAATGAGCCCTATATATAAAGGGTTTAAGGTTTAGGAAGAAAGTGGAATCATTTCTCATGAGAGTCGTGTAAGTGAAATCAATGTGTGTAGGTGTGTGTAATCCTTTGAAAGCTTTCTCAATAATACACCATCTTTTTCATCTGATTTTTTCCGCTTTATCTTTGAATCTTACTGAACTGGACAACAGTATACTTGTGCTATTTTGGCGTCACATTTTTTTAGTGTGTATTTGCTCTATCAATTGCGATATATTTTTGTTGGATATTTTATCAATTGATGTTTTTATCAACTATTGTTATTTGCTTATGTTGTTTGTGTAATTGCTTTTCTGCTTATTGCTATATGTTTTTGCTTCTACAAATAATATTATACTATTATTTCACTGATTATCTAGTGCGATTATCTGTTATGACGTATTCAAGGTTTTATGATTTATCAATAAGTTTTCTTTACTAAATGTATTAATGTCTCTTATATATATCATGTTATATAAATTTATAATCCAAACATCTTACTTAATTAGAGTAAGATATCAGAAAAAAAGAAATTCATTTATTGCTATCCGTTTTTTGATTTATTCATCTTCTTTAAGGGTTCTACTACAAGCAACATGATTTTTGTTAGTGCTTTAGCAACAAATCTTTGAACTAGAAATTTTAGGTCTCATTCATTATTCATTTTTATGGGTTTTTAAAGAATCTAGCTTCTTTATTTCTACATTCTTATTGATCCTGGTTTGTCTAATTGTCTTGAAAAACTTGATAATCGTCTCTACAATTGATCTCTTTTTAACTCTGTTGATTACTTTCTCTACGTAAGTTCTCTTTTTGTATCAAAATAACATACATTTGTTGTTATGAACTAGGAAAATTTTGAAATTTTAAAGAGTACACAAATTTAGTTGGTAATTAGTTGATGAGTACATACATCTTAAATTCTTTCTTCTCTATAACAGAGAAGAATAAGATCTCTTTCCTCCATCAATTACTAACATTTCTTGAATTCAATTTTTTACATTTCTTGAATTCAATTTTTTATTAATAAAAAATATTTATTGAATTTCGTTTTCATACATATCAAAGACCCATGATTTTAGATACATCCAGAGTCCATAAAATATTAGGAAGAGACGGTATGGGGCATCAATCTTGTATGTTTTTCCTTAATTGGAAAATTGGAGTGTTAAAGCATATCTGTATGAAAAAATAACTAACAACATCGATGTTTTACATTATGGTTATTCTTTTACTATTTCGGTTAAAATGAAAAACATTTTATACCATAACTTATATATTTTTTCTCTAGATAATTAGTTTGATGAACTTTGAACATATAAAACAACTAACAAGTGATAGAATCAGAAAGCTGGGATCGGGAAAATGTGAATCACTAACGTCTGAATATTTATGAACATGCATTTATTCATGATGAATATTAAAGAGATATACAATTTCACTTAAAAAGCGGTAAAACAATATCAAGATGGATGTCAAATCGACTATAATGAACTGCTTATTTTTTTTGATATACTTTGTTTAATTAAAGTATTAGCTATTTTGAAGATAATTTAGTTTAAAAAGTAAGTAAATATTTATAATTAAAAAAGAAAATAAAAAGTCAAAGAATATACACTTGTATTCAAAGTTTCATTTATACTCGGGTAAATTATATATTTGGTCCCTGTAGTTTACACTTTATTACATTGTTGGTCCCTATTTTGAAATAATTGTGAAAAAGTTCCCTATGGTTTACACTATACTCCACTGTTGGTCTCTATTTTGCCAATAGGGTTAAGGACCAATGGTACAATATGGTGTAAACTATAGGGACCAATAATGTAATATAGTGTAAACCCTTGGGACCAACAATGCCATATAGTGTAAACCATAGGGACCTTTATTATAATTATTTTAAAATACGGATCAACAATGCAATAAAATGTAAATCACAAGGACCAAAAATGTAATTTACCCTTTTTACTCCCAATCGATTCTGAATTAATTATTTTGTGTTTTAATCCTAGGTTGGTTTTCTAAGTCTGAATTAATGGTCAACACAATTTATGTGCACCATTGAAAGTGAGTTTTCATTTAAAGTCATCCACATGGATATATTAATTATATATATAATCAAAATTTAAGTTTTACCTTTTGCTTATTATTTATGGATGTTTAGAAAATAATATTATGTCAAAAACCATTACATTTACTTATCGACATAAACTGTAGATGGAAGTGGAAACTGGAAAAGTAGGGCAAAACGTAAAACCCTACAATGAAGAAAGCAAAACAAAAGGAGAGTTTAGTATGTGAGTGAAAGCCAAAGCAAATTTCTTTTAACTTCCAAGGGCCCCTAACACCTAGTGTCACCTAACATCAAGTGCCTTGACCTTTATTTCAATAATTGATTTCATGATGATGCTGGTTGTGGAGTGAAAAGGTATACTGATGTAACTTTCGTCACGAGTTGGACGGGATGTACCACCATTTGAATATCCATTTTTGTATGTTCCCATGCAACTATGCATCGAGGCAAAAATGTAATAACGTGAAAGTAGTCAATATCATATCCTTATTATAATACAAAATAAAGGTTTTCTTTTACGAAAATTTATGTCAAATATCCGTTAAAAATATGTGTTTTCAATCGATTTTCGAAACTTTTATCGACAATGGCAATTTGATTGGAAAACAAAAACAATATTCAATAGATTTTCTATGAAAAATTTCTACCAAGATTAAATGAAAACTCCAAGGGGTTTTCTATCCACGTTGGTGTATTATTTGTTGGTGTTTTCGATGGATTTTCAATGTATACATAAAATTTGAAAGATGTTTGATGGTCTAATTTTTCAAGGCATGTTGGAGGGATAGAGTTTTCGAACAATTTTCGTTGAATACAGATTTTTATAGGTTTTCAAGGCATTTTCGATGGAATTTGGGTAATTGACCATCTTCGATGGATTTTCAAGGGAGTATAGAATCGTGATCCATTGAAGATGACATATGTCACTTTTTTTAAAATAAATTAAAAAGTACGTATCCTATTGTACAAGTACTTAATTAGTTAAATAAAGGGTTAATGACTTATTAGGGTAAGAAACTATTCGTTTTGTACAAAAAATATGTTTAAGAAATTGTCACCTTTTTTGTAAGCATATCAAAGGTTAATGGTATAATTTGTACAAAAAAAAATTCAATGGTATAATGTGTACAAAATAAATAGTTCAATGATATAATGTGTACAAATCGACGTCAAAACCGGCTATTCCCGGTTGCGATGGTATAATATGTACAAAAAAGAATAGTTCAATGGTATATCGAGTACAAAAAAACATTCAATGGTATTTTTTGTACAAAACAAATAGTTTCTTACCCTAATAAGTCATTAACCCTTAAATAAATAGATATCTAAACCATGTATATCAAAAACATACCATTTGTCATTACAAATGTGTATAAGTTATCTAATTTTGTTCACAACATAATCCACTACTACACAATTTGCTTCTCTTCTCTTTATAGTCTCCTCCTTTATATGTTGTATCTTCATTTCAATATACCAAATTAGTATCAAGTAACTAATGTAAGTTTGTAGAAATAAAGTATATATAGATACGCATACCTAATCAGAATCAACATAAATCATCTGCTCAGTCGACCATCAGGTAACAGTTATTCAAATAACCTAGTTATCCTTGTTCTTCACTTTCTATTTCTTTTTGGTGAAGGTTACTCTTTGATCTTTATCACATAGCTAACTGATACTTAGGAGGTTGTGTTTTAGTACTTGATGTGGTAATTATTGTATATAAAAAGCGAAACAAGTTTTAACCTCTAATGCCTAGCCACTGTCTTACCACATTCACATGCAATCGTACCTGATCGTGAGTAATATAGTGTAGGAAAGTCCAGGTATCGTATCTACCACTGGGAACGGTCAAGTTTACGTAGACTATTAATCTTGACTAGTTTAATTAACCTAAAGCTTTGGGGGTTTTTTTTATGAAAAGGGTTTAATTATATAAAAAGACAACTAAATTAATTAAGACACTAAGAAAGCAAATAAAGATGATTTAAAACTATAAGAATGAAAACAGTAGTACTTATCATGGTATAGTGATTCCCCAAGTGGATGTTTTAAACTGGCCAAATGTTTGGTTGTTTTGGTTATTGTAGGTATTTAAGTCTGAGACACCCTAGCATGTGATTATTATAGCTGTCAACTAGGTTTTTGGTCCGCCTAGTCCCAATACATAGACTGTTTGTCAGGCAATCTAGTACTAGTCACTCAATCCTATCTCTATTGCACGGTATTCTACTACCTGGTCGCTCTCGGTCCGAGTAACCACCTAACACAACTCTCCGGGTTACGAAGGGAAGGTCAAGAAAGGTTGATTAACCTATCGGAGTCTATCTATCTTGGTCCAACAGATACACCCAACCAACGAGTTCAAATAACCATGCAATACGAATCAAATCGGAACCATAACATACATTCAATAAACCAAAGACAAACCAATAAACATTAAATCATAAAATCATCATCCACATTGGTTCATCAACCATAATAAGTACCACTACTGAAAACTACTCACTAAACATAATAGAATCAGAAAATACGAGAGCAGAAACAGACATTATACTGATAGTACAACGACGGATGATCGAGAATCAAACCCCGCAGCGTATCGGCACAATACTCTCTCTCTCTCTCTAACACTAAAGAACTCAGAACTACACACAAATTTGGCTCTATGAAAACTGAAGGAGGAGGCCAGTATTTAAAAGGAGAGACTCGGAGCCCGTTTCGCGATCGCCAAGCGGCATCCTCGCGGCGCGAAACACTTAGGTCAAACCCTGGATTTCAACTTTGAAGAACTTGGCGGCGCCAGACTTGAAACTTCGCGGACGCGAAATGGCTACTGGATTGACTTTGTGCAATTTTCACGTTTTCTCGCCTTTTTCTGTACTTTTTCGTTCCACGGCCTCCAAAACCTATAAAAGTAATAATAAGTCCAAAGTGTGAGTAAATAGACCAGAAATGGGTGAGAAATGGGGCGAAATCATTCAATTAGGCATAACCAAAACATGTATAATTTTGGTGTTATCAAAATCCCCACACTTAAGCTTTGATTGTCCTCAATCAAAAGACTGAAAGATTAGAAAAATAACGCCAAAATTATCTCCACCCAAGATCATTCAAGAGAACAAAGAATACTCACATAATCGAACACAAGAACAAGATACATCAAGCAATTGGATACCAAGATCAACCTTTTAACCTCACATAGTATGAATGACAATTTAAAGTGTATCTCTCGGGGGTAAAAGTGTATATATGAAAAGTGATCACACCAATACTCGACTAATTCCCGCATGCATAAGCTTGTCACCAAATCTAATCTCCACCACTGAGAAGTTGTCAACCGTCAGAAGGACTTTAGGGCTGTAATGTTAGGCTAAGGGTTAAGGGTAGGATAAGGGATATATATAAGTGACTAAGGGTTGTAGCAAAAACCTGAAAACCAATCAGTTTAGGATCCAAATTAATCATCTGACTTTTTGAGATTTTTAGAGCTCGGGATTTCTATCATTATTACTTTTATATCGGCCTAAGCATATTGCTTATTTGTGGCTTCGATATTTTTCTTTTTTTCTTTTTTCAGCACATCGACTCTTTTGACTTTGCTTTTTGATGATGAGTCGTTTTTTTCTGTTCTTTTCTAACTTTTCTTTTCTTTATCAAGCTCTATATTTTTTTTCTTTTTCAACTTCAACTCTTTTCACAATCCCTTTCTCTATTTGTCAGATTTCATAAAACGGACCAAAAACATAAAAAGTTTTCAACTTTGAGCTACGGCCAAAAGATAGATAAAAAGAATGGCTAAAGGATAAATGATATTGGGTAAAAAAAAAACGAAAAGGCTAAGGCTCAAAATTGGTTTCAACGGATAAAGTACTAAAAGTGAGTACTTTCAAGAATTCGGCTAGGCAAATTAAATAACCTTAAGATGAGGTTATCTAACGAAGGCTAAAAAGGGTTAGAAACGAAGGCCTCTATCAGTGCAATGATGATAAATAATTCTCTTATGTGGTCTCGACAAGCATTCAAATGACAAGTTCTACCTTGGGTCAAAGTCGGTATTCCTCACGAAATAATAAACAATTAGGCTCAAACTCTCAAAGGAATTGGGTGAGGCACTCATGCTAATTGGTATTCCAAGGCATCCTTTTACTCAACTAATCTCATTCAGTGTTCTCTTACGCAAGCAACTAAGTTCCAAAAACAATCTCAGATTTCGAAAAAAATTGGGGTCAAGTCTCAAAGCTTTCAAAAATTTGAAAAACGACAAACCAAAAAGCAAAAAGTGAACCCATTTAAACAGATAAGTCTACATAACCCCTCCCCACACTTAAAATTTGTAGTGTCCTCAATGCAACAGTTAAAACAATTAAGGAGTAATTGGGAAAAAGAGAAACTTCCCGGGTTATGTGACGAAATCTGTTCTGATCTGAGAGAGAGTATTCCAAAATCGTGCTCGGTTCAAGATCATAGATCGCTGTATCTATTACCAAAAAGAAAAAGAAAAAAGTAAAAACGAACAAAAGAAAATAAACCAAACTAAGCAAGCAATTAAAAGTCTTAAACCTAAACAAACCAAACAAAAATAAAAAGTTGTCCAACCAAACCAAACCAAACAAAGCAAGAATAAAAATTGTTTAAACAACCATATCGAATAGGAGGTAAAAGAGATAGAGATCAATAAGGGCCATGAGGTTGGTTGCGCCAATCCTCGAATGTAGGGAAACCGGGCGGTGCGTCCTCGGAGTATGGCCAAAAAGGTGATGGAGCATACGCGGTATTCGGTTGAATACTGAAGTGGGAGGCCATTTGGTTCATCACTCCACTTTGCCAATTTGCTTGGTGGAGAGCCTCCGTTGTGTTGTACTCCATGTGTTGATGATGTTGGCCATATGACAATGACATCTCCGAGAGTCGGTTACTCAAGTCTTGGTAACCCGAATACGCCGTCCATTTCGCCGGTTGTTCTCCCGCGTTCGTCCCACTCGTGCCTCCGGTCTCTTGCATGCTTCGAGGTGCTCTCCTCGTCCTATAAGCTTGAGGGTTGTGAATCCACACGTTTTGGTCTTTACCGATCAAATACTCCATCGTCGCTATCCCCATGCCACGGAGTTGGTCCATGTCAAACAATCCCATCTCACCAAGGTTCGTCATCGAGGCAATGGCACCCTCGGTTAGGATACCGAAGTGCTTAGCTAGAAGCGTAACGTATTGGCCACCAATCAATCGACTCCCCTCTCGATAACCACTCGCCTTAGCGAATTGCACGACAATAAGATACGAAGCATTCATAGAAAGCTGCTCAAGAAGCCATAGATCGTACGAAGAAACTTTCTCCTCACTCGAGGAACGAGTGTTTACCGCGTGAATGAGCATGCGGTGCAAAAGTCGGTCCGAAGAAGCAAGAAAACCCTTCACATTGAGATTACTGCCATAGTCACCATCACCCAAAATCGCCCAAGCCAACCAGGGATCAAAACCGTCCTGTCTTTTCGCAGTCGCCCACATGTACTCCACAAATCCGGGAGCATCGACCTCATCTTGGGTATATATCCCCAAAGCAACGGCAAACTCAACCAAGGAAAGCGATCGCCACACTCCACCGAGTCGGAATGTCATGCATGATTAGTAGAACTCTTGAAGAGCCTTTCCGGCGTCAAAGCGAAAAGTCGCCACGAACTCAATGATAAGCTCGCGGTAGAGGGTCTCGGCAATGTCAAAAACTCGTTTCCATGCACGGCATATGTAATACTCGGTGCCATCTTCATCATAGGCGTGCTTTTCGAGTATCGCCTTGATGTCGTTTTCGACTCCCATGGATCTAAGGAGGTTCCAATCGACTCTCCTCGGCACTAGAACTTGACGAGCGAGAAGCCGGTTAACTGTATCCCGGTATTCCTCATGCTTCGGAGCGTTCAAAGTTGGGTCGTTCATGAAATAGGTGAAGGTGTGGCTCCCATCCGGTGCATGGAAGGTAGGAGCGGTGGAAGTTGACGAGCGGGTTCTTAGTCTCTACAAAAATTCAAAGTACCATTGTCTTAGATACATTTGATCAATAAACGCAAGACAAGGTTCATGCATATCAAAACCCAACGAGACAAAGCTCCCACGACTAACAAGTTCAACTAATGAATGCATGCGTGAAAAACCAAATCAAAACGGGGGGTGTGAAACATCCCCACACTTATACTTTTAGTCCAACTTCCATCAAAAACAAATCTAGCTAATTAAACAAGAGTGGGGGATTTTGGTACAAAATCCCCACATTTATCATCAAAGCACATCCACTAGATTAAACAAACAAATAGCATGCTAGAGTGAAATCTCAATCAAAGTGTATAACATGCATCAACCAATAAGCACTAAACAATCAATGGAGCTTCAAGAATAATCTATAACCTATGAAAGCACAAAAACACCATTGATGCCCAAATCAAGATCTATTCTTACCAAATCAAGCTAATCCAATGAAATTGAATTTAGGAAACATACCTTTGCCATGAAGAATGATGAAATTGAAGCTCAAAAAGTTCAAATTTCGCAAGTGCTTGAAGAGAGTTCGCGGCGCCTAGAGAGAATTAGGGTTGTGGACTTTGAAAAAGTGAGAAAGAAGGGTTTAAAAACCCGTCTGCACCGATTTCACGTTGCCAAATAGGATGTTTCGCGTCGCGAAACGGGCGGTTTTCGAAAATTGTACCCTAATTTGAGAACTTCGCGTCGCGGGACGGCCTCTTCACGCTGCGAGATTCGAAAATTTTACCTGATACCAAGGCTGGCTGACTTCGCGTCGCCAAGCTTAAAAACTGGCGATCGCGAAGAGTCCACTGTTTCCACTTTTTGAAAAATCTTCATCGCGCATCGGAATTGCTCGATTTTGGCTTCTATCTCCTCCGTATGGTTATCTAAGCAATAACAAACAAAAATATTAATAAAAACACACTTGAAAAAAATACTAAAAATTACAAACGAAAAAAATGCTCGGGTTGCCTCCCGAGAAGCGCTTCATTTTTTAATGGGTCTAGAGCTCGACCCCTTTTTCGGCTCTTTTCTTGGCACGTTGGGATGACGAGCCCTTCTTCTTTCTATGCTCTTTCTTGGAGGTTCCCGACCCGTTGGGTGTTTCATTCACTTGGTGTATCGGATTCGGATAGTCCTCCGTCTTCTTTACATGTTCATGAGGGAGTATTGGGCGGCTTGTGTTCTTCTTGTAAGCTTGAGCAGGATCCTCATAAGGCTCTCCGTTGGGATCAAAGTAAATCCGCTTATCTCCATACCCCAAGCTTGACACTTGATTTCGCATGTCGGTGTTTACTTGGGCAGTGTGTAGAAAAGCTCTTCCAAGAATAATCGGAATCTCCGTATCCTTTGGAAGGTTAGCTATGATGAAGTCCGTGAAGTAAACAAATTTCCAATTCGAATCGGGACTCCTTCAGCTATCCCCAACGGTTTAGTCATGTATCCATTCACCCCTCGGTATTGGTAGTCTGTTGGAACGATCTTCTTAACTCCCATTCTCCTGCAATAACCAACAGGCATCATGTTAAGAGCGGCACCTGAATCTATCAAAGCATGACCATTAAATTTAGAACATGAAATAGGTAAGTTGTAACTTCCCGGATCATGCTTGATAGGTGCAATGTAGATGAGTTCATCTTCCTCCGCCTTCTCTTTCTCTTCTCTTTGCCTTTATCCTCCTTTTTTGGTATCACAAACTCCGCATATCCACCTTGCTTTCCGTCTTCCTCCTCATCATCGCTTGAAGAAATGGGTCCTTTGAGTCCTAGATGCTCGAACGAAATGGTGAACCCCTCCGAGTCATAGTCCGTGGCATAATCAGGTTCACTACCACTATTGCTCTCCACATACTTCTTTGTGTAGATATCCGTCCACTTCTTCTTTGATGGTTCTCCGGTCATCATGAGCATTGGCTTCACGTTCTCTACCTTCGGTTTGACTTGGGTTTGCTTTGGCAGCTCCCCTTGAGTCCTTTCACTAAGTAATTGCGAAACACGACCACCCTGCAATTCCAAATTCTGGATAGTACTTTGATGGTTACGTAAATACGAACCTACCTCATCGTTGAGCTTCTTTTGTGCATCCATGAATTGGAGAAGTCGGTCTTCAATAGAAACGCGCAGCTCTCCATCCGTTCTTTGGGTTTGTTGATTCGGTGCAAAGAAACCGGGAGGTCTCGGAATGTAGTTACGATTGTTGTTCCACCTCCCTTGATAGTCCCCTCGGTTGAGGTATTTTACCTCCTCGGGTGTCATCATTGGACGATTCGGGCAATCTTTCGTTAAGTGTGGTCCATTGCACTCCACGCATCCAACCTGCAAAGCATGAACAGATTTAATCAGTTCTTCTATTTTACGTTCAAACTTTACTTGTTGGTTTTTCATTGCGGCTAGTTCATCGGGTGGATAGAAGTCGGTTGAGATCTTTCCGGCCATTCTCGGGATTTGCAAGCGCTTGTCCGTCCTCCAATCTATGTTGTGTATGAGCATGTCCTCGAGAAGCTTATATCCTGCCGTGGGTGTTTTGTACATGAAGACGCCTCCGGCAGATGAATCTAATGTAGCTCGTGAAGAATAAGCAAGCCCACTATAGAAAGTTTGGACTTAGTCACTCTTACTCAATTCGTGACTCGGGCACAAATTTAGAAGGTGTTTAAAACGTTCCCATGCTTCGGATATTGTCTCCCCATCGTCTTGTTGAAAGGATCGGATCTCGGCTCGTAACTTGTCAATTTTGGATGGTGGAAAAAATTGGGAAAGGAACTTTGAGCGTAGTCCTTCCCAAGTGGTGATCGAACTTGGCTCCAATGATCGTAACCAAGCTCTGGCTTCTCCGGTAAGTGTAAGAGGAAAGACTCGAAGGCGAATAGCAACATCTCGGCCTTCCTCCGTTTTGAATAGATCACATATGTCCACGAAGTTCTCCATATGTACGATAGGATTGCTATCGTTTTTTCCGTCGAAGGTGAGGTCCTTAATCATGTGAAGGAGCTTCCCCGGGATCTCCTTGTTTAGGTCCGGCTTCGTGATCGAATTAGTGGGTACGGTTGGAGCGGCTCTTCGGGCGGTCCACATCGGTGCTTCGTCCCCCATTTCAAAATTCAAAGTTCTCGGGCGAACTTTGTTGGCTTTTGATTTCTTTTTGTTTCTTTTTCTGAATTCTCTCTCCGGCTCCTCAAACGGCTCTAACAGTTCCGTCGTGACTGAAACCACAACAAACGGTTACGGGCAACTTGCGGGAAACAAAGAGGTAAAATAAAATAAATGAAAACTAGAAAGCGAAAAACTTGCAAGGGAAAGAATCCCTCACAAGGATCGATTAACAAAACTAATAAAGACTAAAATCTAACAACTACCGTTCCCCGGCAACGGCGCCAAAAACTTGATGCGGTAATTATTGTATATAAAAAGCGAAACAAGTTTTAACCACTAATGCCTAGCCACTGTCTTACCACATTCACAGGCAAGCGTACCTGATCGTGAGTAATATAGTGTAGGAATGTCCAGGTATCGTATCTACCACTAGGAACGGTCAAGTTTACGTAGACTATTAATCTTGACTAGTTTAATTAACCTAAAGCTTTGGGGGGTTTTTTATGAAAAAGGTTTAATTAAATAAAAAGACAACTAAATTAATTAAGACACTAAGAAAGCAAATAAAGATGATTTAAAACTATAAGAATGAAAACAGTAGTACTTATCATGGTATAGTGATTCCCCAAGTGGATGATTTAAACTGGCCAAAGGTTTGGTTGTTTTGGTTATTGTAGGAATTTAAGTCTGAGACACCCTAGCATGTGATTATTATGGCTGTCAACTAGGTTTTTGGTCCGCCTAGTCCCAATACATAGACTGTTTGTCAGGCAATCTAGTACCAGTCACCCAATCCTATCTCTATTGCACGGTATTCTACTACCTGGTCGCTCTCGGTCCGAGTAACCACCTAACACAACTCTTCGGGTTACGAAGGGAAGGTCAAGAAAGGTTGATTAACCTATCGGAGTATATCTATCTTGGTCCAACAGATACACCCTACCAACGAGTTCAAATAACCATACAATACGAATCAAATCGGAACCATAACATACATTCAATAAACCAAAGACAAACCAATAATCATTAAATCATAAAATCATCATCCACAATGGTTCATCAACCATAATAAGTACCACTACTGAAAACTACTCACTAAACATAATAGAATCAGAAAATACGAGAGTAGAAACAGACATTATACCGACAGTACAACGACGGATGATCGAGAATCAAACCCTACAGCGTATCGGCACAATACTCTCTCTCTCTCTCTCTAACACTAAAGAACTCAAAACTACACACAAATTTGGCTCTATGAAAACTGAAGGAGGAGGCCAGTATTTAAAAGGAGAGACTCGGAGCCGTTTCACGATCGCCAAGCGGCATCTTCGCGGCGCGAAACACTTAGGTCAAACCCTGGATTTCAACTTTGACGAACTTGGCGGCGCCAGACTTGAAACTTCGCGGACGCGAAATGGCTACTGGATTGACTTTGTGCAATTTTCACGTTTTCTCGCCTTTTTCCGTACTTTTCCGTTCCACGGCCTCCAAAACCTATAAAAGTAATAATAAGTCCAAAGTGTGAGTAAATAGACCAGAAATGGGTGAGAAATGGGGCGAAATCATTCAATTAGGCATAACCAAACATGTATAATTTTGGTGTTATCAGTACTTCAACATAAGCAACTCTTCTAAAAGTAGATACTCATTGCTAGAATACCAAATCCAAGAGTTTGGCCTTTACCATTTTTACTAAAAGTTACTAAGGGGACCTTTTCGTCATGGTAGTCAGTGAGCAAATATTTTGTTCCTGTTATGTGCCTTGAACATCCGCTATCAAGATTCCAGATGCCCTTGTCCTGAGAAAAAACAACACAAGTTTAAGTTTTCTTTGGTACTCGTTTTGTAATAGGTCCAATATAGTTAGTAGGTAGAGAGGAGTTAGTGATAAACTTTACTAAGGTTTCAACTTTGCTTGTCATTATCTTCACTGATGAGTCAGTTTTGACAACCTTCTTTCTTTTAACTGATTTATCTACTTTAGGAGTTATTTTAACCTTGGCCAATTTTTCAGCTTGGTTGGCTTGAGGACACTTACTCACTACATGGTCAGTAAATCCACAGTGATAACGTTTACGAAACGTAAAGTGTCCAATAGGGATTTTAGAGCTTTTTAGCTTTAAGTACGAGGGCCCTAGACCAAGAATTCCTTTAGCGTTAGAGATACCAGGAATAGAAATATTCTTCTTTTTAGTAATGAGAATAACCTTCAATCTAGGCATCGAATTTTGAGAAATATTTTTCGTCCCTGAGACTATTCATCTACTTGCTGAAAATTTAGACAAGTTCTTCGACTTATGATTTTTGGTCTTTCAAGGATTGTTAGTTGTAGATTTACCCTTATCTGACTTGTTTGAACTCTTATGGGTTCCTTCAGTATTAGTAGACGAGAAGGAATAACAGTGGGAGGAGGCAGGTTTAGGGATAGAAGAAACAAACATTCCAAGTTTTATAATGGAACGGTGTCGTTGAGGATCATTTTCTTTGGAAGAATATCTCAAGAATTTTCTTACCCCATATTTCAGAGTTTTATGGTCCGGCAGTTGAGGAAGGTGATAAAGCATAGTGATACTTCAAGAAATATTAGTGTTACGCCTTCATAGCTAAACGGTGTAAGCTATTCTATTACTTTGATTCTGATAGATTTAGTATGTCTATGTACTAAATTTATTAGTACTCATTATGGGACGATGAACTTTATTAGTAGTTTGATTTTAATATTATGATATGATTGTTTGTTTTTGAATGATTGTTATTTTGATTCAAGTTAATACTTTAGTCTTCTCTATTTTGATTCATTAAATAGTCGTATCTAGAGGTGGAGAAGTCACCGTTAGCTTTCGCTTTGGTGACTTGGCAGTAAATCTACTGAAAACAGAGATTGGAATTGGGATCCGATAACCTAGTTATAGATTTGGTTAAAACCACCCTTTGAGGAGAACTCCATTAGACTGAAGAATCAAGTGAACACCGGTTAATTGGTTAATAATCTGAGTTGTATCAGTTGTAGGAGGTTAGGAGGAGAAATCACCAACTATAATACACTTGTTATTAAATGGACACTAGGAGAACTCTAGTTGATTAAACTCTAGAAGACATAATCTTTCATTGTTTAAATTGCTAAATGAAACTGCTATAAACAAATTCTATATCCATAATGAGTTTACACTTGTTTGCTTCAAAGTAAAAGCTTTTATATGTCTCGATTGTTCTTTAGTTTAATTGTTTTCTAATTTAGTTTAGTTATAGTACTTTTAAAAATCAAAAAGCCTTTTTATCATATTAATTAGATTAATTGTAGAATTCACTAGGTAGCTTAATTATTTCAAGTGGTAAGAACAATACATGGACTTGTTGTTACTATACTATTCACGATAGGGTTAGACTCGCCGATATTGTGGTAGTTAGTAGAGGTATAAAAAAGGGGTTAAGATTGAAGGGTAAATTCAATCAACAGATGGTGGTCGATGGTGGTTCATATAGGTGTTGGTCAGCGGTGGTTCAAAATGGTGGTGGTAGGCGGTAGTTCACTGAAGTGAAAGATTGTAAAGTGTTAAGTACAAATGAAGTAAACATCTCCTATTTATACTACTTCACTAATGGGGGCCTAAAGTACAAATGGGTGGGCCCTAAGCAATGGAGCTCACCCACAAATTACAAAAATAGAACAAACTTTGAAACTATTACAAATTGACACAACTAACAAATATATCTAACAGGGAAGATGGGGATAGTTTTGTCTTTTTGATAAAAGGATGGAATGGAATTTAATACCTTCTCAATTGTAATGGAATGACCAAATCCATGAATGGTCTCGTGTGGAGTTTAATTTCATTCCACGGACAAACTAAACGCCTTGATGGAATTAACTAATGGAATTGATCATTCCAATTTCTTCATATTCCATTGAAATTCTGCAAATCAAATGCCTCTAATATCATCAATAGTAAGCGGTGTTTTACCATCGTTTTATAGGATAAGTGTCTTATGGTAAAAGTCACCACCATGAATTTGCTAGTGTAGTAAATTCTCTAACATCAAAATCAATTGTTTGTAAGAGTCTTTTACTCTATTAACGTTAACCTTTGAAATAATCTTTTTTTTTTACCTCTCTTACCTGATAATAACGGTCTCGGTTGTTACTATGTCAAGTACTAATAACACTTAGACATGTCCATCTAGTAATAAACATTTAGTATATAAATGACCTTGTATTTCTTTTTTCATCCAAAACCTTTTACAATTTCATCTCGAAACGTAATAATGAAGGATAGTAATAGTTGCTTTCGCGATTCTCAAAACCGAAGAGGAGCAGTTGTGAATGCTCTCTCCTTTTATTGTTGTTTTCCATTGGAAAAGATAAATGTAAAATTCTTTCACTTTCAGAAAAGGTGATCACATTGTTTGTAAAGCCAAAGCCATTAACTTTTTGAAAAGTTTAAAAGTCTAGTTAACTCAATACGCTCCCACTCAAACAATTCTTCAACTCAATGTCCTTTAATTAACATGTATGATCATTATGTCTTGTTTCATTACATGACTTATAAGCTCATTTAAGTAGATACGAGAATGATGTCAATTTAAGAAAAAGCAAGGACGATTCTCAGCCACACATGTAGGGTGGAGATGATTAAAGGAGGGTGACCGGATCAAAGCCGTCTTTATTGACCGGATGAGTGGTTGAGAATCGTACTCACATTTTCTTAAAAAGTTATCATTCTCATTTGAACTTTTCTCCCTTTAAATAACGTGGGATTGTAATAATTCGTTCACCATAAATATAAAATAAGATTCGCAAAATTAATATAACTTTTTACATTACATTTATTATAAACTAGCCTATTTCTTAGCTTATTAAAAAAACCATATTTGTTAAAGTATAAGCTAGTTTTTTTATAAATATACTTTTATATAGTTTCTAGGTATTTTGCACTTTTTCAGTTACACTCCTAATATTTGTCTCTTATGGTTATTTAGATTATAATTTATTGGGTAAATTACATATTTGGTCCATGTGGTTTACACATTATTGCACTATTGATTCTGTTTTTTAAATAACTATAAAAAAGGTACATGTGGTTTACATTGTATTGTACTCTTGGTCTCTATATACATTATAATGCGCTGTTAGTCCCTGTAGTTTACACTATATTGCACTATTGGTCCCTAAGCCTATTGGCAAAATAGGGACCAACAATGCAATATAGTGTAAACCACAAGGACCAATAGTGCAACAATGTAAACCCAAGGGATCTTTTCCATAGTTAATTTAAAATAGGAACCAATAGTGCAATAAAATATAAACCATAGGACCAAATATGTAATCTACTCTAATTTTTTTTAGAACGGCAAATTTATTAAAACACCAAACGAAACGGACTAGCAAGACGCTTGCCCGGCAACACCGAAAGAGCAACAAGAAAAATTAACCAGCATCATCAAACCAACTAACAGAACTACCACAAGGTTTCCTCGATCTAACCCATAGAAAAGCCTCAGAATTTATAGCTAATAGCTAACTTATTTGTTAGCAAATAACTATTCAAGAAAAGTAATCCATTAACTATTGTATAAACATATCATTAATTTTAGAGTAAATTACGGATTTGGTCCTTAAGGTTTGACGAAAATTACGGAATTGGTCCTTAAACTTCATTTATTACATGAATGGTCCCTATGGTATAAAAATTCTTACGGATTTGGTCCTTGAGGCTAACGGCCGTCTATTTCTCTTTGTTAACCCATATCACATGTGATGCACATGAGGCCATTTTAGTCCATCTCTATTTTCTTCTCTTTCCCCCTTTTTCTCTCCTTAATCCTTTAAACACAATTAAACCCTTCTTTCTTCATCCTTAGAACCAAAAATCCAAAACTCTCTTGCATCGATTCTCCCCTCAAATTGATATTTTATATAAATTATATACTTTATAATTAATATTTTAACTAATTTTATAATTAAATTAATTATTAATATTTTCTAATTAATTCTATAATTAAAGTAGTTATTTTTTAAATAAATCATATTAACTATCTGTGTGATATAAATTATTAAAGCACATAACTATAAATGAGTAACTTTGCTTTGATAGTGAGGTAAGCCACTTTAGCACTGTAGAAAGATAAGTTGCATTGCATTGAATTGATGCAGATGAATTTAATTTAAAAGTCTTGTATTAGTGTGAAATAATTAAATATTAGTTTTCTCTCTCTCTCTCTCTCTCTCTCTCGCGATAAACAATCAGAAAATCGTCGGTAGTTAGTCGGAAAACGATCGATAAATGAAACAGACAGAAAACTATTAGTAAAAGTCGTTGAAAATTTGTCGGTAAATGAAACCATAGAAAGGCAGTTGATAAAAGTCTCCAAAAAAATAGTCTATAGTTTTTATCGACCTGGTTTTTAGCGACGCTCATTTTATTGGAAAACCGTCAGTAAAGCTGTTTCCAACGGTTTTCCAACTGTTTTAGCTGTTGATAATACCTTTTTTTAGCAATGGGATGGATATTTGTTTTTTGAGATATTAATGGCATAATGGCACTTTATTTATTAGATTTGCAGGTAGATTTATATTTGTAGTTCATTAATTAGTAACAAAGGAATTATTGATGTAAGAAACAGTCGGTATACCATCGAAAACACGCTTTACTGATAAAAATGGGTGTCGACAAAAAGTTGTTCAGTAAAATGCAGTGGTTTTTTATGATCTTTACCAACAGTTTCATTTACCGATGGCTTTTCGACGATTTTTCAATATTTTTCCGACAACTAACTAAATAATAAATAAAACAAAAAAGCTACATTCAACAAAGCATTGGAAACAGTCGGTAAATTCTGATTGCTTTTAGCCACAACAACACATAATTTTTTAGTAGTGGTTCTTTTAATCTATGATTGATAATCAAAAGTATTTAAGGTTAAATTAGCTTGTTAATTGAGACCCCAAATTTAAGGGTGTGTATGGGTGGCTTGGAACCGGATTGAAAAGGACAAACTTAAAAATCAATGGGAATTAAGGAAAATCGAACACATCAAATGGTTTCGGTAATAGGTTAGAATCAATTCAATTAGTAAACCAGACCAATTTTACAGATTCAATGCATATTTGAGTTAACTTGTATCTAAAATATGTTGTTTCAAATTTGCATACAAAAAATTTCCCTATTATGTACAAGTTTTGACCAACCTATATGGATTAGTTAAAATTATTTAATGTTTGAGTTTTATATCAACTAAATTTAAATCAAATCTTATTAATATATATTGGAATCTCACTTATTTTGTTAACAGTTTTTTTAGCAGATAAGAATGTTCTACACATTCTTACATTATATTTTGAAGTGAATTTTGTTAAAAGACGACTCTCTAGGATAGTATGTGTCTAGCCCCCACTTAAGTAGACTTGTCCTATTTTTCTTCAATACATGTCAAAACATATATATTTTTTTGAACGGCAAAATCACTGAACGAAAGGAACCTAGAAAGAAGCTAGCCAGAGTACAAAGTGAAGAACGTAGAGGGATTACAACGCCAACCAATACAGCTCATAAATCAATTCCTTAACCCCTAGCCTTACACCAATCGAACAACTGATCATGAATAAAAATCACCGTTCTAAGACCCTCAAAGTTTTTGTTGTTGAAGATCATTTCATTGTTTCTTCAACACCTCCTCAAAAAAGTAATTTGACGAAGAGATATACATATTCTCAAATTAAAGTTGAACTGTATCTTATTAATTACTACATGGGTTTTACATATTCTCATCTTTTGTCCTAAAAGAATCGTTCTATTGGTATTTGGTCATATATATATACCCTAATTTAGATTATTTGAGTTGAGGAAATTTGGTCAATCGTCATAAGTATAACCCTAATCTTTAAGGGATGGTTTTTTGACTTAAATAAGTAAGAGGGTGTTTGGGAGGGATTATTTAAAACAACTTAAGACTTTTGGCAAAAGTGCTTATTAACTTATGTGGTGTGAAAAAAAAATTCTTTAAAAAGTGTTTAAAATGACTTATTAGCTTATTAGCTTTTAGGGGTTTTTGATAAGGAGTTTTTGATAAGTTAGTAGGGAGTGAGTTTTCAAAAATGACTTATTAGTTTTTAGGGGATGAAATAAGAAGCTTTTAAAAGTAGCTATCCAAATACTTTATTTTAACTTATTTGCTTCTGAATACTTTATTTTAGCTTATTTACTTCTCCAGAATGAAATAAATTATAAGTACCCTCCAAATAAGCTCTTTCAAACATCCTCTAAGAGTGGTCAAGTTTCAGAAAGAAGCATAAGAACGAATAAGTGATTGACACATGGAATAAAAATATATGAAATTGACAAGTGAGAGAGAGAAGGTGGTGGGGGTCTAAGCCTTCACATGGCCCATTCATGGAAAACACAGTAATAAATGTGCAGGCAGAAGAATGCAATGCATGCAGGACCTCTTTTGGCAGAACCCAAAAGATAGATGTGAGAGCCACCACCCCCTCTTGACCTTTGCTTTAAATCATTTTGTAATCGATTGCTTTATGATTGAATGCTTTAGAGAGAGAAAGAGAGAGAAAGTGACAGAAGAGAGAGAATGAGATAAAAGAAGAAAGAGATATATACATATAGACAGAGAGAGGAATGGGAAAGGATGTATGATATATACATATAGGGTAATCTTATTAGCACCCTTGAAATCTTAAATACACCCTACCCCACCCCATCCCACCCCACCCCACCTAAGTCAACTTTAATCATTAGCATTTTATTACCTTTTAATATTAATTAAAAATTTTCATCATTTTCTTTAACATATTATATTAATATATAATAATTATATATAATATTATATTATATTAATATATAACTATTATAATGACGATATATAGAATTATATATAATTATTATATTAATATAATAATTATATATAATATTATACTTATATATTATATTAGGATGACATTATAAATAATTTCTTCTCAAAAACCAAGTCATAAAATTAAAATCTTCTTTTGTTCATCGAAAACAAATCAATTGTTCATAAATAATACAAATTAAAAAGACGATATATAGAACAAAGAGACTAATCTTCTATACCTATAAAAGCCGATTGAGGGGGTTTGAGTTTCTCATACAATTCTAGACGTGACTTATACATAGTTTGCCATCCAGCTGCTGATGGAATTTTGTTACGGGTCCATAATGCTGAAATAGTAGGCATTGGGTATTCTTCCTTTAACTCGACCACCACATAGTGAATGTTGTTTATGTTTGAAATTGTAAAGACCCGATGGTATTGAAACTCTTCAGGACCTTTCCATAGAGGAAAACAAGTCATAGAACCTTTAATAGTTAGAAGTTGAAAGATCACACCAAACGTGTTGGCTATCAATATACCTGTCTCAGGCATAGTCATCCAATGTTGCTCTGGTGCTGGCGATTCCCAAAAAGACAGTGAAGTATGTATTTCTTCGATCCCATAGAAAACTCTTGAGTATCTCGAGTATGAGCTCTCTAACTCATCTAATAATTCACGGCGAACATAAGGCCATTGGTCCTCGCCATACCCAAGCCAAACAGCTATTGATCGAAAACCACAATTCCCATCACCCCTTACATCTTGTATCTTTGTGATGTATGGATGAAAGAGTGTTGGAATTTGCTTCCACAAATAACTATCTCTCTTTGAGGGTATCTCGTTTGACTCAAAATGGTATGAACATTGGCCTAATGGTTCCTCGTTCAAGTCCATGAAGAATGAGCTATCCCTGGGTGGTTCCTCGTTCAAGTCCATGAAGAATGAGCTATCCCTGGGTGGTTCCTCGTTCAAGTCCATGAAAAATGAGCTATGCCTGGGTGCTTCCTCGTTCAAGTCCATGAAGAATGAGCTATGCCTGGGTGCTTCCTCGTTCAAGTTCTTGAAGAATGAGCTATGCCTGGCTGGTTCCTTATACTCACCAACTTTTGGTGCAGAAGAACAACTACGTCTACGACTTGCTTGAGGCTCGGGAGGTTTCTCAGCACGCATTTTTCTGAAAGATTGCGTTTTTAGGGAAGGACGCCCACGAGTAGCGGTGTGAGTAGCCGGTTCACGAACCAAAGTTGTTGAGGGTGCGATTATCTCCATGAGCTTTCTTAGTAAACTGCGTTTACCGGATCTTGACTGCTTTTTAAACTGGGCATTCAACATTTCAAGCTCAGCTTCACAACCAATATCATCATCTTTCATTGATATGCATGGAGATAAATCAAGTTTCCTCCAAAATAAATCGAGAGAATCAAGTGGGATCGGTTGGCGTTTATGCAAGTACATGGATTGTTCATGCGCACATGGTAACCCATGACTTGTACGCAATTGACATCCACAGTTTTCAGCCAGCGACCCAACAACCTTTGCTCGGTCATATTCTTTGAAGATTATATCAAGTGCATGGCTTGAAACAAAACCACGCAATTCATCAAAGTGTAGATCTTTAAAACGATGTCGAAACACGATCTTGCTCTGTTCCACACTTGCCTTGATAGACGTGACTTGCGACTGAATGACTTGATGGATATACGTTACCGTCGTCTCCAAATCTGATTTTGATGAGTCCAAGTATCGCTTTAACTTGGCATGCTGACTCTCGACTCTATTAGTTGTGTGATTTCCAAAATTAAGATATTTGTCGGTCCAACAATGTACAAACATTTCCTTGTACGGTGTCAACCACACTTTATTCAGATAAGCAAAAAAACCTGAGACATTGGATAAACTTATTTCAGTTTTATTATGCAATTTTAATTGAAGAAGTTAACCGGATATGAAACTGTAATAAATTTGGAATGGAGTGTAGTAAAAATAAACTTAAATCATAATACCAAATAATAATCATATAAAAAATGTTGGAAGAGTTTATATCCAAAATTAAATGTCTAAACAAATGGTAGTATTTGTTATAACTACGTCACCTTCTTTTTAATAAAGTAAAGACACTTGAAATATAACCATAAAAAAGAATAGAGTAAATTACATATTTGGTCCCTGTGGTTTGTACTTTATTGCACTGTTTCTGTTAAATAGGTTTACTAAAGGCTATATTAGTCATTTTATCCACCCCACCGTTGGACCCACTTGAATACCCACTATCCCTATTCTTCTTCCCCTTTTCTTCTACTTCCTAAAATACCAAAAACCTGCAACTTTCTCTTCTCACCTCCCACCAAAAGCATTTACATACACCATCTATATTATCTTTTTCTACCATTTTTCTCCAATAAATTTTTTCCATGGGAAAGAAAATTTTTTCCACGAAGAAAATTTTTAGGATCTGTATACAATTACATATTAGGATCTGTATACAATTTAGGTCTCTTCATAAAATTTGTATTTCATTGGGTTTTCTGATTAATGTTTTGTTTAATGAAATTCAGTTTTTGATTGAAATTTTAATGTGGGTTTTGAACAGATGAATGTGGGTTTTGAATGAAAAAGGATGAAGATTAAGTAAAAAATTTGAAGGATGTTTATGGTTTTAGGGTTTGTAAATGATGATGGTAAGAATGGTGGAAAGAAAATTTTATATGTATCTCCCATGGGAAAAAAAAAAAAAAAGAGGTAGAAAATTTATTGGAGAAGAAATGCTTTTGGTGGAAGTATGGAGAAAAAGATGCAGGTTTTTGGTGTTTTAGAAAGAAGAAGTAAAGGGGTGGTAAGTGTGAGGTCAAGTGGGTCCTATGATGGGATTGGGGGGTGGGGGATTTTAAAGTTTTATACTTAATTACAGCCAAAATAAAATAATTAGAAGGATTAAGTTGGCATATTTTTAAATGAATTATGAACTTATTTTGTATAAAAAATTTACAACTACGTTTCTTGCCACTTTAATTAAATTACCATTCATAATTGTGTGGTTATACAAATTTATTCAAGGAAAAATCATTTTCAAGGTATTAATAAAAAAACATGAGAGAAAATAATCAATAATTTTTAGATATATGTATTTAAAAATACCTGGATAATCGAGCAAAATTGCTTCAAGTTGTGCCAAATTGAGCTTGTATGCGTCTTCCGTTTGAGATGCAACTAATGTAGTCCATGCCTTGTTGAAAGAATTCCATGTACTTTTTGATCGTACTGTTTTACGCCTCTTAAAAATATTATTCCATATGTGCAATGTACAAAGTAATTTTTTTGCATCCGGGAATAAAACATTGCATGCTTTCATTAGAGCTAAATCTCTATCTGTTACGATAACACGTGGAAGAATGCATTCGCCCATTAACGATTTGAAACAACTTAGAGCCCATGTGTAGCTCGGCTCATCTTCTTTATGCATAAGCACAAATGCTATGCAAAATGTCTTATTTGTTGGAGTTACACCAACAATCTCAAGAATAGGCAATGAATATCTGTTTGTGTAGTAATAATATAAAAATTAATAATAATGACAATATTAATAATATCAAATCAATTTAAATAAAATTTGCATGTTAAAGAGATGTATAATGTACCTGTTTGTTTGATAGGTTGCATCCATCAACACCACGTGTGGAAACGCATGCCAAAGCTCCAATGATTTTGGATGAGCAAAAAATAAATTTTCCAACTCGTTAGTTGAATGATTTACACGACTTTCATAAACATAAGATTTCTCATGGAAAAATGACATAACAGCCTGCATTTGTGTTTTACCTGCTCTCTCTAACATCCGAAATTTACTGCGTGCATTGTATACCGTTGAGCTAGTAGACACGTTATTTGGGTCTTGCTTGAGTATTGATAAGATATCCCGTGGTTTCACATTTTTTCTTGATAAATCTTCCACCAATCGAGCTTCATTATCTGTCAATCGACGTGCATACGGATGACCTTCCAAATGCAAAGCAGGTTCGTGATTATGCATTTCACATATCACCCTTAATGTCCAAGAATCTTCCATTGCTGAACGTTTCCCTTCTAGTTCGAATGGACAATTTATTTTTTTGGTGCCCGTATTTTTTGTGGATATTTTTTTACTTTTGTATATACCACTACGGTCACAGTGAAATATAATTGTAGAAGTTTTTGATCTTTTAGTAACAATAACATAACCAAGTGACTTTCCCGTATGGTGAACCCAATCTATTAAATTTTGACGAGAAATGAACACCTGAAAATGAAGAAGAAAAAACAATCAGTAGTGATTGTTTATAGAAATGCAACTTCTAACATAATGAATATTTAGTTCATACCGTGTCGGTTGAAAACTTCGATTCCTTATTTTCATCACTAGAATCATCATTCCAATGCAAATCTTCTTCCCAACTTGTCATTTTAAGTATTAAAATGTAGAAATGATAGAGAGAGAGAGAGAGAGAGAGAGAGAGAGAGAGAGAGAGAGAGAGAGAGAGAGAGATAAATACATATAATTTTTTATGTATGATAGTAGATTTGAAGAATGAAGTTAATTTATATAGAGAAATAGTGGTGATAAAAATGAGATTTGTAAAAAACGAGATTTGTATAGAAACGAGATTTGTAAAAAAACGAGATCTGTAAAAAACGAGATTTATAATGTTTTAAAAAAGTAAATTAATGAAAATTACAAAATGTAAAGAATTGATGTATAGAAAAACAAAGACAAAAGGTAAATTAATGAAAATGATAAAATATGGAGTTAAGAATTTGAACTAATTAATAAAAAAAATATTTAACAGTAATTAGAGAAAAAGAAAAAAAAGTATAATATATACATCATATAAAAATACTAGTTGAATTTTATATCAAATGAGAAGTTGTTAGACACGTTTTCTACGAAAAAAATAAAGAAAAAGAAAAAAAATATAATAAATAAAATTTAATAAAGAAAAGGGTTGTGCTAAAATTTAAAACTCTAAAAAAAATTTAGAAAATTAAAAATTATAACAACATATAATATTTTAACTTAAAACAAAATAATTTTTAAAAATTTAAATAATAAATATGTCTATGTCGTTATTTATAGGAAATTGTTGTGTATAGAAAAATTTAAAAAGGTAAATATTATAGGAAATTGTTGTTGTATTGAAAAATTAAAAAGCAAGTTGTTGGAAGTTGTTGTATGACATGATTTGACCCTTTTGTTTTATTATAACTTTAAAAATTAAAAAACCAAAAAATTAGGGAAAGTTGACTAAAAAAATTAGGTTCCCAATGTATTTACACCAAAAAGAGTGTTCACGGTTACCAACATCATTTACACTCTTTTTATTGGGGTGTAAATAACAACAACAGATATATATATATATTATTATATAGTAGGTGGGGTTGGATAGAGGGTGTGGTAGACTGGTAGCTATAGACAAAGCTTTTGAAAAGCTTTCCTTTTTTTCTCCAATGGCAAAAGTCAGTCTAGAGAGAGGAAAGAGGAGAGAGAGTACTGTAATAGGGTTGTATTGTCTTCTTTATGTAATCACAAGGTCATGATGGCTTTATGATGAGTATGTTATCTCCTTGTTGTAAGTATATGGGAATAGAATGGTGGTTTCTTTGAAGCATTTACTACCTCTCTGATTGACTGCCTTCTGACACACATATAAATTTAAAATATATGAACCAACAAATTTTGGTGTATAATGTACCAAACTGAATTCATATTAATGAAATATAAAGTTTTTATTTTTATTCTTATTGTTTGTAAAAGATAGCAAGTTTGTGTGTATATGTATTTATGTATGTAACAATTTAAATATTCATTTTACTTTTATAAATATATGTACCAGTTGGATAAGGATCATGTGAGACCAAACTGTTTCTATGAGATCGGATTTTTTATATGAAACTTCACGGCATTACGTTATAAAGGTAAATTTTTTGAACATTCATAGTAAAAACACTTTAATGTTACGTTCACGGGTGTTTTTGATGTGAAGGTTCCATTTTTTTACCTTCACAATATGTTCGTCGTGAAGGTTCGGATTTACCTTCACAACATTTTCGCTGTGAATGTTTCGTTTTTTACCTTGTTTTGGATTTTAGTACGAATCAAATTTTCTTTACCTTAACAGTGTTTTGTTATGAAGTTTCATGCATAAAATCTTGGTCTCATACGGTTTCATAAAAACAGCTTGGTCTCACGTGAACCTAAGTCTATATCAGTTTATGAAGAACAAAATCATTTGTCATATAAGCCAAGGTTTTCAATGGACCTAATAAATTCTTCAATGAAAATCTTTTCATTTCATATAACAATTGTTATTGATGTTTTTTTAAGTTCTTTTGAAACAACTAACAATGTCATTGAAAGCTAGCAAGCGGCTAGCGATTAACATATTGTACTATTATTTTATATAATTTTCTCCTAAATGAATTGGTTTGTGCATATCAAAAGATTAATAATATGTGAATTGATTTATTCTTAAACTAAAAGACCATAAATAAATATTTAACAAAAGATGTAGAATTAAAACAGGTGGTTCTAAAGATCGACATGCTAAAGGACAAAGGTCAAGCAAGGGAGTGGGGGATTTTGTCAAAAGGGACCGTCGTAAATGACTATGAGAAACTAAAGGCACAAAAGTTATAAAAGCAAATACTTTTAACTAAGTTGCTCAAAAAACATGACTTTGACTAGGAACCTTTCCCCAACCCTTTTTAATCTAAGTTTCGCATTGGCTGGGTTTTCCGTGAAGATAAGAGTTATGGTGAAAATTAAGAACAAAATATTCATATATATTGATATATCTTCATTTACATTCACCTAAGTCTTTTTTATCTATTTTTCATCGTGACTGACTTAATATAACTTATTCAAGTATGTGATAGTGATTAAATGTTTGTAAAAGTTCGTAAAATGGACTTAAAAGTGGATATAAATTTGACAAAGATGTTATTTTTATGTTGAAGGCAACTGAATTCAGTTAAAGGCATTGAAAGAGTTGAATCAAATTAACTTATTAAAAGTTAACTCCTTTAAAGGCTCAGAAGTGTTTTCACCTTCTCATTATAAGTTTTTTTTCTCAAATAATCTTATATATATATATATATATATAGAGAGAGAGAGAGAGAGAATCAAGTTCATTTAGAAACCAAAAGAAGAGTAAAAACCGTAAACTCATGGTTTCATAGCTTAAATCAACGAAAACTTTTCGTGGGGTTGTTTAACATGATTCAAATGTTTCATATAATTCATTTTTTGGTGTTCGTTTTTGTAAAAATTAAAAGGTTTCATAGGATAAAAAAATACGTGAACTAGTTTCATAAGAATGAAAAAAGTGTGTGAAACATTTTCATTTTTAGATAAACACCGAAAGATGACAATTTCATCAAAAAAATGAATTATATGAAAAAGGGTTTACTTCATAAAAGTGTATCCAACTTGTCAAGAAAAGTTATTGTATGTATTGTACTTTCGTTTTTACCTTTTGACGTATCAACACTTTCAAAATTGACATTTTAATGTATCCGGTTACCTTTTGAACAGGTAACCGGTAAATTTTCTTTTTTTTTCTTTTTCTTTTTAATACACATCACACTTATGATGATGATGATGATGATGATGATGATGCACATGAACCTGATGAACATGAAAAGGATGATGAAGAATATGAACCCATATCAGAAGCAAAGATCAGAAGCAAATCAACAAAAAGCAATCTGATACAAATCAAAACAAACAATCTAAATGAAACAAATCAAATCAAAACCAAACACATTTAATACAAATCGAACCTCTGAAATCGATGGAAGTTGAAGAAGCTTTGGTGATGAAATGAAGAAGATGAAGATGGTGAAACGAAGAAGATGATGATGAACCCTAACCCAAAATCCCTAACCCCAACGAAGATGATGATGAACCCTAACCCAAAAACCCTAACCCAGAAACAAAGAAATCGAACTCTTTTCTTCTCACATCATCCTAAAATAAGAACCCTATTTCGATTTTGAGTGAAACAAAATGGGGTTTTTTAATTTTGGGATCTGGAAATCGAAGAACCCTATTTCGATTTTGACGATGGCGACGCTGTTGGTAGTGGTGGCCGGCGAAGACGATTGCGACGCTGTTGGTTGCGGTGGCCGGTGGTGGCCGGCGGCGACGATGGCGACGCTGTTGGTAGCGGTGGCCGGCGACGACGATGGCGATGCTGTTGGTAGCGGTGACCGGCGGCGATGATTGCGACGCTGTTGGTAGCGGTGGCCGGCGGCGACGATGGTGACGCTGTTGGTAGCGGTGGCCGGCGGCGACGGTGGTTGGTTTGTCGCTGATGAAGAGGTGGCGATGAAGAGGTTGGGATAGGGTGGTTGCTTTCTGGAAATCACGCTGGTTTGGGTTTTTTTTTTTGTTTTTTTTTTAATTTATTTCAATTGTAATTGTTTTAAAACTCAATATCCATATCAGCATCCACATCAGCAGACACGTCATCAAAACCGGTGCCACATCAGCGGGTAACCTACTATAACAGGTTTGATACATTAAAATGTCAATTTTGAAAGTATTAATACGTCAAAAGGTAAAAACGTAAGTACAGTACATACAATAACTTTTCTTGACAAGTTGAGTACACTTTTATGAAGTAAACCCTATGAAAAATTACATCATATTAAACAACTCCATGAAAAGTTTTCTTTGATTTAAGAAAAAAAATCATTGTTTTCATTACTATTTTACTCTTTTTCTGGTTTTTAAATGAACTTCCCTATATGTGTGTGTGTGTGCGCACGCACACACATGCACAAAAAGTTGAGTACCGGTAACCTCAATTGTCTCTACATTAGACCCGCCTCCAAGGATACCAGTATGAGGAGTATTTTTTTTTACTCACTCAATGGTTAAGGCTAGCGGAGGTACATGATAGTGGACATGATCCTCATTGTTTTCGATTTATGATAACTTTATTACATCGTTATCATGTAAAAATTGCATCATAATAAGCCTTTAATATATAAAGCACTATGACATTATTATCATAGCAAAATTACAACATCATCGTATCATTATTGACATCTAAGGCATTGACTTAATAATTTTTCATTGTGAATGTGGGGATAGCAGGGAACACTACGTGGCATATCCACTTTAAATAATCATGTATTATTTAGAGTGAATAATACAACATTCAGTGCTATTCAAAGTGAATAATACATCATTATGTATTATTAAGTATTGTATTTTTCACTCTGAAAAAAAACGAATGGTGTGTTATTCACTCTAAATAATACATGATTATTCAAAGTGAATGTGTCACGTGGTGCGCCCTCAGATGTCCTAATGTTCGCAATCAAATTTGACTTTCCATTTTAATACATATATATAGGGTCAGGTTCAAATATGTACTCATTTTTTATTGTGAACATGAGGACCACTAGTATCGTGTCACGTAGAAATTTTCAGTCTAAATATTCACGCTTTATTCGGACTGAATAAAGCTTATATTCAATCTGAATAAAGCTTTATTCGGTCTGAATAAAGCTTAGACGTTGATTCATATTTGAACTTTCTTCTTTCTCTCTCTCTCTCTCTCTATATATATATATATATAGAGAGAGAGAGAGCGAGAGAGCGAGAGAGAGAGAGTATGTGTCAACTTCTTTTGAAAACAAGTAAAAAGGTATAAACCATCTAAACTAATCATAGTCGCTGATCAAGAAAGTCAAGGGAGGATATGGATTCATAGGAACTATGAAATATATGGTAAGTCATTGATTATACAAACGTTTCATATAATTTTATAGAATTTCGTAGGTTTACATGGTTTATACCTTTTTATTAGCTTACAAAGAACTTCTCCCGCTCTCTATCATAATAGCGATGAGCTCGTTCCAATCCCGGACCGAAACCAGGTTTTACCGAAAATTTTGAAGTGTTTTTTCATAGGACTAATACCGAACCGTATACCCCAGCTCGATACAGGTTTGGTTTCCGGTGCGGTTCCAGGAAATTTGGTTCTAGTACCGGTAGGACTGATTTTTGCGACAAGTATCGGAATGTGCGAATTTCAATATTTATAATAAACTAAAACTTCAACAAAATAGATCAAAAAGAAGGAGATCTTTTTCTTCCTCCTCCAGTTGCCCGTTTTCGTTTACCACTTGCATCGTTTTCCTCTTGTTTATCATCGTTGTCAAGGTCCACAAAGGCATTTCCTCAACAAATTTATCATCTTTCTAGAAAAAGACGTAACAAGCGACGTAAGAAACGAATTTTATATGGAAAAAACACATAAAAAGACGTAAAAAAACATGCTTCGTATTCCATGTTAAAGTGAATTCCGGATTAAAAGCTTGATGTAACTGTATTCTCTTTGTAGAGTTTATGGAACCAAACACAAACCAATTTTTTAAAGCAAAAATCGGTTTTTGTGTATGATTAAAGGAACCGATTTTAGGGATGTATTTATTGTTTAGGTTGATTTGATTTAATTTGAATGGATATTATGAGAATCATGGTTGAAAAAATGAATGGTTGCCAAATTTTTGAAAGTGACCATAAGTCTTCCAGAATCGGTACGGTCATGGTTTTTTCTATTGTTTCCCGATACCGAAACCGGTTGGACTGAAACAGATTGAGGCCAAATACTAGAACTGAATACTGCACCGTATAACATATACCGATCCCAGTCCGGTCCCAATCACAATACGGTCCTAGTTTGGTTCGAGATTTCCCTGCCATATGCTCATCCCTACTCTCTCTCCCTCCCTCCCTCTCTCTCTCTCTCTCTATATATATATATATATATGTAGAGTCACCTTATTTTGCAAACTCATTAATTTGTGCAAACCGTGCAAACTTATGGTTGCATACGTAAATCAATGAAAAATCTTTTATAAAGTTGTTTAATATGGTGAAAATGTTTTATATACTAATTTTTTTGATACAATAGTTTCATATGTAGGTGTTTTTCACGTAGAAATGAAAAAAGTTTCACATGAATAAGGGAAAGCTTCACAAGAATAAGGAAAAAGTTTCTACGTGAAAAACATCTTCATTTGAAACAATTGTATCACAAAATTTAGTATATGAAACATTTTCATCATATTAAACAACTCTACAAATAAAAATTCATTGATTTACGTATGCAACTATAAGTTTGCACGGTTTGCCCAAATTAATGAGTTTGCAAAATAAGGTGACTATATATATATATATATATATATATATATATATAGAGAGAGAGAGAGAGAGGAAAGTTCAAATGTGAACCACTTTTTGGATGTGAACGTAAAGACAACCGAGAGTGCGACACGTGGCGACTTTGAGTGTGGTCCCCCCTTTAATTCAATGCCCTCCCATGAATTGCGCCTAGTCACCGGCCGTGGATCTGACGTGGCGCCTAGTCATCCGACACGTGTCACGCTCTCGGTTGTCCTCACGTTCACAACCAAAAAGTGGTTCACATTTGAACCCACCCCTATATATATATATATATATATATTCATGTATGCACGTACACACATACATATAAAGGGTTGGTACCTTGTCATACTTTTTAACTTTCATGAAAAGGTTTAAACTAATGAAGGTACACTTTTTTGTGTGAAAACTATAATATTTTACGTTATATCTTATGCATATTCTAACCTTCAATCAATATAAGTATAGCTTTACAATTTTTACAGCAAACGTTATAGTATTATAAAAGCACATTTACTAATTTGTTCTTATGTATTCATAAAATGAGTCGTTCTTGTCAAAACTCAACCCTTAGTTTCTTAGATTATCAAAGTTGTATGTATAGTTTGCTTGTTTCTTCGGCTGGCACGTAGTTTGTTACCTGTAATAGTCAGAGTTGTATTTTACTAACTCATAACAAAACATACATAATCGTCCATTAAGTCAATCTCAACATGAATTGGTCGATATGAGTTTAAAATGATCACACACCCTCCTAATATTTCATATTTAATGTTTCTGACCAGCCATTGGAAAAATAAATTAGCTTGGGACCATAAATTACCTTATAGGTTTTGTTTTTTTGATGAAAAGGCTCAATTGTTAAGTCTTAAAACTAGCATCCAAATTAGGTTATTGAAAAACTATTTTAGATAGTCTTTTAAACAGTTTCAGGTTTCTTTTTCACTTTTACCTTTGTACGTAGATTTGAGTATTTTTGCAATATGCTTTTGTTTAGACTTTATATTATCATTCGTTTTAATAACTAGATTTTGTTAGATGTAACTAGTTTATCAACTTAACAACTTAATCAACAATTTGTTTATCACTTAACAACTTAATCAACATTTGTTTTTTCATCTAGCAACTAGTTTTCCATGCACTTTGTCTAACACTATCTCAAACCCACCACATTAATAAATAGACTAAAATTGTATATACACACTAAAACCCAATTCTATCGATACCAAACACAAAAAACACCAAAAAGTCACAACAAACAATGATTTGGCAGTAATGAATAGTTTCCATATCAAAGCACACAAAATGTCGACCCTTACATCGGTTAGGTGGAGTGAAACAACAAACAAAACCCTAATATACCGGTTGGAAATGTTGTAAAATGACTTTGAAAATATATAGTATCCACTTTATTAATTAGAATCCTCTTCAATAGTTATTTCTCAAAAATAAAAATTTTAGATTTTTTTTATCAACTACTTCTCTTAAATGGAGAAAACAGGAGATAAGATTGGAATTTCTAAAAGCCACTTTTAGGTCAATTTTGGTTTGCTGGAATCTTTTTGAAAAATTGGAATCCTGAAGGAATTGGAATCCAATTCCATAATCTGTTTGGTTGGCAGAAGTGTCCCATGGAATTGGAATTCAGATATGCAAAATGACAGAATTACCCTCCTTTTGCTCTTATGTCGAAGCGGTAGCGGTGGGTCGAAGCGGTAGCGGCGGTCGGCGGTGGGACGAAGGGGGTGGCGGCGGTCGGCGGTGGGTCGAAGCGGTACCGTTAAAAAAACATTCTAATTTCTTTTCAATTTACCATTTTTGAAAAAAATATAAACGGTTGGAGACTAGATCTTTAAATACATACAGAGGATTGTTATTTGCACTATTTGGGTTGCATTGGAAATGTAAAAAGATATATTGGAAAAGTAAAAAGAGGAACTTGATGTTGATGGTTATGAGCAAACAATTCACTTTTTGGGGTGCATATGGTAATTTAGAGGGTAAACAGGGGGTTGTTATATCCACCCAATTTACTAGACGTGTGAATTAATTGGAAATTGAAATAAGTGTATTAGAAATGTAAAAAGTGGTATTTGATGTGATATGTATACGGGAAACAATTCGTTTTTTTGAATATATATATATAGCAAATAATATGGTGTATTTAGTTTTCTCCATACCGATATATAAACATTTACAAGTTTTGATGGAATGGAATATATACATACATGGTATAAATGAGAGATATCATAGAAATGAAACCGAAGAAGTGAGACCAAAGATAATACTTTTATTATATTATTAATAAACTTTAATAAAACAAGAACATTGAAATCAAGAAACTATCAATGATTGATATAGTAACATTTTAACTTATGTTAAATGACTTGTAGCCTAGCGGTATTTGATGCATTTATAAGATGTCTTGTTTTTTTGTGGTTGTGGGTTCAAATTTCACATAATGTAGATTTATGAATAAATTTTAGGAATGGATTAGTTGGGTATGTATAATCTACCGCTCAAAAAAACATTCTAATTTCTTTTTCGTTTACCATTTTTGGAACTATATATATATATATATAGGGGTGGGTTCAAATGTGAACCACTTTTTGGTTGTAAACGTGAGGACAGCCGAGAGCGCGACATGTGGCGGATGACTAGGCACCACGTTAGATCCACGGCGGATGACTAGGCGCGATTCATGGGAGGGCATTGAATTAAAGAGGGGAATAAACTCAAAGCCGCCACGTGTCGCGTTCTCGGTTGTCCTCACGTTCACAACCAAAAAGTGGTTCACATTTGAACTTTCCTCTATATATATATATATATATATATAAAAGATTGTAGATTTATGAATATATTTTAAAAATAGATTAGTTAGGTGTGTTATCTACCGTTAAAAAAACATTCTAATTTCTTTTCAATTTACCATTTTTGAAAAAAATATAAACAGCTGGTGACTAGATCTTTAAATACATAAAGGGGATTGCTATTTGCACTCTTTGGATTGCATTAGGAATGTAAAAAGAATGGGAAAGTAAAAAGAGGAACTTGATGTTGATGGTTGTGAGCAAACAATTCATTTTTTGGAGTGCATATGGTAATTCAGAGGGTAAACAGGGGGTTGTTATATGCACTCAATTTACTAGACGTTTGAATTAATTGGAAATTGAAATAAGTGTATTAGAAATATAAAAAGTGGTATTTGATACAATGTGTATATGTGAAGCAATTCGTTTTTTTGAATATATATAGCAAATAATATGGTGTATTTAGCTTTCTTCATACCGATATATAAACATTTACAAGTTTTGATGGAATGGAATATATACATACATGGTATAAATGAGATATCACATCTTGAAGGGACCTCTGTGTGTGTGTGTGGAGGGACTGACAATGTCCTTGAAACACAGTTTACTGGTGGTAATGTCTGACCAGCATTAAATGCGCTTTAATGTGTTGTACGTTATGTAGCATTAGTAGTACCCTTATGAGTATGTGTGTTACGACTAATAAAGGAAGTAGTAACACACGGTCAAAAGGTAGGGACACCAAAATGGCATCATGGGACGATATATGGACACCAATATATTCATTCTCTCTCTCTCTCTCACCTTTATCTCCTTTTTAATTAAACTATCCAACAACAGTTTTATAAAGGGCTGTTTCTGCCCAATCCACCATTTATCAAGGTTTTAAATGGGATGAGCTTTAAGATAATCTACATCAACGTAATATCAACCCGTCTTTCTACATTATCATATCAGTTTTGGCAATAAACCTCTATATTAATGCAATATTCATATATGTTTTACATTTTTTTTCTAGGGTTTAGTTCATCAAAATATATCACAGGTATCACTTTTTTACTTTTATGTGTATCCAACTCTGAAATTTACCATTTAATATTGAAATTCTAAAATCTACCGTTTAGTGTGTCATGACATTTGCTAGCAGGTCACCTTCGCCGGCGTCTTCTCCGGCGACCAGACCTCCATCTCTAGCGACTAGACTTCACACCTTCGTCGAAAAAACGATCAGGAGTGGGCGGGGGTTTTCATGGACGTAGTGAGAGAGCAACAAAAAGTTACGAATATGGTGTAGGAAGGGGAGAAGTTCGAAGGAGAAGAAAGAAGAGGGGTTTTTGATGGAAAAAAAATAGAAATATGGCCTTTACCGGAGTTCGCCCAAAAAGATGGTTGGAGTTCGCGGGAAATGATTACTAGCTACTTGCCAAACAAGTTTCATGATACACTAAATTGTAGGTTTTGAAATTTCAGTACATTAAATGGTAGTTTTCAGAGTTTGATACACATAATAGCAAAATGTGACAACTTGGATACATTTTGGGGAACTAAACCATTTTTTCTAAAGTGGCATTCACCAATTTATTTATAATTTGTAAATATATATTTTATCAATATGTAATATCAAAAAAATACTAAATATAACTTATTTATAATATAAATAATTGATTTAATTATAAAATTGGTTAAAAAATATTAACAATTAGTTTAATAAGACATGATTAGCAAGGTTGGTGTGGATGGTCTAAGTTTTATAGGACATGATGAGCATACAAAGTTTTTAAGACATTAGTTGTGATGATATATATGTGACCACATATATATGGGCAAATTCAAATGAAAACGTTTCATTTGCAAACATGAGGACATAATAGAATGCACCACGTGTGTTTAGACCTTCACAAGTCTTTTATGTGTTATTATTCATCATGAGTAATGAATTATTTAGAAAGAATAATACATAATTCATAATGAATAATACATGAATCACGAATAAGTATATTGCTCATTTTGAATGTTTTATTATTTATTATGAATGTTGTATTATTCATCTTACTCGTTATATTATTCATAATGAATGGTGTACGAATGTTCACCTCATTAGACATATTGAATGTGGAGGGGCGGAACCAGACATCAAATTCAGGGGTCGCGTAATATTTTTTACCGTGCAATTATATAAATAAAAGAAAAAAACACTATAACAAAGGAAAAATAATCTTAGGGGTCGCGAAAAATACATGTCAGGGGTCGCGAAAAATACATGTCAGGGGTCGCGTAGAACGAAAAACGTAAAAAAAATAAAAATTTCCACTACCGGGTAAAAGTTCAGGGGTCGCGAGGGCTACCCCTGAACTATGAATAGTTCCACCCCTGAATGTGGACACTAGGGACACATGTTACGCTCTTGGTTGTCCCCCGGTTCATAGACGAAAACCTAGGAGTGATAATCATTTCGTGTTCGGGTTGGTGGGTTGGCGAATTACCTAGAAAGGCTTAACACCGGATGCGACACATTTAACTAATCGTGTCGAAATCTTCAACCTTAACTCTCGAACCGCCAACCCAAACACACCTGCCTAACCCTTTTAACTATACGAGTTGGCGGGTCAAATACATCCTACTTCAAATACAATCAAAATAAAATTAAATTTACTGTTTTTAAGCATTGAATTGAAATTGAAAAGATAAAATAATATATTGCTATATAAAAAAAGTTCTAAAAATATAAATAGGTTGGCAGGTTAACCCGTGAACCCATATCCCAACCCGAACACGATCCACGAAATAAACAGGTTGATAGGTTGACGGGTTGGTGGGCCAGAATACTTAACCCAAACTCGTTTTTCTTCATGTCGGGTTGTGTTATGTCGAGAATTGCCACTCCTATAAAAACCTGGTTCGCAGACGAACTTCTCCATATATGTATGTATACATGTATACATATATGTTTTCTATTATTATTTAACATATTCTAATGAGATTGCAACAAAATAAATTAGGATACGTACATGCTTTTGTCAGCTGCAGCAAGGTATTAGACGTGAGGTAAACCGTTGGGCAAAGATGTTTGTCAGAGACTGTTGATAACATCAAAGACTTTTTTGTCGTGGTCAACGATATCCAGCCTAGCTCCAAAAGACACATCATCAAAGATATTGTGACTCAGGCGTATTTTTGGACGGTTTGGAGTGAGAGAAACAAGGTTGGTTTCAACAACTCGGCGTTCAACCCCCTCGCAATCTCTAATGGTATTCAGCCAGTAACTTTTCTTGGTGTTGTATTAGGAGTTGTAACATTTCGACGTTGTAATTGAGTTGTTTCTTTTGTGGGTCTAACGTCTTGCTAGGCCCTGCTCCTTAATATATTGGCCGCTTAAAGAAAAAGATAAGAGGATATAGAGGTAACTCTAAAACAAAAATGACTTTATTGGGTTATATATTGTTTAATATATAGAGTGTCTTATATAACTTAAGTTTATTGGATCAAAAAACTAAAACGTCATATTTAGGGGTGTTACAATAAGTTTAAATGTTTTTAGGTGTGTAATAAACTTTTAGGCCATTTCTAAAACAAAGTATTGTAATAGCTGTATATTTTACATGCCACTATTTGAAAACTGTCTAATAAACAGTATGGTCCTATAAAAAGATGGGTTTGTGGGGCAATTTTTAAAAGTGTTTATAAAATAACTAATATAATGCTTTATCTGATGCCCAAATAATGTCATATAAACTTGTTATGGCGTTTTTTTAATAAGACATTTTATTTTTTGGTCTTATAAACTTAGTCCTTAAAGCACTCTGTTGAAGATGCTCTTATAAAACAAATATTCTATAAAAAGACACGTTGCTAGGACACATTCTCAAAGTTCGCCATAAAATAGTTAACGTTATATTTTGTAATATAAATGTCTCTTAAGTAGTCTAGAAACGTGCTATAAACTTATTATAATGCTTTTATATATGACATTTTATTTTTAAGGGTTTAGTTCCCCAAAATGTATCCAACTTGTCACATTTTGCTATTGTGCGTAATAGACTTTAAAACCTACCATTTAATGTATCGAAGTTTCAAAACCTACCATTTAGTGTATCATGACCTTTGACAGCAGGTTACTAGCAGGTTGCCATCTTCTCTGGCGTGTTCTTCGGCGACACCATCTTCTTCGACGTGTTCTCCGGCTACCACCATCTTCTCTGGCTGTTCTCAGACAACCACCATTTTCTCTGGCGACCACCGTCTTCAGCCTTCTTTTTCACTTGTAAAGCAACGACCTCCGGCCACACAGCCATCTTCGACCACTCTTTGATCTTCTTCTCAGTGTCTTCTCCGGTGACCAGATTTCCATCTTCGACGACCACCATCTTCGACTTTCTTTTTCACCGGTAAACCAGCGATCTCCGGCGACCACCAGACCTTAAACCCGGTGACCACCAGAACCCACACCTTCACTAGGGACCACCAGATCTCCATCTCCGACGACCACTAGACCTCACACCTTCGCTAGAAAAATAATCATCAGTAGATAGGGGTTTTCATCGGAGTAGTGAGAGAGAAATGGAAGGGTATGAATGTAGTGTAGGAAGGAGGAGAAGTTCGAAGGAGATGAAAGAAGATGAGTTTTTGATGAAAAAAAGGGTTTATCGAAGAAGATTACTGGAGTTTGCCGGAAAATATGGTTGGAGTTCGCCGGAGAAGATGACCGGCTACTTGCCAAACAAGTTTTATGATACACTAAACGGTAGGTTTTGAAACTTTAGTACATTAAATGGTAGGTTTTTAAGTACAATATATGTGAGGAATCAATTTTCCTTGCCTTCTTTATTGAGTGATATATCAAATATATATACAAGCATAAACACCAATTACGCCTAAACTTAAGCCTATCACTTTATGACTTTCTATAATACAATGATACACAAAATACATCCTAAAAATAGGCTTAACACCCCCCTCAAGTTGGTGCATGCGGATCATAAGTGCCCAACTTGCTTAATAAGTAAAGAAACTGACTTTTGCCTAACGCTTTCGTGAAGAGATCGGCTATTTGTTCGGTAGTCGGCACATGATTAGTACGAATGACGCCTTCTTGGATCGCATCTCGCACGTAATGACAATCCACCTCTATATGCTTTGTACGCTCGTGAAATACTGGATTCTGGGCTATATATAACGCCGACTGACTATCACAAAATACGTCCATCGCACATGGATGTGTAACCCCCAGGCTACGAAGCAATTCCTTAAGCCATTTTAATTCGGATGTAACGGCAGCCATCGAACGGTACTCTGCTTCTGCAGATGAACGAGATACTGTGTGTTGTTTCTTGGTTTTCCATGAAATTGGAGAACCACCAAGAAACACGAACCAACCTGTAATCGAGCGCCTTGTTAGGGGGCAACTAGCCCAATCAGAATCACACCACCCGGTCAAGCGTAAGTCACAATCTGCACGCAGAAGAATACCTTGACCCGGGCAACCTTTCAAATAACGAACCGTACGTAGGGCTGCATCCCAGTGCTCTTGGCGTGGTTGTTGCATAAATTGAGCCAAAATGTGTACAGTATAAGCCAAATCTGGGCGAGTGAAGGACAAATAGATTAGTCGACCCACCAGTCGCCGGTACTTCTCTGGATCAGCAAGGAAATAGCCTTTTGCGACAGCCAAATGGTGGTTTTGCTCGATCAGAAAACCAGCAGGTTTCGCTCCTAACAAACCAGCTTCTGCGATAATGTCAAGTGTGTACTTTCTTTGACATAAGAATATCCCTTCTGGACTCCGAGCAACTTCAATGCCGAGAAAATACTTCAAAACCCCCAAATCTTTCATGTGGAAGCAGTCATTCAAATACTTCTTAAAAGCATTAATAGCAGAAGAGTCTTTCCCCGAGATAATCAAATCATCAACATAAATGAGTACATTAAGTTGAATTTTTTCTTGATGCAGAACGAAGAGTGAATAATCTGAGTACGACTGAGTGAAGCCATACCTTTTTAATGAAGCAGCTAACTTAGCAAACCAACATCTCGGGGCCTGTCGCAAACCATACAAAGACTTTTTGAGACGACAAACCTTACCGGTTTTTTCGACATCAAAGCCGGGTGGAAGTTTCATATATACTTCTTCATCGAGATCACCGTGAAGGAAAGCATTATGGACGTCCATCTGATGCAGTTCCCAATTTTTCGCAGCCGCAACGGATAAGAAAGCACGTACAGTGACCATTTTCGCAACAGGAGCGAACGTTTCATTGTAGTCGACACCCTCTACTTGATGATTGCCAAAAATAACGAGACGAGCTTTAAGACGCTCGATGGACCCATCAGCATGATACTTTATTTTATAGACCCATTTGCAACCTAGGGCCTTCTTCCCAGGGGGTAATTCTTCCATTTCCCATGTTTCATTACCTTCCAAAGCCTCTATTTCTTTCTGCATTGCTTCTCTCCAACCAGGATGTTTCATGGCTTCATGAAAGGTACGAGGCTCAAGCCCTTCATTGATAGCTGCAAGGAATATACGGTGGCGCAAAGAGAATTTATCACAATTCACGAAATGTACTAATGGATATGGAGTACCTGAGGAGCTCGAAGAAGTCGACGAACGTTTAGATGGACTCCCTTTTTGTACGGTATGCATGACGTATTCGCGATGCCAGGCTGGAGCACGCCGACTTCTTTGACCATGCCCCAAGACTTGTTCGGTGGCCTCATGAGTACACGTAGCAGGTTGTTCGACGACCTCACCCACATCATCTGCAGTAGGTTGTTGGGTTGTTTCGGTGTTCTGTGTACTGTCAAGGCACCCACCATCGTCATTCTCCAAATCATCTAAAAACTCATCATTCATCATCCCTTTGTCACTAGGCTCTGAATCTCTTGTATCCACACCAAGACTTTGTTGTGTATTTGCAAACGGGAACTCATTCTCATGAAATTTAACATCTCTCTATACAAAAATTTCACCCGTTTCAAGGTCATATAATTTCCAGCCCTTTTTACCATGAGGGTAGCCAATGAACACACACTTCCTACTTCTAGGTGCAAACTTGTCTGCTTTAGACTTTTGATTATGAGCGTAACAAAGGGATCCAAACACTCTCAATTCGGAGAAACTTGGTTCTTCTCCAAAAAGCATTTCATATGGAGTTTTATTTTCCAATAACCGAGAGGGGGTACGATTAATTAAGTAAACTGCACTAAGTACACATTCACCCCAAAAAGAAATTGGAAGATTACCTTGGAACATTAAAGCGCGCCCTACATTCAAAATATGTTGATGTTTGCGCTCTACCCGACCATTTTGTTGCGGGGTACCAACGCAAGAAGTTTGGAAGACAATTCCATGTTCAGCAAAGTATTGCACCATACATTTAAATTCGCTTCCATTATCACTTCTCACCAATTTAACTTGCACTTCAAATTGTTGTGTAATCATAGCAAAAAAAGAGCAAAAGGCTTTATAAACTTCTGTTTTAGAATGCAACAAATATACCCAAACAGCCCTTGAAAAGTCATCAACCAAAGTTAAAAAGTAATGTGCACCTCCTGATGAAGGTGTCTTATATGGCCCCCATAAATCACAATGAATTAATTCAAAAATCCGACTAGCTTTACTATTACTATTAGGAAAACTTTCTCGTGTTTGTTTTGCTTGAGGGCAAACATCACAAGCTTTATTCAGCGATTTTCTAGAGGTACTAGAACGAAGAGCAGGAACTAACTTGACGACTCTATCTGACGGATGCCCCATTCGTCGATGCCACAACTCAAATTCGCTGATCTCTAAAACTTTCGTCATGCATACCGAAGGAACCCCGTGATAGTAATAGAGTCCATCCTTTCGTTCACCGGCTCCAATCAGGCTCCCCGTACGTTGGTCCTGTATAGCACATAAAGATTCAGTGAATAGGACAAAGCATTTAGAGTCATCGATCAGTTTTGTCACCGAGATCAAATTGCAATGTAATGTAGGCACAAATAACACGTGTTCTAGTGTTATTCCTTCAGAAAGTTTCACGCAACCTTCTTTTGTAGCCACGGCCTGTTCTCCATTAGGCAAACCAACATGACATGCTAAAATGTCTTTTGAATGAGTCAAACATGATGCATTGCCGGTGACATGATGAGAAGCACCTGTATCAATAATCCAAGATAAAGAATAATACTCACCCATCGTTTGGTCCTGTTGCCTGCTATTTACCAGATTTAAAAGGATTTGAACTTGCTCAGGTGTCAAGTTGGCTAAGGAAGCTCCTTCAGGTCCAAAACTTACTGCCTCGGTATTGCTTGTTCCGCCGTTGTGACTAGTCACTGCATTAACACGTAGTCCTCCAGCTTTTCCATGTTTAGAAACAGCCGTCCCGGTGGCAGAGGTATGGTTATTACCAGACCCTTTACCAGCTCGAGTTCGGTCCTCCCACCAATCCGGATACCCATGAAGCTTAAAGCACGTACCATCATCATGACCAGATTTTTTACAATGAGAACAAAAGAGTTTAGACTTATCTTGTCGCTCAAACTTTCCTTTCCAGCGATCGGTCTGTATAGCAAAAACATTTGCTTCTTCTCTCACGGCTTTACCCCGTGCAATACCGCGAGACCTCTCTTCCTGTTGGAACGCCTGATAAGCTCGATCTAGATCCGGAGGTGGGTGTTGAGAGAGCAAATTGGTCCGAACCATGGCATATGAATCGTCATCAACACCAATTAAAAACTGATGCAGTTTTTCCTCCTCTCTATCGCTGGTGAATTTTCCTACCACATCACAAGTACACTTGCCACACTCGCAAGCATGTAACGGCTTAAGCCGGGTAAGATCATCATACAAACCCATTAAACGATTATAGTAATCTTCAATAGACATGGATTTAGTTTGCTTACATTCGATGATGTCTGCTCGTAACTATTGTAAACGAGGGCCATTAGCCACGCAAAACCGTTTCTCTAGGTAATCCCAAAGTGGTTTTGCCTCGTCATGAAACGGAATTGAAGTCGCAACTTTCGGTTCCATGCTCCGTAACATCCATGACACAAGCATGGAATTAACAGTCTCCCAGTTAATCAAATTCTTCTTGTCAGATGGTTTGCTGATGGTACCATTAACAAACCCGAATTTTCGACGAGCCTTAAGAGACAGAGTAATTGCCCTGGCCCAAGCCAAGTAGTTATCGCCCTTCAAGATTACGTGGGTAATCAGATTTCCGGGTTGATCTCCGGAACCAAGATAGAACGGGGATGTTGGATCGATCTTCCCATCCTCCGCCATTGATAACAAAGCTGTGGAGCAAAGAAACAAATTGGCGTAATTGGGAAAGGAAAAAAAATTAGGGTTTATGAGGCTCTAATACCATGTGAGGAATCAATTTTCCTTGCCTTCTTTATTGAGTGATATATCAAATATATATACAAGCATAAACACCAATTACACCTAAACTTAAGCCTATCACTTTATGACTTTCTATAATACAATGATACACAAAATACATCCTAAAAATAGGCTTAACAATATACACAATAACAAAATCTGACAACTTGAATACATTTTTAAGAGCTAAACCCTCAGAAACTTTAAACATTTTAATTATAAATCCAATTTTACTATAACTTGAGAAAAATCAAATAACGACCTTAGACAAATGACAGATCAAGTCACAACACACCTAAATAGGTGTCATCGACTGCCAAATAGTAATAGTATTTGATACTATAGAATTATTTTGTTTGTTTTCCATTAATTACTAATAGGAACTTTTTGTTTTTCCTTCTAAATAAATGTAAGAACAATCTCTTAGCACTTGGATGAGTTTGCTACCTTGATTGTGTGGTTCACGTAGATGCAACAAAAACTAATAATAGAATAATATTTTATAAGAATTCTTTTATAAAAGGACAGGAGGTTAGGTATTTTTTTCACAAGTTTATTATATTTATGTGATTTTTTGTTTCATGCTGGGAAACAATATTGTAATTTTCACATGCATTATTTTACAATATAAAGCAACATATGATTGATTGGTTTCGACGGTTTTCAATTTTTTTGTGAGAAATAGCGACCTTCACACAAAATAATATATATAACTATGTATATTTTCAGGTCAAATGAAGATTACAACATTCGTTAAAAATAATATTAACATTACTACTCAATTCATCACATAACCTCAAGTGTGTATATAGACGAAAGTTTGAATGAGAACTTATCTTTCGTTGTAAATGTGAGGAGTGAGGACAACATAAGAGTACAACACAAGTCCCATTAAGTCTGGATAATAAAAGATTATTTAGACTGGATTTCCATGCATTATTCATGAAAAATATTTCATCAGTCAGTCTAAATAATCCTATATTAGTCTCAGTGAATGGAACATGTGTTGCGCCTTTGGGTTTCCTTACGTTCGCAATGAAATATGGGTTTTCATTTGAATCCGCCCCTATTTGGTTGTAAATACAAACTACGTCATCTATAAAAACTATACAAATCAATCTCAAGCATTCGTCTATTGAATATCTATTTTCATAAATATATCTAATCTATTGTTGAATAATATAAAGCGTTAATCATAATCAACAAACTTTAATTAATTAAACCACAAGGCTTGTGGCGTAGCGGTAAGGCATGTAGGGAATGTGGATGGTATCCCATTCAACCCAGTTTCGAATCCCTTCATGCGCAATTAGTCTCAGACGGCCGAATTTTCAATTTTTGTTCTATATTGCCAAGGATGTAGTCTAGGCAAAGCCTATATGAACCTTTTCAAAAAAAACTTTAATTATCTTTTATGACTTCCCAAATTATAATAATTGAACTACAATAATTTTCATAAAAATCTCAATAAATTGGTTTGTACAATCTATATAAATGACATGGTTTGTTTTCTAAAATTTATATGTATATATAGTTTTATATTTGTGTACATATGGTGATCAGGTACATTTAATTTACTACCAGAGGCATTTTGTCTACTTTAAGAAATTATGTGTAAAGTTGGATTGAGCTGACCAATTTTAGCTCCCATTTTTGTCATTGAATCGTATATTTTCTGGGGTCCAATCTTGTCTCTTTTTTGCGTCCTTTGTTTATTTTTCATCTTTATTTTATTATCAATAATGTTAAGAAAGCTAGAATTTCAAACAATAAAATCCAAGTTTATTTTAGTTTTTATATTTTATGTTGATTTTGTAAGAATACGTGGAACCCCGTATGTAATTTCCAAAAGAAATTTTGAGGAGAGAATGGGGGTTCCAGCATATATAGTGAAGATTTGGTCCAAGTTTAGTCAATGCCACTCTAACACGCCCCCTACAACAGAGGCTAGATGAAAGGTCGGCCACGAGAGGACCAAGAACGGCCAGGAGAGGGTTGGCGTGTCAGCTCATAGAGTGGTAGACCTTGGCTCTGATACCATGTGAGAATATGTGGAACCCCTAGATTAATATCCAAAAAAGTCCTTAAAGATAGAAGATGGTTTCAATATATATAATGAAGATTTGGTACAAGTCTAGCCATTGACTTAACATGTGTATACTTGTTTATGAAATTCTTACAAAAAAGTTAAAAGCAACATGAACAATAAACCTAGCGTTCATGCATCGAATGCTACAAAATTAACAGAGTAATTTACACTTTTGGTCCCTGTGGTTGTAACGTCTTTCCAACTTTGGTCCCTAGATTGAATTAATATCACGAATAATCCCTAAGGTTACCACTTTGTTTCAATTTTGGTCCCTCGAACAAACTTCTGTTAAATAGACTAGTTAACTCCAAGGGTATTTTTGTCCTTTTCATATTGATTTGTTTTCAATTAAAAATAAAACAAATATATTATTATATTATTAATAAATATTAGATGGGACCCACCATCACCATCACCACCAACACCCACCACCCACCAGCATCACAACCACCTTCATTTGCCGCCAACCTTTACCATCCACCTCCACCGCAGCCTACCTCCACCATCCACCACCACCACCGTCGTCGACCACACCTCTCTTTGGCAACCCATCGTCGGCCACCATTCGTAAACATCTAACCACAACTAGATCTGGCTACCTATCGTCGTCGGCCACCCACGTCGCCTACCACCCATCTCGTCGGTCACCTCTCTCTCTCTCTAAGTCTACTTTTCTTTTCAGAACCCAGATCTGCTTTAATTAGTCGCCGACTTCAGATATGAAAGTGAAAGGGGTGGCCAGAAAGTGAAACGGCGTCGGTTTTGGAGCTTTGGTGGTGGCGGCTATGGTGGTGGTTTGGTGGTGGCTACGGTGATGGTGGGTGGTTTGGTGGTGGTGGTAGCGGTAGCTATGGTGGTGGTGGTGGGTGGTTTGGTGGTGGTAGTTGTAGCTATGATGGTGGTGGGTGTTCGTGGTGATGGTGGGTCCAATATAATATTTACTAATAATAGAATAATAATACATTTGTTTTATTTTTAATTGAAAACAAATAAATATGAAGATGAAAAAGAATACCCCTGGAGTTAACTGGTCTATTTAACAGAAGTTAGTTCGAGGGACTAAAATTGAAACAAAATGTCAACCTCGGGGACCATTCGCGATATTAATTCAATCTAGGGACCAAAGTTGAAAAAACGTTACAACCACAGGGACCAAAAGTGTAATTTACTCAAATAAACATATTATTGAGTTAATTATGGATTTGGTCCCTGTGGTTTAGGGGTTTTTATGAATTTGATCCCTAAACTTCAGTAATTATGGATTTGGTCCCTGTGGTTTGCTATTTCTTTTGGATTTGGTCCCCTGCTAGTGCAAATAGGCAGGGACCAAGCAGGGACCAAAACCAATAGAATTTTCAAACCATAAGGACCAAATCCAATAGAATTTGCAAACTACAAGGACCGAATCTAATAGAATTTGCAAACCACAGGGACCAAATCCATAAAAACCTCCAAACCACAGGGACCAAATCTGTAATGAGATGAGACAATAATATGAACTATTTGAGATTAAGCTCCACTCGTATCATTTATATCTTACATATGAATAGCAAGGTTCCAAATAACTTGAGGTGTAGTGTGGCGGCAAGGACAAGCCTCAAGCCTTGGAAGCCACGGCGACGATATGGCGTTTTCAAGGCGTCACTTAGGCGGCAAATCTTTATATCCTATATAATATTATACACATAAACATACGTTTTACTACTATTACTCAATAAATCAAAGATAATACACCATGTAAATTAAGTTATACAATAAAAACTATTAAACAAGACATTAAAAAAACAAGTTAAATCAAATATTAAGTTTCAAAATCCCACGCATTACTCTATGGCGTGCCTTAGGCATAACGTAGCGTGAGACAAGCCTTGATCCATAGCACACCCCATGACGACTGGTGCGACGAGCTTTTTCGAACATTGATTATTAGTCCAAATAGATAAAGGGAAATAGGAAACTTTGCTACATTAAAATATATATATATATATATATATATATATATATATTAAAAATATGTTAGCATATATGAAGAAGTTTTTTGTTAGACAATAAAAAGTGGATAAAGGTGCCAATCGACTCCATGAACTTTCCTCAATGAGAAAGTTTAAGTTCCTTTTTTTAAGATAAATAAACTATTGAAGGTTTTTATTGGCTGATTAGATTCAAAACATTTTTTTATTAATAAATAATGATTTTTTTGGAAATTGGTTACCTAGCTACCCATTTTAACCCAAAGTCAAAGCTACATACAACAAAATTTTGATTAAGAAAAACAAAATAAATTTTATAGCTCTCAGACCCTACTATATTAAAATCCCTCACAAGCAACGACGTCGTTCCTTCTCACAACTTATCGCTGCCACAACATCATTCACTCTATCACTAGTAATTACCATCGTTGAGCCCTACTATATTTACTTCATTAGATTGTTGTAAAAAAGGGAGAACTGAAAGACAAAGAGAATATATGTAAATATAAAATGAACGGCGATAGGGCCACAAAGGGACCGACACCGTTGGATGCGAGAGGTTAGACTTTTATATGGTTTGGAAACATTAGAACTGAGTTAACTTATCTTTTTGTTACTTTAAAATTGTACTAGCCAATTACAAGTAGTTTTTATGGGTTAATAAGAGAAAGTAACTATCCAGCTTTTACAAGTTTTAATGAATTATTAACTTCGCTAATTTCAGAGCCCGAGAATTTAGTTGAGGTACGAAGAGATTACGTATAAATTGGCATGAACACCCTTGGTTATCCGAGAAGAAGATATTACCCTATATACCGTTTAAATACTCGAACAAAATTACAACTAGTAATCTTGTCAAATTTTTACCCGCATCATCTTGAAGTAAGAAGTCCCTTGAGAAAACCCGCTGCTCCTTGTTTCTTTTTTTTTTCTTTTTTTTTTTCGTCCAAAAAAGTTTTAATGAATTATTTATTAAAAAATGTTCACAAACTTAATCATTAAAATTGAAAAAGTCCAATAGTTTCTTTATTCTAAAAAAGTTTAAAGATGGAATTTTAAAAATTTTCCAAGCAGATAAAAACAACCTTTGCTATATTTTGGTGTTATTAAAAGAATTGTTATACTTTATACAAAAAACTTGTGCTAAATCTAGAATTACAAGAAAACCCTTTTAATAAGCTTGTCGAATTAGCTTTTTTCGTAAAAGAATATAAGGCACAGATTGTTAGAAATATCTGGAGATATATTAAATGCAATAATAGTTGGATTATGGACTCATGGTCCAATAGAAATTGGGCTTGGGTCAATCATGTTGAAAGTATATGGGCCTCATATTAAATTCAAAAACTAGGTTGAAGTTTTCATAAAATCATATAATAATTTGATTTATTAATGTTAAAACTAAACAATATATACAATTAAAACCTGATAAATGCTTTATTTTGCATATTTTATATATCAAATTATCCACAACTTATGCTTTTTCTAGGCAACAAATCTCCACTTTAAATATGGTTCTGCTTTATTTAATGTATCAAAACGGAAATTAAAGAAATACCATATTAATTTGATTTCCTTCTACTTAATTAATGCAACATAAAAAGAAAGAAAAAGAAATAAACAAAAGAAAAGAAGAAAAGTCAAGTTAAGTATGGTTTGTTTGTTTTGATCCTGCAGCCCACGAGCAAAAAAGAAAAGAAAAAGAAAAAAAAAAGAGAAAAAAGAATGCAAAGAAAGAGAAATAGAGAAGGCCCATATAAGATTTCAGCCCAAGGAAAAGTGGATACTTCGGATTTTGGTACATCGCCTAAAAAGAAGTCGATGAGCATGTCTTCCATCTCTCGATCAATTTCCAGCAGCGTGGGTTGAACCCACGTCCCAAGTCACGCATGCCCAAAAATCAAGGCCACGATCTTTTTTGACGGTTTTATCATATGGGGGTTTAAATTTCGATGGCGACCACTTTAGAAGGGGGAATCGATCAGAGACGAATAAAAAACGAGACGAAGAGAAGAGAAGGAAGCGATGTAGGGAGTTTGTTTCGATTTCATCATTTTCATTTAGGTAATTTTAGATTAGGTTTACAATTTGGTTTTCTTAGTTGCTTCTTACTTTCAAGCAATGAGTTTGTAAATAGTAGATTAGGATTGTGTTGAATGTTACTTTATCGTTTGACTTCCCTTTATGCAAGACTTGATTTACTTGTTTATCGTAGTTGGGTTATCAATTTAAGTCGGTACCCTTTAATTGATTAACCTAATTATATATTGCTAGATTTAGCTTTGAATCCGTAATTGTTCTTAGCTTTTTCTTTATAGCAAACATTGCTTTAATTGATAATTGTGTTAGTTGATGGTAGTGTAGGATTGCTTAATCTAGTCTAAATGACCGGCGTCGGATCATTGGCTAGGAACGGTGTTTGCTTATTCCCATAGCGACCGGTAATCGAACCCTAAGTTCGTAACTAGATTAGATTAACCGGTTAGGAATTGGTCACTGAGCTTCTTGTGCCAATAAACATTTAGTAAACGGAGTGTTTGGCACGTGTCGACACTCGGCCATTCTGGAATAGAATGAGAAAAATCTTTTTATAAGCAAGTCGATGATACAAGATCCAGTCTATGATTTACACTTATTGCTAGTTGTTTCAGTTATTCGTTTCCGCTTTAATTTTCTATGTTTAGTTTAGTATCTAAATCCATCCCCCCCCCCCTTTTGCATAAAGGTAGAATTTTGACCGCAATCACATCCAATCCCTGTGGATTTGACCCTACTTGCCACTTTTACAATTTAAGTTGTAATTCGAGGTAGACAGGAAAATTTAATTTTAAAATTTGTCGGGCTCAACACCCGTCAAAACCAAATGACTTTTTACCCAATATCAGTATCTAAAAAAAATTGTCGATTACCGATGAATCACCCAACAAAGTAACAATAGTTTCAGTAGAATATCATCATTTTAATATGGGTTAATTACATGGGTGTGTATCGAACTTGTCACGTTTTTTCATTGTATGTATCCAACTTCTAAAATTGGCATTGTATGTATCAAACTTGTCAAAAATTGTCATTGTATGTATCGGTGTACCTGCTGAGTAGGTAACCGGTCACAATGCCACATAGGCTGCCACAAGGCTGCCACATAGGATGCCAACTCATCATATGTTTGAGTAAATTACAGAATTCGTCCCTCTAGTTAATATAAGGACCTGTTTTGCCAAATTAATATAATGTCACCCTACCACCACCACACCCACCACCACAACCACCAAACCACCACCACCACCACCACCTACCACCAAACGACCACCATTACCAAACCCACACCACCACCACCACCACCCCACCACCACCATCACCACACCCACAACCACCAAACCACCACCACCACCACTATCTCCACTACATCCACCACCACCACCATCTCCATCACAACCACAATGACTACCCATCAACACCGCTGGCGGCACCACCACCACCACCGCTGCCAAACCCCCACCACCACCACCACCATCATCGTGTTCCCCCTTTGTCTTTGGCTAGGGTTTTTGAAATCAACGACAAAACCCTCCTCCAACCTTCATCGGAAAAAATTCATGGCGAGAACCAAACAGACCCGCCGCCGCCGTGAACCTTCGCCACCACGATCCTCACGCAACAACGACCGACGAACCACCCAAAAGTCCGATCATCCATCACACCCGTGGTTAAGTTTTTCCGGTGGTTGATTGATGATGCCAAAGAGGGAGGTGGATGCCGGAGGTGGGGGTTACGGGACTCGTGTGGCCGGAGAAGTCGCCGGCGACGTCGCCGGATCTGGATTCTAGAGTCGCAAAAGTGAGAAGGAGATATATAAAAGGGTAATTTCATTTTAGCCCCTTGTTCTTTCATTTTTTAAAAAAAAAACCTCAGGGACCAAATTTGTAATTTACTTCTTTTAAAAATAAATAAATAAAAATCCACGTCAGATATAACTTGACACATCAGCTTTTTTGTAGGTAACAAGTTCTTCGATACATACAATGACAATTTCTATCAAGTTTGATACATACAATGACAATTTTAAAAGTTGGATACATACAATGAAAAAATGTGACAAGTTCGATACACATCCATGTAATTAACCCTTTTAATATTTGCAATGTTATAATTTTCCATTAAAAGGATTAGACCAATAATTTATATAAATAGTGTGTGATCATATTTTATACATTATTTATTTGTTTAATTGAATTTAAAAAAAGTTGTGTGGTGTGGGTTATCGCAAGTTTGCGACCTAAACCATGTTGAACAATCTCCGATTATTTGGACACGTTATAGCAAGTCGCAACCCAATTCTTTTTTATATTTAAGCAAATGTTTCATGTTAATAGTATTTGTGACTTTGTGTCATAACATATATTCCAACATTTATCTTTTGAGGGGATACCTTTAATGATTTATGTTTAGAGCTAATTTCAAATTGTAGTTAAAGAGGTAGAAGAATGACCTAGTGGCGGAGATCTCATCCACCCGTTTAGTGAATTTTTGGAAGTTGATTTTTTCTAGATATGAAAGGGTGAGCATATTAAACCTTGAGGGACGTCGCTAGTATTAATATGACTTTTTGACTGTTTTGAAAAACAAGGTCTGTAACGGTTTGTTAAGAACCCATTACTAACCATTACAGAAAAACTACATATTTGTTTTAGTAATGGTTTCTATAAGGTATGGTAACAATTTTGAATGGTTATAAAAACCATTACTTTATGTTGTGAACTTTGTTTGGCAAGACAACTCACGTCTATTGGACCTAGTGATGAGCCTTTTCTCCACGATGAGGGCCGAATGGTATTTTTAACGGTTTTTTAAAACCGTAGTGTAGGAGATCATTTAGTAACGTTTTGTTTTCCTAAACCGCTGTTTTATGTTGCAACAACTTTTAAACCATCACCATATGGTCGGACACCCTTAAAAAATACGTTTAAACCATCTCCATCTAGGGGGGTTGTCTTCTTTGGGAGGGAGTCCCTCGCCATCTAGGTGTATCGTTGTTTCTTTCCTTTTATTATATTGCCAGGAGTACCTCTCCTTTCCTAAAAAAAGAAAAAAAAAGCTTTTAAACCATTGCAAATACTAAAATATAGTTGTGCAAGAAAAAAGTATTTTATTGTGACGGTTTTAATAATTTTACGTCATGATATGTCTTGCTACGGCAACGGTTTTAGAACATTCACGTCACCAAAAGGTTTTCAAAAGACCAACAATGATGCTTGGATTCAGACAATCAAGTTTGAGGGGGAATATTGGAGGTTAAACTTGATTTGATCCAACTAATACTTGATTACCCATTATAATTACCTAGGCTTAAATCTATAGCTAAGGAAATATCTAAAAATAATCTTTTGAAGAAACATTTGGAATGAACATAGAAAAATCTAGATAATAGGAAATATCTATAGGTGTATACTTACAAACATACAAATATTAATTAATTAAATGCATCTATAAAAATATCTAGAAATGAAGAACCTTCTTGGAAAACTATGAATTAATGGTGAAGTCAATCTTGCATTCTAAATTATCAGGAAAAGTTAAAAGAAATCAAATAACTTCCATCTGGTACTACAATCTTGAAAGGTTTCTCCTCAACTTCCAACACCTCTTTGTGAATCTTTTTACCCAAATCACAAAGATATCTCCTATTGTAATTTGAGACCACTAGCATCTATTCATAGCATACATCAATCCTCTACTCCAAAAGTTAAAGTAGATTTGCCAGCCATCTTCCTTCGCACCAAGGATCTTCCATTCGAAAGTAACAACACAACTTCAGACATTGTCGGTCTCAAGCCAACACGCAATTGGGTGCACGTCAAACCAATTTCAATGATCTTTTTAACACCTTCTGCTTCACAATCTTCCAAATCTAAAGTCTCATCACTGAGCTTCAAATGCATGTTATTCTCGTACAAGTTCCATGCCTGTTCACAATGTCATAGAAAAGAAGAAAAGTAATTAAGTAAGGGCCAATTTAATTACCGGATTGCAACATCAAGAAACCATGCGAATCTAGCCGATTATCATGCATTGTTTTTTAAACTCGTTGTTTTAGAAGGAAATTTTTTATAGTTATATCTTACATCTTCAAGGAGGTAATACATGCCGGGTCTTTGAGAGTTTACATCATTACACCTGCGGCCACTAATGATTTCAAGAATCACGATGCCAAAGCTGTAAGTATCTACTTTTTCTGATAAGTGTCCATGGGTTGCGTATTCTGGCGCCGTGTAGCCTCTATAATTGAATATTATATTGACAAATTTAAGAACCTGAATCCAACAAAACAGAAATGAAGAAAATATAAAGTGAACCAAACTTACAATGTCCCAGCAAACTTAGTGCTAACATGGGATTGGTCATCTAATTGAAACCTTGCCAATCCAAAATCTGCAATTTTTGGTTGGAAATCATCGTCAAGGAGAATGTTTGCTGATTTTATATCCCTATGAATGATTTTGACATGAAATTCATGATGTAGATGCGCAAGACCTCTAGCAATCCCAAATATTATATCACACCGTTGTTTCCAATTCAAACTTCCTTTCTTTTCACCTATTCAACATGAATTTATCTTGTAAGCATATCGACAACACTACCAATATGAACAAATAAGAACATGATGATAAGTGGTTTTGAGTACAAAAGAAACTTACCCCATAAGTATTTATCAAGGCTTCCTTTCGGCATGTATTCCATGACCAGGAGGAGTTGTGGTCCCTCACTAGACCATCCAAGAACACGAACAAGATTACGATGACGAACACTACTCATCATCTTAACTTCATTATCAAATTCTATTCTTGCTCGACCATCTCGTACTAAAAGTTTCTTTACCGCCACGACATGCTTCTCCTCTATAATCGCCTATTAGATGATACAAAGCTTTAAAAGATATAATCCCTTTCATTTCAAAAAAACAAAGTAAAAATATATGCATATTGAACTAGAAAAATCAACCTTAAACTTAATTACTAAATAGAATTGCTCCAATTTTTACTATGAAATTAATTGCATTTAATCCTACAATGATATCCAGAATCTCCAAAATAGATTTTTTTTTCCAAAAAGTTTAGTGTAAATCTTATTGAATATTTACTTCTTATGTATTCAAAAACTTGTAGCAAATATTTGTTGGAAATGTGTAAATTTTTAGAACCCTTAAATGTAACTTAAGCCCAAAACTCAAAAGCAAAACCACATGTGACAATTGACTTCATGTATTAAACCATTTTAAAAGTGGTACACCATTACCTTGTATACTTCACCAAACCCTCCTCTTCCAATTCTGCATTCCTCACTGAAGTTACTAGTTGCTAATTGTATATCTTTATAACTATAATTTACAGCCTCTTGTAACTCCATTGCATCTATTTGTATGTATCACAAGGTAGACATACAAGAAATTATATGTTATTACCATCTATAATCAGACACAAGATAATCGATTAGAATATTAGTGAAATGTTCACCTTCTCCATTCGATTTGGACCTTTTCCGTAGTGTATACCATATTGATATAACAAGGATAAGCAAGAAAACGCCTATACATACACTCACTGCAACCGGTAGGCCTACCTTCCTCGAACTCCCTGCAACTTATGAAATCAGAGTTGAAGTAAAAAGTGTAGTGTAATCATATATTTTGTTAACCATGGGTGTCAGGGCCACCTTAGGCCCATCTCAACTAATCCCATGGCACTCAAGAGCGAGCACCTAGAAAAATCTCCAATGGTCTTGCAAGACTCTAAAGTCTAAACCAACATATTTGGTGTAAGCATTTGAAGTCATTGTACTAGAATCTTGGTGCTTAAACAACCAACATATTTAGGCTGTATTTGGTAAAAATATGCTAGCTGATAAACTAGTCCATCCAAACATGTACCATAAGCTAGCCTATTGAAACACTAGTTGAAGTAGCGTTTCAAGAGCTTTTTGTATTTTTTTCTAATTATACCCTTATTAATTTTAATTATTATACCACAAGATACCCTTTTTGGTCATTTTACATACTCATAAGCTAGTTTTTGCCAAATTAATTTATTCATAAGCTAGCTTATCAGCTACTAACTAGCTAAGTCAACAACTAGCTTATCAGCTATCTTATGAACTAGTTTGCCAAACACAACCTTAGAAAACACAAAACTATCGGCTGATCAGTTAGTTGAGAGATGCAAATACTACAAAATAATTGGGTTCATAAGAGCTTACCTTCTTTCAAAAAAGGAATGATGTTGGTTGTCTGGTTCTCTTTAAAAAATGGTGTTTCAGAATATCTCATAAAACACCCCAAATCAATAGCTTTTCCTTCGGTATGGGGGAGACACCCGTATAAATTGTTGTATGCTCTATTCAAGCAGTTTTGGCAAACTATCCGAGTTGTGTTTTCAACACATTGAGCAATTGCATACAACGTCGTCGCATTCCCAATGGGGCTTTTCCTTGTTGATGAGACGTAAAAATCAGATGTTCTTGGCGTCGCAATTCGAATGTCTGATAGAAACGCCTCCATAAATTTGTTAAACGTTGTTGGTTCGGATGATGATTGATCACTACAAACACCTACTGCAGTCCTCCCTACATCCTCTATAATTGTGGGATCATTATAGTAATCTCCATAATTTTGATACCTAAACAAGAGATAGTGACTAATCATAAGTGTTTTTTGGCTAATTTCAATATTTCATTATCATTATACTTTCAAGGCCATTAGGAACAAGGAAGCAAAAAATGTGCAATAAGTCAAAATTTTACCCGATTTTTTCGTTAATTGGATTATTATTATTATAATCTAAAAAGTTAGAACAAATCATGTCTAGCTCAGTTGGTTTCCCTAAGGGAAGTAACATTCTTGGGAGGCTGTGGATGGGATTCAAGTCTACCAGGGTTCGTTTCCAAAGAGAGTCAATTTGAGGGCATGAAGAGTACCCAGATCCCAGTTGGTTTTCCCCCCGGCCCATTTGACTGTGGTTGGGATCTAGGTCCAACGTAAGCTGGGCCGGGATAGCGGCGGATTAGTGGGCTGCACGTGAAATAATTCCAACAAGAAAATACTTAATGAAACAATTTCATTGAATTAACCAATTAAACGGGTATTTTCACTAAATCTGCGGTTCAAAAAGTAAATAAATAAATAAGTAACAAGTTAAGAACTCACCTGAGAAAACAATCATCAAGTATAGCATAAGCACCATTGCCGGTAGTGCAACGAGCCAGTGTTGACACACCCACATCAATGCAATCTATACACTGGCCCGTTGAGAGGTACTGCCTGCACTGGGCAGTACCATATACTGAATCCGCTTGCCCTAAATTTTGAGCTCTTGCAAAACGCACGCCATCCGTGGATAATTGTCTTCTGAGTGTAGCAAACGTGGTGTTGAGATTGCGGAAAAAATCCGATGGAGACATGGCATCGACACGATCACAAAATGATCTAATCACCATGTTACCTGTTGTGTTGGTGGTGTTCAACTGTGAATTGCCTTGCTTCAAGATGAATAACAGAAGCACCATGGTGGCCATTGGCCACCATGACAACCAATGGTGACTTCTTGTTGACATTACTTTAGGAGCACTACAAAAGAATAGAGAAAATGGTTGTTATTAAACTTTTGATTAACATGGGAGAAAAAAAGAGTCTTTTTTGTATCACCCATTAACATGATTGAGTTGACTTTTTAAAGATTATAAAAAACAAATGAATAAAAAAATTATATAAATCCAGAGAAGGGTCTAAGCCATCGGCATGACTTATGAATTTAATGAGTAATGTTGAATGGAAAAAAGGTTCCTCTTACCTGTTTTGTTTGTTAATTCCCCTTATATAAAACTTTCTTGTTTCCCCGGCCCCTTTCTTTCATTTGCTTAATCTAGCCGTTTCATTTACATAGCGGTTGATTAATAAGCTAGCTAGTAGTTGATAAGCTAGCTTATAAACAAATTATGTTTGTCAAAAACTAGCTTATGAATATGTAAAATGACCAAAAATGATATATTTGAATTTAATAATTAATATTACTAATGGTATAATTGGAAAAAGCTATAAAAAGCTTCTTAAACCAACTCAAAGTAACGTTTAAAAAGTTAGTTTATGATCCATGTTTGGATGGACTGGCTTATAAGCTAGCTTATCAGCTTGATAAGCTAGCTTATTTCTGCGAAACACAGCCTTGAACATTTCTCTCTCTCTATCTCTTTTTCTCTTTCTATATATAGCAACTACATGAATATTAGTTGGTAAGTCGAGAGAGTAGCATATTATATAATCCGTTAAAGACCGAATCGAAAAATCGAACTAAACCAAAGATACACATACCTCAACCGATGATTTCTTCACCAACTTTTCTTATTTCATTCCTGAAACCATTCTTCTTGATGCTACAACTCTTCAATATCACTTCTGGATTCCTAGGATTCTATGGATGGAATGCGAGTTTTTCTTTTATTATAACACTTGGATTGAGATGGAGTTAATTAGTTATATTATTATATCCCTCTTGGTGAAGAGATTTCCAGATTTGGTCAACTCCATTTTTAATCCTCCACTTTGCAAACCTGACACATTTGACCCCTAGCTTAGTAGCTTATTTCTTTGTCAACTTGAACATGTCGGTCTAGCTTCCGATATGGGTCTAATTTCACAAATTAAAAATGGTTGACTTTATACTAAACCAGTTCGTTATTTCTTTTTCTAACTTCAATAAAACTTCTTATCAATCCAAAATCTCCAAAATGTAGAAAGTAGAGAAGAAGTTAGGGACTTTTTAAAAAAAAAATTTAGAGAATTTTGTAAAAATAGTTGCCCGTAAATAATTTTTTTTATTAGACTACAGGAATAAAAGTTTTTGGAATTAAGTGTCATTATAACAAAATTGAGTTTACTACGAATAAAGCATCTCCAACATATTCTCAATAAAAAAATTTGAATCTCCAACAAATTTCCTATTTTAGAGATTTCGTCATTAATTATAATATTAAAATATTCTACTAATGTATCAAAAATTTATTTCTCTCTCTAAAATTTTATTTTCAAGACATTCTATTGGTTAATACATTAGTTAATCACTTTTGGGATTATCTCCATATTTTGAGAAAGGGTGTTGAGAGAGACACCCCACCCTACTAATACCCTACCCTATATAGCCCTTAAATTATTGCATATTAAATGCTACTTTTTGACTTTTTTTTTAGTTAATGTTCAATTTTTTCTCTAACTTCTATGTTATCTTATTTTAACTATTAATCACATTATAAAACTAATTTTGACTACATTTAAAAACCATTTATTTATATAGTTTTCTTAAAATAAATATTACATCAAAAATATATAAATTAAAAATCTAATAATAAGTTAATTTTTAAAATTTTTTTATAGAAATATAACGATGATTTTTTAACTAGATATAAATAATTAATGTATATATATATATATATATATTCTTATCCAACTATAGAGTGTTCATCAAATAAAAACTATTTTATTAGTGAAAACCCGTGAAAACCAACTAAAATATTTTTTAAAGATTTTTTTAATCAAATACTATGATATTAACTATTGTTATACATATATTTTTTTCATAATGTAAGTATCATTCATTAAAAAATAAAAATTATATATATATTATGAATAAAAAATATACAACATTTTTATTCATATTATGAAACAAATTCATGGATGATACTCACCTTATGAATAAAAAAAACATGTGAAACAATATATCAATTCTAACATTTGATGGAAAAAAATTGTTAAAAAAATTATTTTTTACTCGGTTCTCACGGATTTTCACTAATAAAATGGTTTTACAGGATTTAACCTCTCCAACAATATATATATATATATATAGGGGAAGTATCAAATACAAACCAAGTACTTTGTACAAACTCTACAAACCTATTCTTAACCATTGATTTTCCATTGATTTTGTTTATCTCCTAAATTTTAGGCAGTTTTGAAATGTGGTTGAGAGAAAATTTAGGAACTTAATTAATCTACACCATTGATCATGTAAATGTATGGTTGAGATTGGTTTGTATAGTTTGTACAAAATATCCGGTTTGTAAATTCCATTTTCTGGGTAGTATACTAGTGTTATTTTTATATCGGGCTTATGAGCTTATTATTTTATTTTTCTACATACATATATATAACCTATAATTCAATATCTACAAGTTTTATTCTATTATATGCAAGCAAATTATATGCTAAAATACACATTATTGAAATTTATAAAGTTATATAATAAACAATATATTATTTCTTATAAGTAGCAAAACATTTGTCTTTCTAATTTACTTATTTGAATTTTTTTATAATAGTTATAATACATTAATTTTTATTAGTATTTATTAATAAAAAGGAAAAAAAAGAATTATATTAGAGAGAGAGAGAGGGGAGCAATTAAATGATTGCTCAAACTTCTAGGTATTTTTTTAAAGATACTATGTAATAAATACTATAGGGTAGGGTGTCTTCTGATCCATAGGGTGGAGTGTATGAATCCATATACTCTTTGAGAAAAACTTCTCTCTTTCCTACTTTTCCATTTTGGGAAAGTTGTTGAAGGCTTGGAGCACCACTTTAATGTAAAATATATTCTCCGTTTTTTCTCTATTTTCAAGAAGCTCTTGGAAATGCTCTTATAGGACATAACTTTATAAAGAAAAAAAAATACATCATAATTAAAAGTGTTACAATAATTTTATAGGATATTATTAAGGGTCATAACAAAATTTTTTAATATAGTATTAAAATAAAATGCTTAATTAACTACTTTAGATAGGATGCTATTTTGTTTGGATAAAACATTTTATTAGGACATATAATTATTTTAAACATTTTAGAAAATCATAAAATATCTTAAATTACATTATTGAAAACGACTTAAGAAGTACATAAAATAATGTATAGACAAACGTAGCAATTCATCTCATATATATTTCAACAAAATGCTAAAAGAATATCTTAAATTACATTATTGAAAAAGACTTAAGAAGTACATTATCGTATATCATATTTATTAGTTGCTGAAATATATTTTATGAAAACCTGCTAAAAACAAATTCCCGGCTGAGCAGCCACATTAACTTTCCATCGTTGACTTTTATAGTCATGTTCTTCAATAATCTTCAACCACGTTATTGTATTAATCACCTCTTTTGAAACCTTTATCTTTATCCAAATAAATAGTTTAAAGGCCTTAATTTGCATCATTGCATGGATATAGGAATTTCAAGTTCATCTGTTCAACAGATATAAAATATTTTATCTAATTTGTTTGGAATTTATTTTTATAAATAGCTATTAAGAGCCCAGGCTTCACATCGAGTTATAAAATGTGATAAATTTGATAATAAGGTTATAAAATGTGATAAATTTGATAATAAGTAGTAACATGGATTTACATGAAACATAAAGTTTATACACATTTGTCATAAGAAAAGTTTAATAAAATAAATAAATAAATTAAAAAAAAATTAATTAATTCTAAAAGATTTTAATAAGGGGGTATAAAGCCTTTGTTTTTAAAAACCTTTAAGACGTCGTCTTAGTAGGGGAGCTTTCTTATATATAAGACATTTCTTTTTTGAACGGCAAGAGAATTTATTAAACTAGCGAGAAGCAGGGCCGTTCCTAGAGTTTCGGATGCCCTGTGCGAAAATGCAAAATTATGCCCTTATGTCTATATTTTAAGCAAATGAAACGATGTACGATCCGATTTTTTAAAGGGTTTGGAACCTAGCCAAGCTACGTGGCTCATCCCTACGCCGATTTTTATTAACTAAACAAAGAGTATAAAGGGGGACATAAGAATCAAAACCCCAAATTACAAATTACAAAATATAAATATAAATAGAAGGATAAAAAACAAAAAAAAAACTATAATTAGTTTTAACTAAAATGGTAAATAATTAGATTAAAGTTATCAAAAGAAATCTGCAAGTCTATAAAATATCTAGACTAATAAAAACCGTAAGGTCATGAAATTGATAAGAAAATAGCGAGTGCAATGGTGCAAAAAAACAACAAATGACTAAATCCTAAATTCCTAAGCATAGGCTGCATAGCAAGTTAATTGATGTTATGATACAAATATGCAATCTACCCATTTCGCAAGTCCTTTAATTGATGCAAAAGCAAATAACGTTGATGGAATAATGATGAATTCCACTAAATCGAAATCAACTAAATTAATAATGTAATATAATACCATACTTGGGAATTGTATAGAGCCCAACTCATAAATTATTAAAACTAGTTACCTACACTAATAGCATTATATAGAATTTTGATGCCCCTTAGGCTTTGATGCCCTGTGCGGTCGCACGGGCTGCACGGCCCCAGGGCCGGACCTGGCGAGAAGCTAGAGAAAACAAGAGAAATCAACAACACGACAAAGGCAAATTACACCACTCGACCCATCTATTCGCCAGGTTACAATTAACGGCTCCATGACACACCCAAAAATAAGAAAAAGCCTGAATTTGACAAGTAATGAACAATTCGATGGCAATTCGATGTGGGATGCATTGAAAGTGATTAAGGGGTGCTTTCTTTATATATAAGGTTGTAGTGGGATTTTTTTCTCATGGCGAGCCGATGTGGGATGAATATGCTTTATGGAGGAAACAAGAAAGGGTGTCATAGCAGTTAGGGCTGGCAATTTCCGACACGACCCACCAACCCGACACGACACGACACGAAAATAAAAGGGTTTGGGTTGAGGTTTTTGACACGCCAACCCGTCAACCCGCTAACCCGCCAACCCACCAAGGGTTGACCCGCGGGGTTGGTGGGTTGACCCGCGGGGTTGGTGGGTTGACCCGCGAACCCGTTTATATTTAAATTAATTATTTTTTATATATTAAAAATTAGAAAAACTAAAAAAATCAAATCCACTAATCCTAATAACCCTAGTTCCAACTTCCAGCTGCTTCACGACTTCACCACATTCCAGACTACTCTCACTTAGACGCTTCACCATTCCATAATCCGATAATTGTATCCTCTTCTTCTTTTCGACGCTGTCGCCAGCATTCAATCGCCCGCCTCCAATCGACGGGTGTTGATGTTCAAGAACTAGCTCAAAACATAATGGATATGAACATTCATGAAGACAAAAGGGAGGCTACAAATTCTAACAAACTCTAAGTTTATTTGTATTTTGAACTTTAAACTTGCTTTATTTGAACTTAGAACTTGGTTGTATTTAGTTGCTTTTGAACTTGCTTGTATTTGGATGCTTTTGAACTGGGTTATATTTGGTTGCTTTTGAACTTAATTGTATTGGGACTTTCTTTTTATTTGAATTGTATGAAGTATGAACTTTGACCCGTCAACCCGTTTATGACCCACCAACCTGATTATGACCCGCCAACCCGCAATTGACCCGTCAACCCGCCAACCCGTGACACGACCCACGACACGACCCTTCACGGGTAAGGGTTGAAGAACTCGACACGATTAGCTAAATGGGTGGGGTCAGGGTTGAGGTTTTTGACCCTCCAACCCGCCAACCCGTGACCCGCCAACCCACCAACCCGCGAATTGCCACCCCTAATAGCAGTATGGGGGTACTTATCCCACATCGATTCTTTAGAAAGAATTAAAGGCTACAGAGGATTATATTTCCTACCATTTATTATTATTATTATTAAGAGGTGTTTTCTTTTTATTGTTATTATATATACTTTTATATTATATTATATATATAAAAGAACAACTTTTTTGTTGTCCAAGTGAAGATTCGAAAAAATAAGTCACATTTTTCATACAATCGTTCAAACAAAATTATTCATGTTCTAAACAAACTTCCTGATATTATAAGTTTAACCATTTAATCACAAACCATGACTATATTGTTATGCATCTTTAAGCATTTTGACATTTTACAAAAACAAAAAATATAAGCATATTGTATTTGTATAAACAGTTATGATTTTATGTCATTTATTTCTTTTAATTGCATGTAAGACAACTATGTATTACAAAAGATGTATCCTAAAAAGGTTTCTCAACCCATAAATCATGAATGTTCTTTAAAAAATTTGGCACCCCCTAACAAATTTTTTTTGGCTCCGCGCTGATTGTTATATATATTATAATGTGTATATGCACTATGCACTATGCAGCATGCTATAAGATTATATTATAAGAGTTTTGATTTGATGAGAAGTGTCAAATTTGGTGAGAAACGTAAGTAATTATTAATCGGTGGATGAAAAATGGACGGATGTTAAGATGAAATCTTTAATAATAATAAATATTAGAGTAAATTACATAATTGGTCCTTGTAGTTTACACTTAATTGCACTATTAGTCTCTACTTTAAAATAATTATGAATTTTATACGTGTGGTTTATATTAGATTGCACTATTGGTCCCTAAACCCTAACTTCATGTGAAATCAATGTGTAAAACATAGGGACCAATAGTGCAATATAGTGTAAACCACATGGACCAATAGTGTAGTATAGTGTAAACCATAGGAATCAATAGTGCAATATAATATAAAGAGTAAATTACGGATTTGGTCCCTGTAGGGACTATTTCCATAATTATTTTAAACAAGGGACCAATAGTGCAATTATGTGTAAACCATAGAGACCAAATATGTAATTTACTACTACTACTGCTGCTAATCAATTCTATACTTTTTCAATATATTACATTATTTAATTTTTTTTTTATTATTTAACACATTATATTATCATAAATTTATTTTAATTATATTATTAAAGATTTGTGTTAATTATATTATAACATTTGTAACTATTTATTTATTAAATATGTCCTTTTTGGTCATTTTACATAATCATAAGCTAGTTTTTGTCAAACATAATTTGTTCATAAGCTAACTTATCAGCTATCAGATATCAGCTAGCTTATCAGTCACCATCTAGCTTATCAACCATCAACTAGCTTATTAGCTAGTTTGCCAAACATAATCTTGGATATTTTTTCTCTATTTTAAAGAAGCTGTTGGAGATGCTCTTAACAACTAAAACCTTTGAATACAAAAATTCAGCTGATGTCTATTAATTGAACTACCAAAACTAAAACGAGTTTAGTTACCCTTAAACCTAGAGCCTAGAGAAATATTTGATGATATCAATATAGGGTGATCTTGTAGGGGATGATATGACCATAATCATGCTCAACTACAATAAAGCATCCTTCCTCAAACGATGCAAGGCTTCTACTAGCATCTAACGATATCTTTGTAGCTTTACCTTTATCACCAAATATGTAATTTGCCCTAGAATTTAATTACTTTGTGAAATAAAAAACCCTTGCTTAATAATTTGTGCACAATACAAGAAAGAAAATTACTTTTACTCGATGAAATAAAATTACATTGTGTTGCAAAGGAAGATTTGAGTAAAAGACTTTTGCCAAATATTTCGAAAGTTTCTTCATCTCCTCTCAACATTTCCTTTTCATTTTAGAAATTAAGTGAAACTTAGGTTCATCTAAAAATCTTAATTTATAATGAAGACTTTATCCTTTTTATGGTAAAGAAAATCAATTCCTGATGCTTTTCTAATAAAAACTTGAGAATTGGCGTTAGATTGTTTTGTTGACATTTTATATATATGTCTTAACATAAGATGTAACGTGCACCAAACATTTATAAATGCACTTTGATGATAGCTGAAAACATTAAATGAAATCGGAAAATAATGAACCAATAATGTATACGAAACAAATTGAATAAGTCTAGGATTTAAAAAAAAAGTCAATGGAAATGGGCTACTAAATTCATATACCCAATCAATTAACGGTGGCATCCCATGGCCTTGCCAAAATTCTTTACTTGGTTAACCTCAATGGGGCAACCTACCGGTTAAGGCTTGGTGTTAGGGAAAAACCCACCCAAGTTCGAATCCGGGGGTGAGCAACCAGGGGCCACTGAGTATTAATCCCAGGGGAGCTAGCTCTCGGTAAAAATTACCAAGGATGTAGTATGGGCAAACTCAGGTGAACCTTTTCAAAAAAAAAAAAAATTTATGGTGTTGTCTTTTTGAAGTTGAATAATTATAAATGAACTTTTAAAGTGGCAAAATGGTTATATATAAAGTGCTGAATTGTCCATGACATTAAATAATTTCATATGTGCATTTGTGTATCATCTTTTGTGGGAATGTGTGGGAGTTATTTTGCACTTAAATTTGGTATTTATAAGCAACTTTGCGATCGATTTTTTTGGTACTTTAGCATATAAAAGAGTTAGAGCAACTTCTTCATCAGCTTTCAATTCCTAATTTTTTTTAAATGGAAAATAAAAAAATAAAATTTCTAAAAAATGTTGCATTCATTTCCAACAGTTTTACTATTTTGAAGATTTCAACATTGATTTTAATACTAAAATATTTGATCAATTTATTAAAAAATTATTTCTCTCTCTAAATTATCTTTTAAAGAATTTCTATTGGTTCTTCCACATTGTAATCATTTTTCGAATGATCACCAAATATGCAGAAAAAACTCTCCAACTTTCTCCATTTTGGAGATAAGTTTTGAAAGTTGTTGAAGCAATAAAGCAACCTAAAATCTTCATTTTTCTCATTTTTCTCCATTTTAAGGATGATGTTGGAGATGCTCTTAAGCATTACTTGCATCGAACTTATATTAGAATAATGCTAACAAATAGTCTAATTAATAGATTAAATAATCGACTAATAGTTGCATAAACTAAAAGTTGCGTCTCATATTGTCGTTAAAAAAAGTTGTCTCATATTTATAGGAGATACAATGACTTATTACGTGGATTCATTAACGAGCTAACCATATCTCCTTATTAAGGCCGATTTTGAGGTTTTTGATGATGCTATATGCGGGAAAGCTAAAAAAATGCCCCCATGTCTATCTTTTTACCAAAGGTGTTTGGTTCATAGATTCTGATGGAATGAAATGTCTGAATTTGATCAAAATTCCTAAGTAGAAGAATTGGTTATTCCATGACAAATGATAGGAATTTGATTAGAATGAAATGTCAAATTTTTTGACAAAATTACCCCTCATCCTAATATGCACCACCACCTCCAGCCACCACCGCCACCTCCGAGCATCACCGCATCGGCAACCACCACCGGCCATCAGCACCACCAGAAATGAAAAAAAAAACATAAAAGGGTATTTCGGTCATTTACCAAAACTTTATTCCAATTCCAAAGCTACATTATCTTAACCAAACAAACACATTATCTTAACCAAACAAACACACTCTAAGGCTCTAGGTAGTAGGTGGATCAATGCCAAGAGTAACAATATAGATATTTGGTTTGTTGAAAAACCCATAAAGGATGCCCCTCAACCCATGGAAAAACTGGAGACACTTGTTGTGTTCATAAATCGCACTTTTTCCGCAACTAATTGATCACAAAGGGACTCAAAATGCCTAGCGTATTCTAGAACAAACTTGGGTCCCTTATTGAATGTTTGTAGCTTATTGAGAATATTAAATTCATGACCATTTCAGACATAAGCAGATACTGAATTTTATAAAGTAAGAGAATGATACCCTAACTAATATAACAAAAGTTAAGGCATCTAAATGATAGTAGTTGAGTGGTTGGAAATCAGATTGACAAAATCAGGATTCTTGGTTTTGCATGTGTAGTTTAATAATTTACTAGTTTTGTCTTATCTCCATGATTTTGTTCTACCTATTTTGGTCATATTTTTGTCCCTCCTTGTCATATTTTGGTCATATGTTGCACGAAATATGTGACAATAAGTATTTGTTCTCCTTCCGTCCTACCTACCAAATGCACAATATTCAGTTTTGATAGGTTGTGCCTATTCAAAAAAAAATTAGACAAGTAGGACTTCAAAATAGGGATCATCGTCTTTTTTAGGATAAATCCAAAACATATCATGAGTAGAAGTATATTTGATTAGGATGATTAATTTCTATTTCAAATAGTGGATCAAAATAATGGTGGTCTTAAATACTAATACAATCAACATGTAGATGATGATATCTTGAGCAAGGTTCCAAATTACGTGAGGCGTGACGTGGCAGCAAGGCCAAGTCTCAAACCTTGAAAGCCATGACGAGGTCATGGCGCTTTTCAAGGTATGACTTATGGCGACAAATCTGTATAACATATATAATATTATGCACATAAACATATGTTTTCCTACTAGTACTCAATGAATAAATGATAATAAACAATTTAAAGTAAGTTATATCAAAAGCTAACAAATAAGTCATTAAAAAGATATATTTGAATATCATTCTAGTACATATTATATTATGATACATCATAACATTTCTTTTTCAGTTTACTGTGAAGGGAACGAAATAAAACCAAACAACATGCGTAAAAATTGATTATTAGCATAAAAATCACACGATTATTTTCAAAGGGCTAGCTTGTCCCTTGGGAGTCATATGAGGAAGCTTTCTCGTATGTTGTAGGGGTCCTAGAGGTCTCTACCTGAATCCTCAAGTCACGATTATTGATTGAAGACCTCGCCAAAAGCCTTTCGTCAAGTAAACTTTCACTTAAAAGTGTAACCACTTCAGACATCGATGGTCTCGCTGAAGCTGTTGGTTGTGTGCACATCAAGGCTATCTCTATGATTTTCTTGGCATCTTCTATTGCATATTCACTTGGATCTAGTGTAGCATCTATGAGATGCAAATGCATATCATTCTCATATAGACTTCTTGCCTATCAAAAACGAAAAATAAGAAAAGTTAAATCATCATTTTCAAAAAGATTCTGAAAAAATCCAACCAATCGGGCAAGGTGCACAAAACTTAAATATTGGCTATATGTATCGAAAACAATCTCAGTATACACTAGAGAAGAGAGCAAATTGGACGTGTGATGCTAATAGCTTAACCTAAAGATGCTTACGTTCTCAACGAAGTTTGGTGAGACGGATTCATTTCCAATCACGTTGCACGAATTTCCACTAATGATTTCAAGAATGACGACACCAAAGCTATACGTATCAACTTTCTCGGTTAAGTGTCCATTAATTGCATATTCTGGTGCTATATAGCCATTATATCTGTAAGAGTAAGAGAATGGCAAAAACCAATTAGGATTATTTGCATACTTTTTGCTACACCAAAATAAGATTAGAGGAACATTATATGTGATTTGACGTACACAGTGCCGATAACTTTCGTGCTCAAATGAGTTTTATCATCCGGCAACAGTTTTACAAGCCCAAAATCTGCAATTTTTGGTTGAAATTCATTGTCCAACAGGATATGGCTGGATTTTATATCTCTATGAATGATTGTAACATGGTACTGCTCATGTAGATATGCAAGGCCCCTGGCTGTACCAAATATTATATCAAACCTCTGTTTCCAATTGAGGCTGTTGTGTTTGTCACCTAATGATGATAAAATATTATATCAGTTTACAACATTCATGCTTGAAAATTGAAAAACATAAGAACCGAAGACGATGGTTTAACTCACCATAGAGATATTTATCGAGGCCACCATTTTCCATGTACTCGAGGACAAGATATAGGTAAGACCCTTTACTACAATATCCAAGTAGACGTATAAGATGCCGATGATGAACATTACTGATGATCTTGATTTCACCATCCATGTATGATTTTCCTCTCTTAGATGTCATGGTTGTTTTCTTTATTGCAACAATATATCCATCATTTAGAACACCCTGATTTATGCCATGTACCAAAGCAATCAAATTAAAGAAATATATCAAACTTTTTAACTTGTTTTTTGACAATTCTAAGAATTTTTATATATAATTAGGCTTATCCAAGACACGAGTTTCTTATGAGATAGTAAAGGTACTGAGTTCAAATCCTTTTATGAGCATGTTTAAAACTTACCAGAAATGTGTCAAAAGATTTCAACCCCTCAAGCCGTGTGGTTTCTAAATCTTTCTTATAAATATTGGAAAGAAACGTTACCTTATACATTTTTCCAGACCCTCTTCCAATTTCGTTTTCTTCGCAAAAGTTATTTGTTGCTATTTTTAGATCTTCGTAGGTGTAAAAAGTTGGCCTTTGCAGCATCTCGGTTGCTCCAGTAGACTTACCTAATAGATTGGAATCATATATCAATATAAAAATTTCGAAATGGTTGTGAAAGGAGTAGTGAAACAATGTTTCTAACTTTAAATTGGTATGAACTTCAATCTGAGACATCTATGATAGAAACCCAACCATTTTTCCTAGAAATCAATTTTTTTTGGTAATTAAAGATATTTACCTTGTTCACGGTTGTCTGACTTTCTTGAGCGACGATGCCAAAAAGAGAATGCAAGTATAAACATCAGAAAAGCTATACCAACAACAACTCCGCCAATAATGGATCTCAAGTTGCTTGAAGATCCTGTCAAACACATGTTTTTGGCATAAGATTTTGTTATAGATACAAGATATGTATTAATCTTTGCTAAAGTCATACATCATGTAGTCCTATGATTTGTTCTGTATTCTATGCACAGGTCTATAGATTGCAATTCTATCTAGTTTAATCAGTGTAAACAAAATATAACAGTGGTGAAACATTATGGCATTATAATACGAAATTAAGGATATGATGGTTCTCAACTAGTATTTATATACAGAAAACCTATATCATCTCGGGATAATGGAATTCAATATTATGGAAGATAATAATTTTACCATTTTCTAGGAAAGGTGTGATGTCAGTTGTTTGATTGACTCCGAAAAAAGGTGTTTCCGAATACCGCATAAAACATCCACTATCAATTGCCCTTCCAAATGTATTAGGAAGACAACCATCTAATGTTCTATGTCTGACCTTTAGACAATCGACACAAACACTTTGGCTTAAGTTGCGACTACATTGCGCAAGGGCGTACACTGTTGCATTAGTACTAGTAAGCCGTCTTGCAGAAGCAGCAAAGAAATTTGATGTCTTTGGTGCTGCGATCTGAAGATCCGAAAACAACCCTCTTGCTATTTTCTGGAGTTCCTTTGGATGTGATGATGTTGTATTGCCACATATTCCAACACTAGTTTTGATGATAGCCTCATCGTAGAAGTTGCTGTTCTCATACCTACAAGACCACAAAGCCTTTTAACATGAACTTGTAACTATTTCAACCACCATATTCCTATAAAAAGATTCTTGTTCATCGAAAAAATGTTTAGTAACGTTATATACGTAAAGATTAAAAATAGCTAATAATCACCTGAGCTCACAATCGTCGTAAAAAATATGAGCACCATTGCCAAGGCCACACACTTTCATATAAGTAACAGCAGTGTCAAAACAAGCTAGACAAGCTGCAGTGGAGAGATATTCTCTACATAAAGCTAGACCATAAACAGATTCGCCATTGATCAAAGTCTTTGCAACAGCGTGATAGTTGTTGGTTGTGGATAACTGCTTTCTAAGGCTAGAAAGGGTAGTATTTAGGTTCCTGAGAAAAAATGGCCCATTCATAACTTTGTAAAAGCTACAATACCATCTAATCATTGTGTTATTTCTATTGATCTTTTGGGATGTCACCGGTTGTGCGCTGACTGTCAAAATCACCACCAATAGACCGACCACCCACCACCATGACCGTGCATTCGTGGCTAGTCTCGTCATATCCTCCTTTCTTTTGTCGGATTAGATTTTTTCTTTACTTCTAGAAGAGATGTTTCACTTCCAAGAAGACAAGTTTCAAATGTTTACGGAAGATGGGATATGGCAATATCACAATATCTCCTTTATATAAGTTGGAACCTCCCTTCACGTTCTCTTAAACCTTCTCCTTTACTTTCGACCTATATGTAATTGTGTCACCTGTGAGAGAGATGAATGCTAATAGTATGTCAGCTTTCGCCTAGCTAGTGAATTCATGGTTAATGAAATTGAGTAAACTAAAACATGCTTTAAATTATTGAGATACGTAACATACAGCTTGCAATATTCATAATATATAATTGGTGCAATTTCACCATGCTATTTGCCTATAATTGATGTCTTGTTGATAGGGGGTTATATCCACAAGTAATGACGAGAATACTACCAATATGCTATTCTAACTATCCAACCATATTTCGTTAGAAACCCTTTCACGTAAAACACGTATCTTATACTTTTCAAAAATATAATCTATAAGAGCGTATAACTATAAAATACTATAAAACGCATATAATATGAGTATAAAACTTTTATAATATATTGTATACTATTCATGTATCTTTATTTCACAATTCACATGAATTCACGTGTACAATGTAGGCTTTGTTACTTCTTCTAAATTTGCACAAACACATAACATAACGACTTCCCTAAGTACTTTTATTACTAATACTACCCTCTGGGTCAACAATACCCCCCCCCCCCCCCCCCCCCCCCCCCCCCCCACCCCACCCCCAATAGCTAATACAGCTAACACGAGTTCTTACTCAATCTATCACTTAAGTCAACTCCATTTCCCTCTACACTCAACTTTTTAGTTCATATAAAATTTTATGGACTTATCTCGTTAATATTTAATTCTTTATCAAAAGAAAAAACAAATATTAGAGAAAAACTCGGTTTTTGCTTAATAAACTTTTAAATGCTCAAAGAAAGGATTGTCGCATACCTAATACGCAAAGGTACTATAGAAATTTTCAGAATCTGAATCCTCGTAAAATTATAAAACTCGTTTTTAAAATAATTAAAGGTTTATAAAAACATTTCTTAAACCGAAGAATCTATATCTATATATATATATATTAAAGAAAGGTTTTGCTGATGTCATGATTATGAAATTGAGCCTTTTGATTGGCCAATTAAAAAAAATCATCAAATGATGATGTCGTCAATTATTCTCATTATTTTAATACCCTAACTATCTTTATAATTTACATTTTTTATCCTTATAATTATTTGATTAAATTACTTTTTATCCATTAGTTTCTCATCTTTCACTTTACATCCTTATCATTTTAAGATATAAATATATATTAATTAAAATGTATTAAAATTTTTGTTTTTTCTTTTTAATAAATCTATATATATATTAAAGAAGGGTTTTAGCTGACATCATTAAAATGAAATTGAGTGATTTCATTGGACAACTAAATAAATTACAGCAATTGATGATGTCATCATATATATCTAATTTTTTTTTTCTTTTTTTAATGTTATATTAATTCCTATAAATACTAGGGGTGGCAGTTTCCGACACGACCCGCTAATCCGACACGACACGAAGATTTCGAGGGTTGGGTTGAGGTTTTCTAACCCTCCAACCCGTCAACCCGCCGACCCGCCAACCCGCCAAATTTCGCGGGTTGACCCACCGGGTTGGTGGGTTGGCCCGCGAACCCGTTTATATTTAAATAACTATTTTATATTTATATATTTACTTATTATTTTATAAAAAATTAAAAACCTAAAGAAATTACAAATCAAAAATCAATTATGAATTGAAAACTGAAAAGTCAAACAAACTCTAAACTTGTTTAAACTTGAAACTTGGTTTATTTGAACTTGAAACTTGTTTGGTTGTATTTGGTATTTTGTTACTTGGTTGTATTTGGTATTTTGGTTGCTTTTGGATGTTGTCTACTTGTTTTTATTTGAATTATATAAAGTATGAGCTTTGACCCATCAACCTTTTTATGACCCACAACCCATTTATGACCCATCAATCCGCCAATGACCCACCAACCCGCCAACCCGCCAACCCTTGACACGACCCACGACATGACCCTCCGTGGGTTGGGTTGAAGAACTCGACACGACTAGTTAAATGGGTTGGGTTGGGTTAAGGATTTCTGACCCTCCAACCCGCCAACCCGTGACCCGCCAACCCTTCAACCCGTGAATTGCCACCCCTAATAAATACCTAACTAACAAATATGGAAAAAATTATTTTCCAAAATTCACCTACCTAAATTTACATTTTGTATCCTTAGAATTATTTGATTAAATAACTTTTTATCCCTTAGTTTTTCATTTTTCACCTTACATCCTTATCATATTAACTTAAATAATATATATGAATTAAAGTGTATTAAATTTTTTGTTTTTCTTTGTTATAAATTACACCATTATAATTGTCTCGATGATACATTCAAAATGAGTCTAATATTGATAAGCTAGCTGGATAGCTGATAAGCTAGCGGATAGCTGATAAGCTAGCTGTTGATTGATGAGCTTGCTAGTAGCTGATAAGCTAGCTGTTGAACAAATTATGTTTGGCAAAAACTAGCTTATGAGTATGTAAAATGACCAAAAAGGGTATATTTGAATTTAGTAATTAATATTAATAAGGGTATAATTGGAAAAAGCTACAATAAGCTCCTCATAAGCTACTCAAAGTAGCGTTTCAAAAAGCTAGCTTATAAGCTAGCTTCCTGGTACATGTTTGGATGGACGAGCTTATAAGCTAGCTTATCAGCTAGCTTATAAGCTAGCTTATGCTTGCCAAACATAGCCTAAATATTAAAAATAGATATAAATTGACTTGTTTACATTTTATTACAAATTGATGATGTCATCATATATATATATATATATCTAATTTTTTTTCTTTTTTTAATGTTATATTAATTCCTATAAATACCTAACTAACAAATATGAAAAAAAAAATTCCAAAAGGGATTACTTCTTCAAAATGTATCCAACTATCCCTAATATACTATTGTATGTATCCACATAAAAAAATTCATTTTGTATATATCAAGCTTTATTTTTTAGTCTATTGTGTGTATTTTTGATACACACAATACTATATTGGGGGGATAGTTGGATACAAATAATAGACTCAAAAATACACATAATAGACTCAAAAATAAAGTTTGATATATACAAAAGGAATTTTTTTAGGTTGATACACACAATAGTATATTGGGGATAGTTGGATACATTTTGAAGAAGTAATCCCTTTCCAAAATTCACCTACCTAATTTTACATTTTGTATCCTTAGAATTATTTGATTAAATAATTTTTTATCCCTTAGTTTTCATTTTTCATCTTACATCCTTATCATATTAACTTAAATAATATATATGAATTAAAATGTATTAATTTTTTTGTTTTTCTTTGTTATAAATTACACCATTGTAATTGTCTCGATGATACCTTCAAAATGAGTCTAATATCGAATATTTTTTAATATATTTATATTATTAAATATTAAAAATAGATATAAATTCACTTGTTTACATTTTATTACAATTCTATTGTTAATATTCTTGAAATTTAAATATTTCATCTTTTTTAATCTACCCACTTTTATAGATTATTTATAAATAATGAAAATTAATTTTATTTAAAACCCTAATGTTGATATTCTTGAATTTAAAGATTTCATTCTTTTAATCTAACTATTTTTATAGATTATTTATTAATAATGAATTTTTAAAAAACCCTACTAATAAAAAACACTACTTATTTTATTTCTGAATCCATCCAGTTTTAAAATCATTCACGAAATCCGAATCTTTCGACAAAATAATTATAAATTTTCAATTTCAGATATTTTAACAACTATTAGATAACTAAAATATTTAGTAATAAAACAAGAGTAATTTATTTTTTTTGCCATTTAAATCATTGATTAATAAAAGTTATTTTTGCTGAATAACTATTCTCTACTTACTCAGTTTCAAAGAAAGTTTTGAATAAAGGATTGGAACAAAAGATTTCCTAAATGACTGTGATTAAACTAAATAATTAATGGTTCTTTTATTAACTAAGTTATATTTATATTGTTAATTGGAGTTGAAATATTTGTAAACTTTATAATATAAATGTCTATTCTTATTATAAATCAAAATAATACGTTTAAATTGTCCGTGTATTACACGGGCCATTAACTAGTACATATAATACCCATGTTAGAATTGTCGAGAGTTTCAAAAAACTAAACATCAACGAAATAATTAAAGGGTCATTACTAAAATAAAGGGTCATTACTTACTTTAGAGATTAAAATTTTCAAAATCAAACATTTATTGGCTTTGGGGATCAAATGACTGATTCTTTAAATCTATAATCAATTGCAAAACAAAATCTACCTGTTAAATAAAATTGTTAAGTAACTCTAAAGGATTGATAGATCTATAAGTTACTTCAGAAATTACGAACTAAAAAGTGAATTACATTGATGGTCAAACGTGAACTCATTTTTCATTGTGAACGTGAGGACAGCCGAGAGTGCGCACATGACATATTCTGTTTGAATATTCATGTGTTATTCAAACTAAATAACATTGCATTCAGTGTTATTCAGTTTGAATAACACTGAATGCAATGTTATTTTATGTCATGTGACGCAATTTTAGTGGTTCTCGTGTTCACAACAAAACTTGAGTCCACACTTAAACTTTTCTCTCTCTATATATATAGCTACCACACGAATATTGGTGGGTAACTCAACAAAGTAACACATTATATATTCTCCTAAAGCCCAATTTAAGAAATCGAACTAAAGTGAAGAAGACACACATACCTTAATCGAAGATTTCTTCACCAACTGTTCTTATTTCGATCCTGAAACCATTTTTGTTGATGCTATTACTCATCATTATCGCTTCTGCATTCCTATGATACTATGGAATGTGGGTTTTTGTTTTGATATAACACTTGGATTGAGATGGAGTTATATATATATCCATTTCCAGATTAGGCGAGTTCTCCCACGTTTGATCAAACTGCGGTTTGAATCCTCCACTTTGCAAACCTGACACATTTGATCCCTAGTTTATTTTTTAGGGTTGTTATTTGTACCTTTTTTATAGAGGTGTGATGCATCGGAATTGTAAAAAGACGGTTTGATGTTGATTTGTGTGATGGAGCAATTTCATTTATAGGGGCGTTGTTAGTAAATCAAATGGTGCAATTAGCCTTCCCCTTATTTCTTGTCAACTTGAACGTGACACATTTGATCCCTAGCTTCCGATATGAGTCTAAATTCACATATAACTAGCAAGGAGAAGAAGTAATGTTTTGTTATGCTTTTTAATTGTAATAAAATTGTTTAGTATACATTCACTACTAAAAAAAACGGGTATTCTCAATGTCAAAGACAATTGGTAAACACTCGAAAACAGGTTTTGCCGACGATTTTCTAACGATACAAGTGTCACTAAAAAGTTGATCGGTAAAAGCTACCGACGGTTTTTCTGACGACTTTTTATGACTGCTTCTGACAGTTCCATTTACCGGCAGCTTTTCGATGGTTTCTCTGACAACTTTTTCCTACTGCTTCCGATCGTTCCATTTACCAGTGGGCGTTACACCAATAAAATATTTTAAAAGTAATAAATTCATTACAATAAAGTTGAGTTTATATGATGATTAAAGTAAAAAGTGTCATAATAGATTGTTTTATAAGGCCGGCCTATGTTTATAAAAACAAACAGAAATGTCATAACTAAAAGTGTTACAATAGTTTTATAGGACAATTTTTGGATCTGTTGACAACTTTTTTAATATAGTTTTCAAATAAAAACGTCCTATTACCTACTTTAGATAAAAACGTTTTTATGTTTAAAAACATTCTATTATGACACATAGTTAGTTTAGGCATCGTATAAACTCTATTTTGTTATAATGTGTTTAGGAAGGATAAATGTATAATATAGTTTATTAGGTAATATATAATAAATGATTTAAATTTCAAACTAAAGAATATGTTGGAGAAAAATGTAATTTTTAATTAAAATTTTGAGTTTTGAACCTCTATTTATTATAGATTTTCTGTGAAAAATGTACTGTAAATGCTCTAATCCGTTATTGTGTTTTACCAAGAGACTTAGCAAACTAAAGATGATGGTTTATACTAACAATTATTAATGGATGTTGCTATTTGTATGCCCTTCCCCTGTTACTCATTTCTTACTTACATATAACTCATACGCCAACCTATTCTGGACCTATCCAGACATTCATATACACCTATTAAGAGGGGTATGATTAAGTTTTGCCTTATTAATGTGTGTTTTATATACGAGAATGTCACTCCATAAATGAAGGTATGGTCACGTTTATCTGGGTATCACTTAGCACTTAGTTACCAGGTAATAGACATTTATATTTATTTATTTTTTATTTTTTTTGAACCGCAGAATACATACACCCGACTTATATATGTTACCAGGTAAGAGACATTTATATATGTTATATGATTACTAATCTTACTGGTAGGATTTGCATTTAACTAATGTTTGTTGATGCCGCTTTTATGACACTTCTATGCATACATGAACAATAGACATATAAAATGTATTAAAATGTACTAATAAGTTATAAGGACGAAGAGTCATGTTCAAATGTAAACTTATTTTTCATTGTGAACGTGAGGACAATCGAGAGCATGTCTCGTGGCACATTCAGTTTGAATATTTATGTGTTATTCAAACTAAATTAATAACACTGAATGTAGTGTTATTCAGTTTGAATAACACATAATATTCAAACTAAATATACCACGTGACGCAACTTTAGTGATCCTCATGTTTACAATTAAAATTTAGTTCACATTTAAACTTTCCTTCATGGACGAAATAGGACAACATATCAAATTACACCCACACCCATGAAAAAAAATTTACAAACCGTGCGAAATTACATTAACAAGACTTGCAACAAGTAAGTTATTGCAGCTTAAAATTAATTTTTTAAACCTATTTTATGAAAAGCAAAATTTGTTGTTTTTGGGGCTGCGCAGCCACATTGACTTTCCACAGTTGACTTTTACATCAAATATAATTTTGGTCCCACGGTGTATTCCTGGCTATCAATTGCAAATGAGTTATTGTAGTCACAAGCGTTGAGAAACTAATTGCAAATTATGATTTGTCAAATTTTGTAATAAATAAGAAATCTTTTAACAGGATATAAATATAATATTGTTAAATTAATCTAAATATTAAGTTTTATATCTACCTAAAATTTTATAAAGAATTAATAATTTTTTAAGTTTGTGGATTAATTAAATAGTTCATATGTGAATCATTTGAGTTCATATAAAAATTGATTAAATAATTCATATTTGAATCAGATAGATAGTTCATATGTGAATCATACACGTTCATATGTAAATCATCATTTGGGTTCATATATTAATCAGTTACATAGTTCATATGTTAATCAGATAAATAAATCATATGAGTTCATATGTGAATTAGTTAAATAGGTTATATATGAATATACAAGTTCACATATAAACATATAATTCATATGTGAATCACAAGGTTCATATATGCATTTATTACGCCTATTTGTAAGAGTTGCGAAACTACCGGCCCCTCGCTCTTCCAGATAGTTGTTACAATTCGACGGAATTATCCGGTGCTTCATTGTCAAAGTCGAGGTTGACCGCATTTTTTAGATTATCGGTTAGGATTACTTCTCTACTTTTGACACATTTAGCATTTTCCGTTTGAACCTATATATATATATATATATAATATAGGGGTATAATCAATTGAGAGCTGAGTACTATTTTACATTTTAAAACACATATGATAGTGCAATTTAAATGGTTATCACCTTCTATCTTCATTTTTGTGGTCATGGGTTCAAAACTCCTTCCTTACAATTCCCTATATTTATTTTTATCATTTTTCCATCCCATCAACTATATATTATGTAAAGAAATCATGTTTTAGTTGGTATATAGTGACGTATACTACTAATATAAATGGTTCCTTTTATCGATTCGTAGTACTCCAAAAGCATAACAAAATTTTGATACTATTTTTCAGGTAATAATTTAAATGTCCTTACTTTTAGTCTTACAGTAACCATTGTTTTCTTCGAAAATTTAATATTACATCATATCAAAATTTAAAAAAAAAAGTACTTAGAATGTATATTTTGGCCCCCAAGTCTACAATGATCGTGTTTCGCCCCTGAGAGAGAGAGAGAGATGGTTGGTCGGGCTTGGAAGCCCTCGATCCTACGTACCCTCCGACTTGTACCCTCCAAGGGTGTACCCCTACCTACTGAAACCGCATGGCCTACCCGCATGGAATCCGCCATGCGGTACGCGTGGCCTAATAGGGTTGGGTTCACCTATCAAATCTGATTTCATTGAGATCGTGAGACCACAAAGATAACACTAAGCTTCTTATTAAAGCACTTTGAAAATTAACCTTCACAGTGTTTTGGCTCAGGGACGGACTTAGAATTTTTTTCAGATGGTGACACAATTTAACTATAAGAAACGTATTTCAAAATATTTTTCACAAAATCCATATTGGTCTAGTGATTGGTCCATTGCTTTTCAATGATAAAGGCTCAAGTTTGAGTCTTATTGCAAGCAGTTTTTTTTATAAACCCAAATTAAACTAAGATAGATTTAGTAAAAACAACTCTAAAAAGACTTGAACACAAGACCTTAAGTTTGAAAAGTACAGAACTTACGAACTCTACCAAGGAAACTTCATGTCTTTATTGCAGTTTCAAAATATATATGGTAACACAGAACAAATTAATACTATGACACCTTTCATGACCCTTTTATTTTTTACACTACGACGAGGGGAATGAGAAGGTGGCACATGCCACCATAGACACTAAGCTAGGTCCGCCCCTGTTTTGGCTATGGAAGTTCGAGGTTTTTAATTTATGCTTTTAAGTTATTTTGCCGTGAAGGTTCACTGTTAAAAACATGTTGGTAACACGTGAACCAAAATCGAGACGGCTATAATTTATATATATATATATATATATTCTTGTATATTTTTATTTTTAAAAAAAATCATTAAATAATGCATGGACAACGTAGCAATCAATTCATCTCATATTTCAACAAAATTCTAAAAAAAATATCTTAAGTTACATTATTGCAAAAGACTTAAGAAGTACCTTATCGTATACCATATTAAATTTTCCGCTAGCCACATTAACTTTCCATCGTTGAATTCTATTGTCAACGTTCTTCAATAATCTTCAACCATGTTCTTGTATTAATCACCTCTTTTCAAAGTTTTATTTATTCAAATAAACAGTTTGAAAGCGTTTGCAACTGTGCATGGGTGTATAGGAATATTTCTAATTCATCTTAAAATATTTTTTATCATCTAATTGTTCAACATACTTCTAACATGTATATGCAGCCACCTATATAATTATTTTATAAAGAGTAAACTATAAATTTATTCAATGTGGTTTGATGGTTATAACACTATTTGCGGTTATCGTCATATTAGTTAAATAAAAATGATTAATTTAATAAAATGAGCGGCCTTATTCGGCCATCAACTCTATCAAAGTGACACGTATGTATCGATTTCACAGACCTTAACAAGTCGTGTCGTGTCCGAAAGATCCATTTCCAAATCTAATAAAATCCATTAAGAAAGTTAGACAACTTGATAAATAAGAAAAAATGTATCATTATTTTAAACTTTTATAAGACACTTACTACAATAAAATTGAGTATATAGGATGCCTAAAGTTAATAAACGTTCGAACAAAGTGTTTTACAGAATCATAAACCACTCTATTAAAATGTTTATTTATTTTAGGGCTCTATAAACTCAAATTTATTATAGTAACTCTTATAACATTTTTTTGGTACTTAATTAATAAAAGAAATCGTAAATTCGACAGTCTTCAAAATTAACTATCATACTATTAAAATAATATGGCAATTTACTTTTTGGTTATGTTAAAGTAGACAACTTCTTTAATAAAATTTAACAGGTAACACAAAAATTTATCTATCAAATTATCTATTGATTCATAGAGAGAATGTAAATATATGAATTTTGCCCGATTTCTCTCTAGGCTCGTACCATATGACTACAAATCTAATTTTGAGGCTTAACAGTAAAAAAACACAGTAAACCTGTTCTATTTAAATCACATTACAAATCATAAGCCCAGACCTTTACAAAACAAGCCCAATAACTAATCTAAGGCCCAACATTTATTTATTTTTGTTTTTGAGATTTGAGAGTCCTAGAGATGCACAAGATCGATTTTTTAACCGAAGCGGTTCAGCTTTTAACCAAACTACCAAAGTGGTTATTTGCCTCAAAAAACTAGTTTCTAAAATAACCAGTTTGGTTCCTAACAGATTTTGGGTACCGATATGTATAACCGGTGTAACCATTTTCGATTAAAAAAACCTAGATTATTTAAAAGCCGGTTATAAAATAAAAATAAACAATCAACTTTTTTTTTTTGGTTGGTCTGATTTCCTTTTAGGCTTGATTTATAATACAAATTACAAACTAACAAATAACAAATACAATTTTTTGAATTATAAATTAGAGTTAATTACATATTTGGTCCCTGTGGTTTGCACGAAATTACGATGGAGGTCCCTGAACCCTAATTTTCATGCCTGCAGTCCCTGTGGTTTGGATTTCGTAACGACGGAGGTCCCTGAAACTAACGTCTGTTAAAAGCCTCCATTAACTCGAGGGTATTTTTGTCATTTTACCATTTTTCTTTTATTTTCTATTAAAATTTAAATAAGATATTAAAACACCACCACCAACCACCACTAAACCACCACCACCACCAACCACCACCACCACCACCACCAACCAACCACCACCACCAACCAACCAACCAACCAACCACCATCACCACCACCACCACCACCAACCAACCAACCACCACCACCACCAACCAACCACCAATCCACCACCAACAACCATCAACTCCCACCACTACCAACAACCACCACCAACACCAACTGCCACCACCACCATTCAGAACCCTAAGCATAAATAGCATATCTACATAAAACATTTAGAACTGAAATTAACCTTTATCCATCACAAAACAAACAAATTCAGTCAATTTTCTATGCAAAATCGAGATAAACTCCATAAGAACTGAAATCAACACTAAAAAAAATCAAATTCACAACAAAATCAACAGATAATCACCACCCCAAAATCGAGTTGATTTCACCACTGAAATCCGGCGTGAAATCAAATCCCAAATGGATAATCGATTCGATTTGAACCACGACGCCGGATAATCGATTTCACCACTTGATTTCAACAGAAAATCGATTCGATTTGAACCACGACGCCGGATCTGTGACGCCAACACCACCCAGATCTGTGTAAGTCGATTTCATATCTGTGTGGCGGCGTCGTGACGGGCTCCGTGCATCTGTGTGGTGGTGGTTCAAATCGAATGGTTCTATTATCGTGCATTTGAACCACCTAAGAACCACGGATCTGTGACGACGGTGGTTCAAATCGATTTTTGACTTGCCATCTGTGACGGGCTCCGTGCATCGTCGTGACGGGCTCCGGCGTGACGACGGTGGCACCTACCACCACCCACCTGTTACTAACGGATCGTGAACCACGACGGATCTGGAACGACAGAGTGGCGGCGGCGGGTAGTCGATTTCATATCTGTGTAAGTCGATTTCAGGAGGATGGACGGCGAAGGACTATTTCGTCACGCCGGCGGCGGAGGAGGATGGACGGCGGCGGAGGATGGACGGCGGCGGCAACTGCACCTTTTTTAGGGTTAGGGTTGGGAAAGAGGGGAAGAGATGAAGGGGAAGGGGAAGGGTTAGGTTTATATTTAGAGGGGTATTTTCGTCTTTTGCCACTTTTTTAACAGCCATTTTTAACGGATGTTAGGGCTAGGGACCACGATCGTAACGAAATCCAAACCACAGGGACCGTAGGCATGAAAATTAGGGTTTAGGGACCTCCATCGTAATTTCGTGCAAACCACAGGGACCAAATATGTAATTAACTCTATAAATTATATTTGACTTTAGGCCTTCAGTTATAATTTGTAATACAACTACATAAATATACACATATAAATATATATTATATAATAAAGATTAAATTTATACAATATAATTATATAAATGCATTTAATTATATAATTATATAATATAAATACATATAAGCTATTACGAAAATCATCGGTTAAAAATTCGTCAGTTAAAACCGGTTATTGAACCGATAAAAAACCCAGCCTCTATCCCCAAGATAAACTAATTAGAAAACCGGTTTTCTTTTATCAAAAAAAAATGGTCTGGTTAATTAAAAACCGGTTCTTGAGAAAACGATTTCAGTTTTTTTAGTTAAATTAGGTAACATATTTTTTATGCATCTCTTATTTAAGACTCTTTAACTCTGTCTTAAACTTTTATTTTTGACTTTTAAGATTATCTTTTTATCTTATGGTCTTAAATACAACACTATTTTTTATCTAAAATAATCATAATTTTATAATATAATATACAATTATCTATAACCATAAATTTTACGTACAATGACAGTTTGATCTTTATGAATATACACTTTATAATAGTGAATTTATCTTAAATTAATAACATTTTAGTATTAAAAATAGGGTACGGCAAGCTCTCATCACATGGGGCTGCCACATCCACATTCTTCGATGTCAAACATTAATTGTAAATACTTTTTAAAATTTGGACTTAAAAGTCAAAATTCTACATTCTCCCAACCTAAGCTTTGAAATATGATGCTAATATTATTTCTATTAACAAAATAACAAATAATCATGTAACTAATATAATAATAGAGAATCTTTATTAGATCTTGTAGTTTTATAATGCCAATAAAGAAATACGCAAAAGAATATAGGGAGCAAACAGACCAATAATTGATACAAAAATTATACAAAATTTAACATTAGAGTATATTCTGTTTTTGCTTCGTGTGGTTACATGGAGAAATTGGAATCCATGTGCTTTAATAAATCCAAAAATAGCCACTAGATTATGTATTTGACTCAAGAATGGATATTTTTCTATTGACCAATAACCCCATATTGACAATGTTGCATAGCTCAATTGGTAATGGGTGTAGAGCGTTTGTTCGAAATTGAATGACCACGGGTTCGAGTCTGGGGAGCCCACATAGTCACAACCGTTGAGTGAGTCAGGTATGTTCTTCACATTACGAAATTGATAGTTGATTGTGGACATATTGGCCGTTGAGGCTAGTTTCTTGTTCTTTCTACCTAAATGGTTTCTTACTTTTTTTATATACAAAAACCTGAAAATAATATGCTTGTTTGAGCTAAAACATTCGAAGGTTAGCAAAACAATATGTCACACGAAATAATTCATGCAATTTATCTTAAAAGGAAATATTGTTTTAAAGTTCGTCTGAGACAACAATGCCTTAAAACAACTAGCACCAAGACTACAAGTGTCATTACTGATACCGGACTACTCAAATGTGTTAACATGATGGATTTACAATCATGTCGATTGATCTTACAATTTCGTTAACATGATGGTTCAAACTTAACTAATCTCCAAAGTGCACAATAATCAGCTCAATTTGGTCACCATAGATAGGGGGAGCTTGGCTAGGGGGTGTTGGAGGGTAAGGAATGAGAATGATTATGAAAAGAGTTTAGTTCAAGAAAGTGTATCCAAATTGTCACGAAAAGTTATTTTATGTACAATACTTAAAAAATTGTTTTTTAGCATATCAAATTTTTTAAAAAATATCAAATAATGTATTGTAACCTGTTATTGCAGGTTACAATGGGTAATTTACCATTTAGTTTATCAAATTAAAAGTTTTATAAACTTACCATTTAATGTATCAAAGTTTTAATTATTTTAATTATTTATCTAGAAAACCGATTCGTACAAAGGAAAAACTAATGGTGACGGATGAGGATACTAATGGAGGTGGTCGTTGGTCGACGTGGTTATTGTAACACCCCAAATATCCCAAACAGTATATAACATGCATAACAACAATTCCCAGTGATCTAACGCAGCGGAATTAGTTATCAAACTCAAAACTTGGCATTCAAGCCCAAAACAAAAATTCCATCCGTGACAAACTCAAAGGTATTGACAGTGAAACAACCCTCCACAGCTGAGATACACTATAATGACCATCTATCGGATGTCCAAAGTTGGCCTCTCATCTAACTCTGAGCCTTCTCACTTCCCTTCAAGGATGATTCTCTACGAACTTTCCCTGAAAATGTTTAAAAAGGTTTTGAAAGCGAGGGTTAGACCGAAAGGTCTAGTGAATTCCCTCAAAACAGTTTAAACAACAGTTCCGGCCCGCTGGCCATAAATCAAGTTAACACCCACTGAATGTGTGCGGACAAAGAAATGAATACAGTCCAGGCCCAGTCCAGGTCGCCTGACAATAACTCCCAAGGGACGTAGTCCCGAGGTACCCCCAAGTGGCGGATCAGACCAAATGGTAAACTCCCAAGGAACGCGAGGTTCCAAGGTACCCAGTGTCCATAGTGCATCACATCAGTCAAATCATCAAATCATTACCATTTAAGCATGCATTAAATGTAATTATCAATTCATATCGTTAATCACGTAAAACAGTGTATAATCTCCATAAAAGCATTTCGCAAACCGAATGGATATAATTGAAAACAGTAAAACATCCCATTCATTTCAGGCAAGGGAACTCACCTGTCGCTGACTCCCGGTCAAGTAACCTAAACCGTCTTACGCGCACCCTACATAGATATAGTACCTATCAAAACTCGAACTTCAACTGATAATCTTAACTAGATACGTTCTATTATAGACTAACTCAAAATCCTATATGGAAAACCCAACGTGGAAAACTTTGACGTACCTTAACGTGGAATACCCAACGTAGAAAACTCAACGTGGAAAACCCCAACGTGGAAAACTTCAACGTGGAAACCCGACGTGGAAAACCGACGGGGAAAACCGACGTGGAAAACCCGACGTGAAAAACCCGACGTGGAAAACGGATGTGGAAAAAACCGATGAGGAAAACCGATGAGGAAAATGGATGAGGAAAACGGATGAGGAAAACGGATGAGGAAAACCGATGAGGAAAACGGATGAGGAAAACGGATGAGGAAAACCGATGAGGAAAACCGATGAGGAAAACGGATGAGGAAAACAGCAAGGTCAAAATAACGGTTTAACTTAGCCGAATTCCCGACTCGGAAATCATAGATTTCCATTCGGGAAAGGCATTGGGAACCAAAACCTCAATAGAAAATCCCATTCCGGGAATCATGAATCTCGATGAGGAAAACATGAATCCCAATGTGGAAAACATGAAACTCGATGAGGAAAACATGAATCCCAATGTGGAAAACATGAAACTCGATGAGGAAAACATGAATCCCAATGTGGAAAACATGAAACTCGATGAGGAAAACATGAATCCCAATGTGGAAAACATGAAACTCGATGAGGAAAACATGAATCCCAATGTGGAAAACATGAAACTCGATGAGGAAAACATGAATCCCAATGTGGAAAACATGAAACTCGATGAGGAAAACATGAATCCCAATGTGGAAAACATGAAACTCAATGAGGAAAACATGAATCTCATCACACTCCCAAAACACACACTTTACACTCTAAGGATGATTTCCAAAATGGATAAAAATTTATGGTTTAAGGCTATATATATAGCATGGGCTTGGGCCAAGCCCATTCTCAATATGGAAAAAAATCCCAACTCAATAAAACTTTGAAAAATTTACCAAATCAACCCTCTTTTCACAAATTCTTCTCAATTTAAGAAATTAACCACGTACTTTCCATTAAACTTGTAAATTTGAATTCACGGTTATTACAGGTATGGTGGCCATGCGCGGTAGTGGTAGGTAGCTGATGATAGTTTTAGAGGTAGAAGCAATGGTGGTTGGTGTATGACGATAGTTGTAGAGTACGTGAAAATAGTAGATTGTGGTGGTGATGATACTGGTGGAGGTAGTTGTGGCTTATGTGTTAGAGGTAGTGGTTGTGGACATTAGTGCCGATAGTCGATAGCAGTTGTTATCGTGGAGATGGTGGTCAATGAAGTTGTGGAGGTAGACATAATGGTGGTTGGTAGCCTATAAGGATGTGGAAGTAAAGAAGATAGTGGTTCGTGGACAATGATGATTGTAGAGGACGTGAAAATGATAGGATGATGGTGGTGGAATGGTGGAAGAGGTAGCTTATGGCCGATGTAACGGGCTAGCTAATAGAGGTGGTTGGCAATGGTTGTGATAGTGGTAGCCATTGGTAGTAGAAAAGGTGGCCCACGGTGGTAGTGGTGGTCGTTGTAGACGAGGGTGGTCGGTGGCCAAATGTGGTTATGGAGGTAGAGGTGGTTGTCTGGTTGACTGTGGTGGTGATGGAAAGTGATGATTGATGGTTGTGGAGGTGGAGGAAGAGATGAAAGTGGCCATTGATGCCTATCGATGACGGTTGCTACTAGCAGTGATGCCATTAATACAAATTTCATTAGTAATATTTTAGTTTCCTTCTTATCTTTGTCCGATATTGTTATATCTATTTTGGTGGGACAAAAAAAAAGGTTTTTTTTGTCCGACTTTTTGTTCCTATACCATATTATGTCAAATGATGAACAACAAGTTTTTGTCGTGTTCCATGTTGTGTGAAACACGACTATAAGTGTAGTCCTATTTTATCGTGTGGACTCATATCTACCAAATGTATTCTAAACTCAAAGTTTATAGATAAGAGCATCCACAATGGAGGTTTTTCTTGGGGTTATTATAAGAACATCCACTATGAAACATAAGTTATTGTTCAGTTACATGTTCTTATTAGAACCCTGATTCTTGAACAAGAACCTCGATTCTTGTACTACTTTCATTTTCTGTTATTATTGTATTTATTATTTTCATTATTTCCTAACCATTTTATATAACTAGTTGATAAGCCCCCGGTGCGAAGCCCAGGTTCATGAACAGTAGCTACCGACACTTTAACATATTTCAGTCAATATACTATATATGACTAAAACGTAAATGAAATATAAAAATCTAAAAGATATAAATGGAATAAATATTATAAGTTTAGGGGGCTTATATGTAAGTTTAAAGGTGGGTATAGTATTCGGGTCGGTTGTAGCGTATATATATCGTATATGATAAAATAAATACATGAAAAAATATTCAATATTAGGCTCATTTAGAACTTATCGACGATATGATTATAATGGCGCAATTTGTTAACATTAAAATGTATTTTTTAACATATTTTAGATCATATCGACGATACGATTATAATGGCTAATTTGTTAAAATTAAAGCGTATTTTTTTAACATGTTCCAACCAATATACAATATATGAGTAAAACGTAAAATGAAATATAGAAAAGTAAAGGTATAAAGTGAATAAATATTGTAAGCTTAGGGTGCTAATATGTGAATTTGAAAATGGGTATAGTATTCGGGGATTTTGGCGGCTATACCCATGGGGGTACCCCCACTTTAATTTTGTAGCCATTTTCTCTCTCGTTTTGCACCTCATACCCACGAAAAGCCGTTATAAGTACCGTTATAACGGACTTTTTAGTACAAGACAAAAACGGAGCTCGGCTGACCAAAGAAAGTCAACAAAAAAGCCGTTTTGACGCCGTTATAACGGCGTCAACGCCGTTTTGACGCCGTTATAACGGCCCTCAGGCTAGGCGACAAAAAAGTCCAAGATGTTGACCAAATCTATAACGTTGTGCATAACGCACCGTTATAACGGCGCCATAACGGTCCGTTATGGCGCCGTTATAACGGCTTTCAGAAAAAACAAAAGGTTTTTGACCTTCGTTGACCAGTCAACATAACGGTGTTGACCAATCAACATAACGTCGTTGACCGTCATAACGCACAGTTATAACGGCCTTATAACGGCGTTGCGTCCATCAGCCCCAATAAATCACTTCAACCACCTGTGAGTCTTCCATTATTACTTCATCAACCAACAAAGGGGATATTATACGGGACTTGAGAGGGGACCATTGAACCCCACAACAAAGATAGTATCTTAGTGACAAAGTATTGGAATCCCGAAGATTGTTCACGTGACGGAATCTCGAGCAAACTTCTCAATTCGCACGTGCTTGTTTCCAAACGTATCGACATGGGTGACGTAAGTTGTTCTATTATTATGCTTTTTGATTACGCAATCACACCACCACCGTCACCACCGTCTTCGGTCTTGTAACGGTGGCACACGCCACCCACCACCACCGCACCACCACTGCTGCACACGCCACCACTAGAAAACCCTAATAAGGCCACCATACGCCACCACACGCCACTCCACCGCACTCCACCGCACCAGCGCGGTGCCACCACCACCGCACCACCGCGGCGCCACCACCACCGCACCACCGCGGCGCCACCACCACCGAACCACCGCGACGCCACCACCACTGTAAACCCCACGTTGGAAAACCCATAACGGCGCCTGAAAACCCTAATGAACACTAAAACGGCGCCTGAAAACCCTAATTTTGAAAAACACTATAACGGCGCCGTTATGACGCCGTTACGCCGTTTTGACGCCGTAACGCCGTTATGACGTCATAACGGCGTTACGGCGTCATAACGGCGTCATGGCGTCATAACGGCGTCATAACGGCCTTCTTAATATTAAATTGAAATACGTTTATCTATTTATAAATATTTAAAAATTATATATGTATTTATGTATTTATATATATATATATATATATAAATATGTATACATTTATATATGTATAAACATTTATATACGTTTATATATGTATTTATATATATAAATACTTTATGTATGTATATATGTATATATAAATACTTATATATATAAATACTCTAATATATATATAAATACTTATATATATATACTTATAAGTTTATATATATAAACTATATTTATATATATCTTTATCGAAACTCTATTAATAATTTGTTTATGTTTATAGAACAAAAGAATTACGTTGAAGAATCACATTCAGATGTTCGAAGAAATAAAAAATCGGTTGTCAGAAGAACGACTTTGTTGCTACAAAACACGGTGTTTGGACCATGGTTACATAATGAGGAAACATCTGCCGACCCAATACTTTGTTTAGTAGTGTTGGAGCAACAAATCGACCCGCCAAATGGTCAACCAAACGAAATGTGGTTTAGAATCAACGGTTATAACATTCGGTTCACACGACGGGACTTTTGTTTGATTACTGGATTGCGATTTGGACCACAGCCCGAGATCCAGAACCATGATTTTGCATTTGTCAGACGCGTGTTTGGAAAGGCGACGATAGTTATAAACGATGTCAGAACGCAGTTTGACCGGATTCGAAAAGAAAATGATCTATTTACGAACGACGATGTGGTCCGTATTTGTTTGTTGGCGATAATTGAGCGGTTTTTTCCTTGGGCATCAAAACCCTCAAAGAGTATCGGTGCTTATTTTGTCTCTTATAGACGATCTTGAGTTATGGAACTCCTTTCCATGGGGTTCTTATATTTGGGATTACACGTTTAACCAGATGAATAACGCGGTAGCAAGGCGAATCAGAGCTGGAAAGAAAGCAATGACGTTGACAGGAATTTTATTTGCATTGAAGGTTAGTTAGCAAATCTTAAAATAAAAACAACCAATTATATTTTATTTGCATTGAATGTTAGTTTTCGACATATACTGATTAAATTTTTTTATTATAATGACAGATATGGGTAGTCGAGACATTTCCGGTCGCGAGGCGGATTTTTAGACGACGCCACAATAGGATACCAAGGGGGTTTGTTGGTATAAGGAGTCCACGTTTAATAGGATACATGCGGAACAAATGTTAGAGTTGAGTGACGAGGTAAGTTTGTATATATAAATAGTATGTATAAGTTTGTATATATAAATACTATATATAAATTTGTATATATATATAAAGTATATTAATAATATATGTTTATTGAAATTGTTAGTTACTTTATATATATACATATTGCAATTTATATATATATATATATAGAAGGAGGTTCAAATGTAAACTCTATATTTCGTGTAAACTATGTAAACCCATCGTGGCCCTTGATCAAAAAAATCAAAGGAGGATATGGATTCATAGAAAATATGGAAATGTGAAATATATGGTAAGTCAATGATTATGGAAATATGAAAATGTGAAATATGGAAACGTTTTTGAAAATCAATGGTGTGGATTGGTTTACATAGTTTACACGAAATATAGAGTTTACATTTGAACCTCCCTCTATATATATATATATATCTATATATATATATTGCAATTTATTAGCTAATAAACATGATAACGAGATTTTAATTTGATTGAACAACAACCGCCAATGCGTATTGTGGCGACAGATGATGAACAACGACAGCAATGGTATATAGATAGTGTACAGTTTCTTGGCGACGATGACGATGATGATGGTGGGGATGGTGATGATGATGATGATGATGGTGGGGATGGTGATGATGATGATGATGATGGTGGGGATGGTGATGATGATGATGATGTTGATGATGATGACTATGAGATGCGTAGTCGTCGGCCGCCCATGGATGAGGAGCCCTTCCAAAATTATGAGGGTTCTAGGCTATCGTATATGGAGACCGGGGGGCTCACGTACATGGAGACCGGGGGGCCCAGTCAGCCCCCAAACGACTGGAATGCTTTTGATGGTTGGACGACCCAACAAGCAGAAATTGAGTCTCTTAAGAATCGAGTGAATCGGTGCGAGTCGTGGTGGGATCGATTTAAAAATTTGACGGTAAGAATTTTATTAAAGTATTATATAAATACTATATATATAAATACTTTATATTATACATATAAATACTTATAAATATATATATATAAATACTTATATATATATAAATACTTTTATTTATGTATTTACTATAAGTATTTATATATGTATATATATATATATAAATACTTATATATATATAAGTACTTTTATTTATGTATTTAGTATAAGTATTTATATATGTATATATATATAAATACTTTATATAATACATATATAAATACTTAAGTTATGTATGTATTTTTATATATATAAAGGTATTTCATATTTGTATGCAGCTGTCAGCGGCCTCAAGCAGTGACCAACCTATGGCTGCAGTTGGTTCCTATTATAGTAGTATATTTACTGACTTTCAGTCGACGTACTCCGAGCCACCACCGCAGCAGCAGCCGACTAGTATGATGGATTCCATCCCCCAGTTCAACTATCCCCAGTCGTTCTCCGGTCCAGCAATCACCGACTTTCAGTCGACGTACTCCGAGCCACCACCGCAGGTAAATATTTTGGGATTTATTGATAAACAAGCTTTACCCATTTAACGGGTCGTGTTTGTTGTTAACGTATCGTGTTTGTACGTAGGTGTCATCGAGTGCGGGTATTGACATGTTGAACACTATTATCGAGGACCGCTCCTGGGTACGTTGCAATTTACTATTTATATATGATAATAATAATTGATTGGCTATATATGAATATATATAAATCTATAATTATTTTTATTAGCATCAAAGGATATTTTTATAATAATGTTTATAGAATAAATCAAAGGATGCGTTTTTTGGCCATATATATATATTGATATTTATTGTAATAACATAATAACAATCTATTGTTGTGAGAATTCAGGCCGCCTCATCTGGTTTTACGTTCCAGACTCCCGTACAGGATGTACAGCCGTCCTCGAGTTATGTGCAGGATGTACAGCCGGCTCCGAGTTTTGTGCAGGATGTACAGCCCGATCAGACTCCTATACAGGATGTACAGCCCGCTATGGGAAGGGGGATGCGCGAAAAAAGACCGGCGGCATCAACAATAACCCCATATAGGGATCCCGGCAGCAATACCCCTCCGACACGCGATTTGGAGGCGGAGAGGAAGAAAAGGAAGATTGACAAAGCGGCTTATATGAAGATTAAACCTAGGCCTACAAAGGAGTCAAAAGTCGCTAAAAAGTACTGGGATGGTAAGTTGGAAAAGGAGCCAATTCGGTATTTGGTTGAACCGATAGACGAAGTGTGGTGGGCTCAACTGCTTGGGTTAGATAGACAGGGTTGGTTCGAGAATTCGGTTAGTATTTCATATACTTGTACTTATATATTACTTCTATATATATAAGAAAATTATATACGTATATATGTATTTATGTATATATGTATTTATATAAGAAATTTATATATGTATATAAATTTCTATATATACAAGAAATTTATATATGTATATATGTATTTATATATATATATAAATACTTTATATATATATATAAGAAATATATATATAAATACTTTAACAATCGTTTTTGATTTTTAATAGCATATCACATTATGGGTGTATACCATTATGTCAAGGCGACCCGCCAACGCGCCTTGGACGATCGCGATTCCAGATTTCTGGTCCATGATGTCGAACGATACTACACCCGATCCAGTTTCTTATGGGAAACCACTGATAAGTGGGGATTTGGACGGTTTTCCAGCATGGAGTTCTATCACAATGGTATACCGTTATACATTTATGTATATAAATTAATTTAATATTGACACTTTCTTTTTGCACGTTTATGTATATAATTAATTGAAATGCTAATTTGGGGTTTGAATTTTTCTTTTTGAAGGTCTACATACCAGTTTGTATTGACCAATCACATTGGGTGCTGGGGGTCTTGAACACGAAAACGTATAATATAACAATACATGACACGTTAGGTTCTGAAAGGCTTCAGGAAATACTAACGACGGCATGGACTATATTCACCGATAACCTGCAAAAGTGTTATGAGGCCCTCAATGAACCCGGTATAGCTAGCATGTGGAATCAACACTCAACTTTCGTGGTGGCTTCGGATACACCACGACAGAGCGGCGCACTCGGTGACTGTGGTCCATGGGTATGTAGGTTGTTGGCGCATTATACCAACTATATGCGGGCTTCTTCTATTACGCAGCAGAGCATCGTTGACATCCGTCATCAAATGGCTGATATCTTTTGGACCTACCGTAATGTATAGATATTTTATTTGGACCTATCGTATTGTATAAATATGTTATTTAAGTGTTATTTTGGTTTATTTTGTCTTTCGTTTTATATAATATATCAAGTGGGTTTCGATTTTATTACTGTAATTTTAACAAAATATAAGGGGCAAATACGTAACTTTATTTGCTATATATAGCATAACAAATGTCCATAGCATACTTACATCTCAACAAACCAACAATTCGTAAGATATAAAAAATGGCTTCTTCTTCAAAAGCACCAAAATCACCAACACCAGAGGATGATTATTGGCCACAGGTGATAACCGAGAGCATGAAACAGTCCATTAAGCGGTATCAGCAAAGCTTGGAAAACCACGAGACAACTAAAGGTAACTTTCAAAAGGAAGAAAACAAAAATTGTAATGTCATTTGGGAGGGCCGAGAATGGATCGTCAAAGCCAAAGACGATATTAAAAAGAAAGAACAATCGATCGCTAATCTAAAGCAAAAAATTGAAAAAAAAGAAAGTCAGATTTGGGATGCCCAACAAAGCAATTACGAACTCCTTCTAAAGATTGACGATCAAGATTCGTATATTCATGCATGTGAAGATTGGTTGGAAGCAGCTAGAGAACATTATCCAGATTACTTTAAAGCAGAAGGTTTTTGAGAAAGATGGTCAATTTTATGTCTCTAATTTTCATAACTTTAATTTTCTCGTATTTCATTTTCATGTCTTTAATTTTCATGTAATGTTTATGTAGCTCTGGTAATGTGGATCTTATAATTATGTATTAATTATGTACGTCTATTAAGTTGTTGCTAATTTTGTACTACTTATAAATTACCTATTTTAATTTGCTGAGCACATGAAAGGCTGATGATTTTATTGAAAGCATGATAACATAGTTTATACTTGAAAAAAAAAGAAACGACTGATTCAATATATATGACGTATTTATGTCGTTTTATGTCTACAATTGATAACCTATTTACACAACATTTTTTAAAGCAACTTCACAGTGACATAAAGGAGATGGAAGCTGCACAAGCTGTAATAACCTTTGTTAAGAAATATCTTTATTTTAATTGTTTTAAAAGTTTAAGTACTATTTATATTTTTTTTATGGTTTAGGGTGTTTTTGGAAATTTTGGGTTAGAAACCCCATGCATCACCGCCTTCTCTCTTTAATCACTTTACTTTTGTTCTTCAAAATCTTATCTTCTTCAAAATCAACTTGGTGTGTGTGCTCTAAAAACAAACAAAGAAAGGAAGAAATTTTCATGTTGAAATTGAGTTTTTGACGATTTGCAGAAAGAAAGAAAGCTTTTGAAGTTTTTGTTGGAAATTCAAATATTAAGGTATATATATATATATATCAAATGTTCTTTCTTTTCTTAAGCTTTAGATAGTTTAATTTTGAGTTTGGCAATTGATAATATTATGGTTCGAAAGTATATATATATATACATATATGTGCGTGTGGAAATTTATATGGCTTTGTGTTTTTAAGTATCAAGTCGTTTTGGGATTTTTTTCGAAGTTTGGTTTAGAGTCCTTAAAGGTTATTTAGATCTTTTGATTGGGGTTAAATTATTTAGATTGTAACCGTGTTTCGTTATCCAGATTCTCGTTCGGTTTAGAGTATCGTTTGCGGTTAACTTCCTGTTATCGTATATCGTCATCAAGGTGAGTTTTCTTTTAACTATTTTCGAACTGGAATGCATATATTTTAATCGGTGATCATCTAAATGTTGGATTTATTAGTTGAGATATTATCGAAATTTTGATATGAATTGTGTTTGTGATAAATGTTACATGTAATTGGTTATAATTACGTGTATCGTGATATATTGGGTTTGAAAGGAAAGTAGGGACTTCCACAACAGAAGCTGGGTATGTTAGGACTATAATGGTCCGAGCATGGGAGTGAGATTGAGTGCCCACGAATGTGTTTCGTGTGGCGGGCCACACACGGTATGGATTGTGTGAATCTTATCGGGGTGTGTGCGGTTGAATTGTTGCGACTGTTGTGTTTAGTTACCTGGGAGGATTGTTGTGCCTAAGTGCCAACGGATGAAATTGTAGTGCTTGCGAGCCTACGAGATTATTATCTGATTTAAAGATTTTCAGTTTAAATGGTTTATTGAAATGTTGTAACTGACAGGGATTTCCTCACTAGACCGTTTGGTCTAACCCTCATTTTGTTTTTAAAATGTGCATTTCAGGACAAGTTCGTATAGTAGATAAAGGAAAGGGAAAGATGTGATCAAATTTGTGATATGTCATATGTTTATCTGAAGTTTATCTATGGGATTCTGGCGCTTCTTTTGATACTTTTTGCTATATGAATTTTTGTACGAGAATGTTATTTTAGCAAAAAAGTTAGTAGTGACTTTTGATGTATAGTTTTGTGTTAAAAGACCAAATTATATTCCTTTTGAGTTTGAATATATGTAAATTATGTGTTACGTGTATTGTGAAAATGTGGGTTGTTACAGTTGGTATCAGAGCTTTAGTTTAAGAGATTTAGGTATTTAAAATCCATACCTAGACTTAAACTGTATACTTTTATGTGAAATAGGATGTCCTTTTATAGAACCTGGGAGTTATTAAATATAATAGGATGGAAAGAACGACATGGACGGTAAATTCAAAATGCATCAGGCCAATGCATTGTGAATTTACAGGAGCATGTTGAACTTGAATACCTTATTATATTTGGGTATGTGATTAAATGAAAATATATCTTGTTATTTAACAGATGACAAGTAATCCTCGTCGAGAAGAGATAAATTCTCCTGATCCTAATGTAATTGAGAGATCTCCAAACAATCGAGGTGGAGGTAGAGGCCGGGGAAGAGGTAGAGGTCGGGGAAGAGGTCAGGGTCGGACTCAAGATTCTGAATTCATTACGCAGGCGGGTCTAGATGCGGCAATGAATAGACTCGAAACTCGCCTGCAATCTATGTTTGAACATCCTCATCATACTCAGCATCCAGAAAATACAAATCCTGATCCTAATGCGACAAGTGAGGTAAATATACCATCCTCTACTGGTAACAAAAGATGTGACTATAAAATGTTTTTAGCATGTAAACCTCCAACATTTTCTGGGGAATGTGATCCAATCAAAGCTATGTGTTGGTTATCAGAGATCGAATCAATTTTCCAAATCAGTAAATGTGAAAATGAGGACAGGGTAATGTTTGGTACTGCCTCGCTAAAATCTGATGCATTATTTTGGTGGAAAGCTAAGGCTTTTTCCAAAGGGCCTAATGTTTTACAAACAATGTCTTGGGAAGAATTCATTAAAGAGTTTAAAGATCAATTTTGCCCACCAGCAGCATTGAGACAACTAGAAGAAGAGTTCATGAAACTTGAACAGGGTAACATGACTGTTCGGGATTATAACTGCAAAATTTATAGAAAAATCTCAATTTGCTGAACATCAAGTATCTACAGAATCTCGTAAAGTTGAGAGGTATGTTTGGGGATTACACTTCGATATTCGGGGGCTAGTCTTAGCTACACGTCCCGAGACTTTTACATCCGCAATCGATGCGGCACAAACAAGTGAAAGAGATAGAAACAGACAACCGAGTGAGAAAAGAAAGTGGGAAGAATTGTCAAGCGATCCTAATAAAACAAAAGTTTAGTCGTTATGATAATCGTCCGAGTCCTAGATTTGTGGATAAACCTTGTTTCAAATGTAACCGAACACATCAAGGTGAGTGTAGTCAAGATCAAAAATATTGTTTCAGATGTGGGAAATTGGGTCATCTTGCTTTTGAGTGTAAAACCGCTCGACTTTGTTATCAATGTAATTCTCCGGACCATATCAGACTTAATTGTCCACAGTTGAGACGTTCGGAAATTAATTATTCGGGAGTTAGTCAGGGAAATCAGGGGGATACACGAAAGTCTGATACGCCCAAAGCCAAGGGACGTGTATTTCAGATGACTACGGCTGAAACCGAGGAAACTTCTGATGTTGTAACAGGTACGCTTCTAATAACTTAATATGTGCCAAAGTGCTAACTGATGTGATATTATCTGTAATTTGTTTCTTCCTTATTGATTGATTATTTGCGTGTGAAACTTGAACTGAGATCTGATAATTCCCGTTTGTTCGAAAGATTGAATTTCGGGACGAAATTCCTTTGAGGGGGAGATGTTGTAATAACCTTTGTTAAGAAATATCTTTATTTTAATTGTTTTAAAAGTTTAAGTACTATTTATATTTTTTTTATGGTTTAGGGTGTTTTTGGAAATTTTGGGTTAGAAACCCCATGCATCACCGCCTTCTCTCTTTAATCACTTTACTTTTGTTCTTCAAAATCTTATCTTCTTCAAAATCAACTTGGTGTGTGTGCTCTAAAAACAAACAAAGAAAGGAAGAAATTTTCATGTTGAAATTGAGTTTTTGACGATTTGCAGAAAGAAAGAAAGCTTTTGAAGTTTTTGTTGGAAATTCAAATATTAAGGTATATATATATATATATCAAATGTTCTTTCTTTTCTTAAGCTTTAGATAGTTTAATTTTGAGTTTGGCAATTGATAATATTATGGTTCGAAAGTATATATATATACATATATGTGCGTGTGGAAATTTATATGGCTTTGTGTTTTTAAGTATCAAGTCGTTTTGGGATTTTTTTCGAAGTTTGGTTTAGAGTCCTTAAAGGTTATTTAGATCTTTTGATTGGGGTTAAATTATTTAGATTGTAACCGTGTTTCGTTATCCAGATTCTCGTTCGGTTTAGAGTATCGTTTGCGGTTAACTTCCTGTTATCGTATATCGTCATCAAGGTGAGTTTTCTTTTAACTATTTTCGAACTGGAATGCATATATTTTAATCGGTGATCATCTAAATGTTGGATTTATTAGTTGAGATATTATCGAAATTTTGATATGAATTGTGTTTGTGATAAATGTTACATGTAATTGGTTATAATTACGTGTATCGTGATATATTGGGTTTGAAAGGAAAGTAGGGACTTCCACAACAGAAGCTGGGTATGTTAGGACTATAATGGTCCGAGCATGGGAGTGAGGTTGAGTGCCCACGAATGTGTTTCGTGTGGCGGGCCACACACGGTATGGATTGTGTGAATCTTATCGGGGTGTGTGCGGTTGAATTGTTGCGACTGTTGTGTTTAGTTACCTGGGAGGATTGTTGTGCCTAAGTGCCAACGGATGAAATTGTAGTGCTTGCGAGCCTACGAGATTATTATCTGATTTAAAGATTTTCAGTTTAAATGGTTTATTGAAATGTTGTAACTGACAGGGATTTCCTCACTAGACCGTTTGGTCTAACCCTCATTTTGTTTTTAAAATGTGCATTTCAGGACAAGTTCGTATAGTAGATAAAGGAAAGGGAAAGATGTGATCGAATTTGTGATATGTCATATGTTTATCTGAAGTTTATCTATGGGATTCTGGCGCTTCTTTTGATACTTTTTGCTATATGAATTTTTGTACGAGAATGTTATTTTAGCAAAAAAGTTAGTAGTGACTTTTGATGTATAGTTTTGTGTTAAAAGACCAAATTATATTCCTTTTGAGTTTGAATATATGTAAATTATGTGTTACGTGTATTGTGAAAATGTGGGTTGTTACACAAGCTCAACTTCAAATACAAGCCTCACGCACGCATAGTCCTAATTTAGGACTATGCGTGCGTGAGGCTTGTATTTGAAGTCGAGCCTGTGCAGCTTCTACCTCCTTTATGTCAATGTGAAGTTGCTTTAAAAAATGTTGTGTAAAAAATGTTGTACGAAGTTGAAAATAGATAGCAGTTCATAATATTAGGCTAAACAGACTTCTTAAAATAACGTACTCGCTTAAGTCGTACAAAATTAAAGCATTTTTACGTCGAAAATAACATTGCAGCCATCCATAAGCTCATCCGTTTGTGGGTCTTGAACAAGAGTAAACACCAAGCAACGATCGGGGTCCAGTTTGCTAGACCAAGGCCACGACTTAAAATCACCCTTAACGATAACACGGTCAGAAGGAGATCCGGGTGATGCCTCAAAACCTACTTTCATGTCCATAGGAAACTTCATGCCTAAGACCCTCATCAGGCACTTATTATGATTGTTCAAAGCCCACATTCTCACAAACTCGGTTGGAATTTGCTAAAAAAATTAAAAGACCGAACAAATTATGAAGTAACATAACTGGAATTTGCTATAGCAATAGTTATCAAACAGAAAAAATAAACTTACAAGTCGGCCAGTTTGGTATACAAAATTATCAACGTTAGCACAGAAGGATCTGCGGTCACCCGAACGTAAAAATCCTGCCATTTTGTATATGGTAGGAACTGAAAAAGAGAGAGGATTTACCAATTGCAATGTGTCTTTTAACACAAATAGGTATCCTATATATATAGCGAATGATTTGCTCTGGCAATGTGATTAATTTTTCACTTTTACTTTTGCAGCAAACCAAGAATCTTTCTTACTATTGACTACTGACAAAAGGCAAAAGCAAAAGCAAAAGCAAAAGCAAAAGAAACGTACCTAAAACCAAACAGACCGTTATAACGGTCCGTTTGGTTTTAAGTACTTTCTTTTGCTTTTGCTTTTGCCTTTTGTCAGTAGTCAATAGTAAGAAAGATTCTTGGTTTGCTGTACACCCGTGAATTCATATTCCCCACCTAAAATCTACCCGTGAATTTAATATGCCCCACCTACACCCTATAAAAATATGGCATCACATTAACAGTTCTCATACCTTTCATACAGATTTTATCTAAATCTAAATGCAACAATGGCTGAGAAGTTGCCTTCCTCATCAGCAAACCCTCATTCTCAAAGAATGTCTGCACCCCTATCTTCTTCTCAAAGAATGTCGGGAAACCCTCATTCTTCTCAATTTGAAAACCCTCCTTCTACTCAAATAATGCCTGGAACTCTTCGCAGGGAAATAGCAAAAAGAGAAGCGGAGATAGCGGCGATAGGTGAAGAATGGGTGCGTAAGCGGGCTGAACAAGATACCATTGAAGCCGAACTTGAAAATAAAAAGAAGTTCGCTAAAGAACTTCAAAAAGAAATTCGAATGGAAGAAAAACGTATCAAGGAGGAATATGCAGCTTGGTATCCAAAGATGCAACAACTAATCAAAGAAAAAGAAGGGTGGATTAATTCGATTAAAGTTCTCTATCCGAATGATAACTAGGAGAATCCGTTAAACTAGATATTGTTGTTGTTTCTTTAAGTTTCGTGTCTCAATTATGTTATCATGCTTTCAATGAAATGAATTCTTTTTTATGTCCTTTTGATACACAGTGCCTCAATAATTCAATAACAAACAGTTGTTACAAATTAAGATCAACAAACATAACATACAAATTAAAAGTTGTTACAAACAAACAAACATAACATACACATAAACACAAATGGCTGATAAAATATATCAATCCTCATTAAGATCAACATTCAAATCAAATGTAGGACGACTAAAGGTTTCGTTCGGTTGTTGTGTAGGCTCTGCTGGAGTTTGTCGGGTAGCCGATGGAACGTGAATACATTGACTACGTTTGTGTCCGTATTGACGACATATACCACATCTTTTGCGAGTCGTTCTCTCACCGCGAGATGGAATACGATAATTGCTACTCGGTTTACCGGGTAGTTTTTTCATTACCGGTGGATGGACAACCATAAGTGGGTAATCTGGACTAACCCATGTTTGTAGCGGGCCAACGGGGTTTATTGTAGGAGCGTATGTTTCCCGAAGGTTATGCACAGTGAAATAAGGAGAGGCAAATTGCCAACAGTCGTCCAATCCCATGTAACTTGCAACGGTGATAACATGCCCGCAAGGTAAACCAGAAAGTTGCCATTTCCCACAAGTACAAGTCTTATCATACATATGGACTTTCGCATCTCTATACCCATCTTGCACTTCCCACTTACCATAGCCAATTTCATGTGCAGTCCACCCACTACACTTACCCATTCTTCTTTGTACAATCAGTTCCGCCCACTGGGTTAGTTTATTGTTCATGGCTCCTACAAATATTTTAGGATAATTTTTTCCTTATTATTACAGCAAACGTTTAAAAATAAATTTATTAACTAAATCGTAAAGGTAATAACCTGCAATTCTACGACGGGTGGAATACCATTGTTGTTGATACGATCGAAAGTAATCCATCAGGCCCACAATTGGGTGTTTACGAGCAACTGTGGCATGTGCGTTCATCGACTCGACACTGTTCGAGGACATTATGTTGTACCTCTGTCCTGGAAAATGCGCCCTTGACCATTTGTTTGCGCCAATCCTATTCAGCATTTCGGCGTATGGGACTGCAGCTACTAGGGCATTCATTTGAAACTCGAACTCATGTGCAGGTTTAGCCTTGCATGTCTTCCAAAACAGGGTTTTGTTGTCGTCGATGTTGGGGGCCTTAGCTTTGATGTTCATAAATAAGTGGTGACAACAAAGCGCGTGATGCGCAGTTGGGTACACCGTGTTTATTGCTTGGTGTATTGCAGCAGCTCTATCGGACATGAATACCAGCCCCTCCATTTCCCCAATACATTCTCTCAGCATAGACAAAAACCAAGTCCAATGCTCGTCGCTCTCAGACTTTGCCACTCCAATAGCAATGGGCACAACTTGGTTGTTTCCATCCATAGCAACAGCTAAGAACATTGTGCCCGAGTAACGACCCTTTAAATGAGCACCGTCGATTATAATCACCTTACGCAGCAAACCGGAACGGAAAGTTACTATCTGCAAAAAAAATACTATAGATATAAGAAAACCCGGACAAAAAGTGTGAATCTTGAAATCAGCGTCGTCAATTAAAAAAAATATACGTACCGAGCAGCCAAGCGCATAGAAACACGACACGAACCGTCCATCATTGCCTACGACAATCCTGGTCTGCGTACCAGGATTGTTGAGCTCCAAATTATAAAAGTACAGAGGAAGTCGGGTAAACGAATCCTCGGGGTCACCTTCAATCATGTTTATTGCCTGTCATTTCGCACGCCATGCTTGCCAGTACGAAACGTTTATTTTATGTTGCGCTTTCATATCCTTTATAATGTCTGCCGCACGGAGGTCCCTTCTAACATCGCCGGTTTTATCTAGAAGCAAATGTGACAGCACTCTCCTGCTTGCGTTCCGATGCGCAGAATGCATTTGCGTCCTCGAGCACGTGTGGGCATCATTCAATGTCCGAACTTGAAACATGGTTGATCCCCCGAGACAGCTAGCATATATGCGCCAACCGCAGTTTTTTTGCGCACATATTGCCTCATATCTTTTTTTGCAAGATCTTGGCGTTCTAAACTCGAAACCTTCTTGAAGGAACTTCAATCCGAGGGCAAGTGTCAAATCTCCTTTCGTACGAAATACCTGGTGTAGTTTAACTTTTTCACGACGGGTGTACCGTATGGCTTGGTTGGGTGTGATGACAACGTCGTCTGACCTTGGGTGAGGGGGCAAATCATGAAAGTCATCAAGTATTTGGTATACATAATTGTCAGGATCGATGTCTCTGACTTCTTCTTCGTCTTCGTCTTCTTCTTCATCTTCATCTTCGTCTTCGTCGTCTTCTTCTTCTGTGTCAGCCTCTTCTGGTGCTTGTTGTGTCTCGGGAACATAGGAGGTGGATATGTGTACTGGCTAGAAACACCATATGTATCATTAGAAAGTATTTCTGCATTGTCGAAGGACGTATGACCATATACATGCTGGTCTCCGATGTTCGAATTATCTTCGCGGTTTTCTTCACTACTCACATCGTTTCCCGTAGTCACATCGTCGTATACATAAAGTGTTGCCGGGGGGTCTAATCTGGCAATCGATTGTAAGAAAGTTGTTAACTGTTCATCTGACGCCAAAATATAAACATTACCCGACTCAATGTACAAAAGTTTAGTGACACCATCAGAAGGTTCGATGCCAAATCTTGAACAAATATTTTTGACCATCTTTGAATATGTAGTCGTTATTGGCACCCACACACGACGATTGGCAAGGTGCGTTAAATAGACCCATTCACCGTCGTTTTGATACCACCCACCACCACCCGAAATAGACAACAAAAGTTTTTGGTGTTCACTCATTTTTGGTGTATGAATTTTGAAGACAATGAACGTCCATTTATACACAAACTACATAAATTCATACATAAAATCACAAGAAAGACAAAACCCTAAAAAATATGTAACGGTCCGTTATAGAGCCGTTATAACGGACCGTTCTATATTTTTAGGGTTTTGGTCAACACCGTTTCATTGACTGGTCAAAAACCTTTTGTTTTTTCTGAAAGCCGTTATAACGGCGCCATAACGGACCGTTATGGCGCCGTTATAACGGTGCGTTATGCACAACGTTATAGATTTGGTCAACATCTTGGACTTTTTTGTCGCCTAGCCTGAGGGCCGTTATAACGGCGTCAAAACGGCGTTGACGCCGTTATAACGGCGTCAAAACGGCTTTTTTGTTGACTTTCTTTGGTCAGCCGAGCTCCGTTTTTGTCTTTTACTGAAAAGTCCATTATAACGGTGCTTATAACGGCTTTTCGTGGGTATGAGGTGCAAAACGAGAGAGAAAATGGCTACAAAATTAAAGTGGGGGTACCCCCATGGGTATAGCCGCCAAAATCCCATAGTATTCGGGTCGGTTGGAGCTTATATATAGTATATAATAAAATAGCTACACAAAAAATATTCAATATTAGGCTCATTTCGATTGTATCGACGATACGAGCATAATGGCGTAATTTGTTAAAATTAAAACGTATTTTTTAACGTCTTTATGTCAATACACGATATATGACTAAAACGTAAAATGAAATATTGAAAAGTAAAAGATGTAAGGTAAACAAACGTTATAAGTTTTAAGTTTACAAGGCTAATATGTAAATTTGAAAATGGATATAAGATTTGGTTGGTTAAAAGTTGAAACGTATATATAGTATATAATAAAATAAGTACGTCAAAAAATATTCAATATTAGGCTCATTTCAATCGTATCGACGATACGAATATAATGGCGTAATTTGTTAAAATTAAAACTTTTTTTTTTAAATTTTTTAGCCAATACATGGTATATGACTAAAACGAAAAATGAAATATTGAAAAGTTAAAGGTATAAACTGAATAAACCTTATAAGTTGAGGGGCCAAAAATGTAAATTTGGAGATGGGTAAGACTGGAGTGAGGCGCGGATCTTAGAATGGGTTATGGGCGGGTTTGGGTCGCGGGTCGGGTCAGGTTGTGGGCGCTATAGTAGTATATATAATAAATCTATAAAACATATATATTAAATTGAAAAACATTCCTACAATATTTTTTTATGTTTTTTTGTTTCTTATAAGTTTTATACAAATTTTGTTAATTTATTATATTAAACTATTTGTACATTTATAATTTAAAATTAATTGATTAATCATATATTAATAATTATAAAATATATTTTCTAATTTTAAAAAGAATGTTTGAGCATAGATTTGGAGTCTTTCAATCTCGTTGGACGATAATTAAAGTACCATCATGATTGTAGTATAAGGAAGATTTTAGTGATATTATGTGTAGATGCATAATTTTACATAATATGATTGTTGAAGATAAATGTCAACATTGATCAATTAGACCAAATGAGTGTTAGCCTAGTGGTACGGTTTGGGCACTGCATAGTGGTGAACCCGAGTTCAAGCCCTGGGGGACGTATTCTGGAGGTACGGGGGCTTCCACCCCGGGCTGCATGCTTTAGCAGTCGGGCTTCGGCCCAAAAATTGCCGAGGATTAGTCTGGGCCCAATGTGGTCTAGGATACCTCTTCCAGAAAAACATTGATCAATTGGATCAATGAAAAGATAGATGACTCGATATAAATGTTTTAAGGTTTCACCCATGAATCACAATAATATCTCCAAAAAGATTATGAGATGCGCTCAAATGAAGTTTATCATCAATTCTGCTCCGACTTTGTTGAGTATATTTGGTCAAATCTAGATTACAAGTGATCTATATTACTATAAATTATTTACTTATATATTTTTTTAACGTGGTACCTTTTTAATTGCCATGTAAAAGTATATTTATGTTTTAATTATTTTTGAATATGTAATAAAATATATAGATTGAAAATTAAGAAATTCTATTTAAGTTTTTTAATATATGTGTATATACTAAATTAAAACAATAATTTATAAAATACAAATTATATTATAAATAATAAAAAAAGTAAGGTTTTCTTAATACAACTGTTATGGAGTTTTGAAAAAGGGTTTTAATTTATTAAGGTAACAATAATATAACAATAAAAATATAGTAACAGGAGTTGTTAAAATGTTTCATCGCTATAGATATTTTTAGTATCTATAACAACTTTTTTAAAATAAAGATTTCAGGGATTTTTGCTCCAACAGCTTACCTAAAACCTCTTTTTTAAAATAGAGAAAGCAGAAGAAATACAATGAAAATATTCAAATTTAGAGATTTCTTCAAAAATGATTACATAGGAAAGAGAAATGAATTTTTATACATCCAACCAATGAAAATATTAAAATCTAAACATTTAGGAGAAAGAAATAATATTTTATTAGTGGTGTTAAATATTATAGTAATATAACTAGATGTATTATCTTCAAAATAGAGAATTTATTGATGATAAATACAACGTTTTTTACGGTGAAAGGAATAATGATCCCTTCACCATTCCACCTTACTTGCCACACCATCTACCCATATCATTTTTTTTTATCCCGCTGAAACCTTTGGAGTCTCATCATTCTACCCTTTCATCCTACTAACCATTTCAAAAAATAAAAAGTAAAAAGAGGAAGTCATAAATAGACATATAATAGAAAAAAATCAATTTTCCCTGCAGGAGTGTCCATCAAGATGAAGTGAAAATTTGGGTCTACCGACAAGGTAGGGGGTGGTGTTTCCCGCCACCCCATTACCCCTGTAATTGATTCCCCGCTTAGCGGGCTAAGTACACCCACACCCTTATAGAGTTTGACCTTTTAATTTTGGAGTTTTCTATTCATACCCTCTTATATGGGGTATGGATAGGTCGTGAGACCTCTAGTGTAGAGAGATATGGATTTAGGCTGTGTTTGGTAAAAATAAACTAGTCCATCAAAACATGTACCATAACCTAGCTTATATTTTAGCTTACTAAAACACTACTTTAAGTAACGGTTTTGAAGCTTCTTGTAACTTTTTCCAATTATACGCTTATTAATAATAATTATTAAATTTAAAGATAATTTTTTAGTTATTTTACATACTCATAAGCTAATTTGATGATAAACTAGCTTATGAATCAACAGCTAGTTTATCAGCTTTCATCTGGCTTATCAGTTTGTTTGCCAAACATATCATTAAATGAGTAGAAAGAGAAAATACAAGGGCTACGGGAAACAACCCTTACTTTTTTGTCTTATAGAAGCTCTAATTTTGCAAAATGAGATTTTTTTTAACGGCAGACGTAAACAAGGACGGGAGCTTCGACAAAGCCATCACCCCCGTCAAGCAAGCCAAGATTTAATAAAAAAACCACTACGAGAAGCTAGAGAATGAAACAGTACAAGAAACCTAGAAACAAGATAACGGAAGAGTACACCAATTCAACCACCTATTAACGAGATTACATCTCGACCGATTTTTGATTCAAAAGAAAGCGAGAGCTTGAACCTGACTGCTCACCAAAGCCTCATTAATACCACCTTGCAAAATGAGATACCGGACCATGGTGGCGGCTGTTGTAAACTTGTAATTAATGGCGAGGCCATTTGACATTTGAATTTATTTTGAGTTGTCATGTTTTCATTAATGTCCTCACCCACATGCCATTTGAGTTGACTTTGACTTTCACATTGATCAACAATTCAACAGCACCATTGTTTTTAGTAAGTTGTAGATTTCGTCCTTATAATATGCCAGTTTTTATAACATTGTTCCCAAATTTTATTTACTTACATAGAACACTTGAGATATGGGTGTTTTGACAATTTTAGTCCCTCAACCAAACAATGGTTAATCTTGTTATATGACTGAGAGTAAATTTCCATTTGACGATCTTTTTTATATTATAACATTTGGTGTCTTCCAGTGTTGTGGCGGATTGGTTATCGCTCGGGGGGTTCATAACGCCCTAACCGAGTTCGAACCTTCCCGTGCACATGCTTGAGGACATTTAAGTGGGGCCATGTTTAGCCCCCAAAATTGTCGGAGATTAGTTGGGTTTTGGCCCGGACACGCTTCAAAAAAAAAAACATTTTGGTTTTGTTGACTTTTTTTTATCATTTTTTCTTTCTTTATCTTTTTTCTACTCTATCATTTTCTCTCTCCCACCGATCTCAATTACTTCAACATTACTTTCTTTACCTGTCTTCATTGTTCTCATCACCGACACCCACAGACCACTATCTCTCGCTGACCACCTCCTCACACCACCACCATCAACAACCAACTAACTCTATTCCCTTTTCATCGTTAGTCCTTCCCCCTCCATTGTCACCCTTCCCCCAAAAATGCCCCATGGCCTTCACCCAAGTCCATTTTCCCCGTAAAATGACTCCATCTTTGATGAAATGTCTTTGTGAAACCTTTGACAAGCACTTCCCTTCCTCCATCTCCATACACAGGGATGAACTCACATAGGGGCATAAGGCGGCATAGGGCCAGTGTATTATAGTTTAACTGGAACATACGTTTATGAACGTTGCCAGCATGTTGTTTTGTTAGGTGCCATTATTTCCATTAAATTAAAATATTGGCACAAGCCTGTAATGGTTGAACTGTGAAATGTTGGTGCTTTTGTAAAAAAAGGTGTTCCTCAAAAGGGATGACTTACACAAAAAGTGTTTGTAGAGGGGGTTGAATAGATACACAACGTATTTTCACTTTTAATTCCTCTTCTATATTTTTGTATAAGAACTACAAATTTGTTGCGGAAACTAGGAAGGCAAGACTTGTGATCCTAAACAATCTGATTGATGGCAAATTTGCTAAATGAAAGAGAGGGAGGGAAATGCGTTCTCTTCTAGATTCGAGGAAATAAGGTAGTTTTTTGGAGGATGGCGTCGACTTAACTTCAGACACACTCTAAGGATGTTTTTACGATAAAATCAAGTTGATTTGCATTGAATGATAATGATATCTTTTTATAGCCATAAAAAAAGTAAATGCATTAATTCCTTCTAACTTCAATGTATGTTTTCTTTTTAGTGGTTGATCCAAGTAAGTTAGTACTTTTCACTTCCACATTTGATGTTTGATGTAGACACCATTTTGTCTTACTTTCATATTTAATATGCCGAAAGAATAGAGATGGCCAAACCTGCCCAGTCTGATCGATACCGGCGGTTAACCGAGACCAAGCCCGCCTACATAACCGGTTAAGGAAGGCCCGACAAGGCCCATTGTTTGAGATTTGTAGTTTGATACCAAATTACAAATCGCAAAAAACGTTCACAATTCTCGCATTCTCGTTATCGTTATCGTATTCGTTTTTCTTAATCTCGTTTCTCTCTTTCAAATATCAACAGTATAAAAATAAATTTGCTTATAATTTAGTATTTTAATTTATAATTATAGTAAATGTAGTTACTAGTTTATACTTTATAATTTGGTCCTACATGGCCCGATTATAGACCCGGCTAAGGCCTGATTATAGACCCGATTAAGGCCCTTGTTAATCCAAGGCCCGGTTAAGACCCAGTCTAATCTGGTTTTTGGCCATCTCTATATAAACAGAACACTAAAACATACAAAGTTAATAGTGAATGGAGCATTTTTTGATAACATAAATTTAAACAAGTAATAGTGAATCACACACAAGATTTCTCAATTCATTTTGTATTTGACACTTTCTCTCTCTCTAAGTCTCTCTCTTTAATTAGATTGATTGCTATTAGATTGATTGCTATTTAGCTTATTTAAAAGTAGGAACCTAATTAAACATGATCGGAGAGATTATACGAAGTTAATAGTCAGATCCTACTTTAAAGTAAGATGCATATTTAGAAAAAAGTGAAATATAATAAATTTAAGTCTCACCGTTAAAGATTTCACTAAACTTTAAGAAAGAAACTATAATTTACTTGAAAACTTTTAAAAGATAGTTTATGATATATATATATATATATATGGATGAAAATTATATAAAATGTTTTAATTAGTGATTAGAAAACATGGATATTTAGTTTTTTGTTTGTCTTAATATTTTCATCGAATAAAAAAAAAGTAAATAATCATAAAATTTAGATAAGTATGAATTATCCATACATAACTAAACTATATATTTATCTCTCGTTTTACTGTTAAAATTAAACATATTGAACCAATAAATAAATTGTAACAACTACAGTATGTGTTAATCCTAACAAATAAATTTACGTTTATGAGCAATAGAAGAAGTATTTAGACAAAAAATAGTAATTCCTCTAACTCTCTGAGTCCGTCAATCATGTTTTCACGACATACAGCCAGGGGCGGAGCCAGAAAGTGATTTGTGTGGGGGCAAACTCTGAACAACAATCTTAATTCTAAAAAAGTAGTTCTAGAGGGGTAATTGTATGTGTACCATTTTAAGGGGGAAATTACCTAAATATCCTTAATATATAAAAAAAAAGTTTAAAATTTTCAAAATGTTAAGGGGGCAACTGCCTACTCTGCCCCCCTCGTGGCTCCGCCCCTGCCTGCAGCAAAGTCGTGGAGACGAGAAAAGTGCTTAATAGATGGGTGTTGAGTTTTCCGAAAAATTGTAGTAGCGTTGCTGAGCTCTTCACTCCTGTTCAGCCCCAGAAAGCAGACCTTATAAGACAAGTGATAGCTATGACGTATGTTAGGGCGATTTGGAAAGGCAGGAACCAAGTAGTTTTTAATAACGGCACCTTTAATTCTCTCATTACGGATAACAATATTCAAGCCTTAGTGTTCTCGTGGGTCTGTAATAGGTCTCTTGATAGGAGTTGTAGTTAGGCCTCTTGGCTTTGTAATCGATCCACTGAACTCGCCCATCTAGCATCATGCTAGCGCTTTTTCTCTTCAATAAATTGCTGTTCCAGAAAAAGTATTTAGACAAAAACATTGATATCAACAATCCTAGTTGTCTACTAATTCCGTAAATATTGGCTATGATGGTGTTCTAGGCAGGCCCGGCCCTGGGGCCGTGCAGCCCGTGCGACCGCACAGGGCATCAAAACCCAAAGGGCATCAAAATTCTATATAATGCTATTAGTATAGATAATTAGTTTTAATAATTTATGAGTTGGACTCTATACAGTTCCCAAGTATGGTATTATATTACATTATTAATCTAGTTGATTTTGATTTAGTAGAATTCTTCATTATTTCATCTACGTTACTTGCTTTTGCATCAATTAAAGGATTTGAGAAATTTGCAGATTGCATATTTGCACCACAACATCAATTAACTTGCTATGCAGCCTATGGCTACACTCACTATTTTCTTATTATCAATTTTAATGACCTTACTGTTTTTATTAGTCAAGATATTTATAGATTTGCTAGTTGCAGATTTCTTTTGATAATTTTAATCTAGTTATTACCAATTTAGTTAAAACTAATTATAGTTGTTCTTGTTTTTTATCCTATTATTTATATTTATATTTTGTAATTTGGAGTTTTGATTCTTATATCCTCCTTTGTACCCTTTGTTTAGTTAATAAAATCGACGTAGGGATGAGCCACGTAGCTTGGCTAGGTTCCAAGCCTTTAAAAAAATTGTATCGTACATCGCTTCATTTGCTTAAAAGATGGACATAGGGGAATAATTTTGCATTTTCGCACAGGGCATCCAAAACTCTAGAAACGGCCCTGGTTCTAGGTTAAATCCGAAACCATTCGATTTTAGACAAACACTACCCACTCGTTACGGACTGAAATACACGTCATAGAGTCTTTAAAGTCTTTAAAATTTAATCAATCAAATAGTTTTTTGAAATTCAATAATATCATAAAATCTTTAAAATTTAAGACATAATAGAGATAGTCAAATGGCAAATGTGTCGAAAAAGTTATTGTATGCGACTTATTTTATTGAGTTAATGCTAATTGACAAAACATAAATAAAAAAAAAATGAAATAATAAGAGAGGCGGAGCAGCCACCATTATAGGAGCTCTAAGGAGGACTTTGTAATTAAACAACATTTGGGAAATTAAAATCTGTGTTGTCCATCTTATTCTCATTTTCACGCTACTTAATTAAATCAAATTGGTGTTTAGAATATTATATTTCAAACTATATATATATATATATATAATTATTTCTGAATGCTTTCTCAAACACTAAGGAAATTAAGAGGAAAGAAACATAAGTTGCAATGACCATGCGGTGGTTCTTTGGGTGGCAGACAGTGGTGGTCGCCTATCTGTACACGATATCTCTGATAACTCCGGTGACATCTCAGTCGCAGACGAACCTACTGCTTAGATCATGCAGCCTGCTGAACGCTACGAACACAAGGAGCTTTTTTAACAATTTGAATCAGACGTTTACGGAGGTTAGAAGGCAGTTATCCAACAATAATACGTTTTTTGCAACGGGGGAGCAGGCTCGCAGCTTGGAGCCGGTGTACGTGATGGCGCAGTGCAGACATTATATGTCTACGGCCGAGTGTTTGGCTTGTTACGATTATGCGACTTCGACCATACGAGCTTGTGCAGCGGCCGATGGTGCCCGAGCTGTTCTTGATGGCTGCTTTCTCAGGTAATTAAAAACACCAGTTAAAATATGGATATGGGTTGATCTATTAGTTAATTTAATTTGTTGGAAGTATATAATTGTTATATATGGAAAGTTAGATATTGATGTACAAACATCCTATTTGGTGAGAGGCTAAAATTCACGAAATGAGGAAGGAACTAAAATTTCAGAACATAAACTTGATTGGTTATTGTGTAAATAGATGTCTGGAAATTAGAAAATGTTGATTTTATATTATCTGACTATTATAATTGAAAAAAATAATAACAGCGTGTTACGGAAAAAAAAAATACTTTTAAAGTCTATTTCAGGGTCCATAAAACAGAGAGTTTGGGCCAAAAGATGGGCCATATCGTGAGAGGCCATTTTTCATCTCACGATCTTTCATGCGTATGATACCGTTTTGAGAGACTAAAATATTGTTCGATATGATACTGATAGTGTTCAATTTTAGCTAAACACTTACTGGGTAAGTGTTCAAGTAAATGGCCCCTAAGAGTGTCGTAAATTATGCTTCGACTAATCCTGGTAAATTATGACTATAAAAATCAACCTAAAAAAATTAGTGGCTATAATTGTTGCATATGCCTGGAATTGAACCTAGACAGGTGGAATGTTCAACCACTATGCCACAACTGTTGTGGTTTTCCGTATCAATGTTAGTTATCATAAAAATTATTGACCATTTCCATGCCGAGCTGTTTTTTTATTTGTTCGTTATTTATATATTTGCTCGATTATCTATTCTTAAAGGTACGAGACAACTGATTTCTACGATGACGCGACACAGCCAGGCAACGTGGGCTTGTGTGGAAACCGTACTGCAATTAGACCAACACGTTTCCAAGATGCGGTAGACGGACTATTATCAAATCTTACAACTGCCACTCCTAGAATCAAGGATCTGTTTGCAGCCTCGTCGAGTAATATCACCGGTAGCAATAGAAGTGTCTATGCTATAGCACAATGTGTACCAACTTTGGCACATAATGGTTGCAAAGATTGCTTAAGGGTGGCATATTCCAACATAAGGAATTGCTTACCTAATATTGTTGATGCAAGGGCACTTGACACAGGATGTTTTATGAGGTACTCAAACACACCATTTTTCAACAAAAATGAAACAACCATCATTACACCTTTTCTAGAGGAAGGTAAGATCTCTTAATTAATTGCTAGATTACTTAACGAAATGAAGAAGTTCTCGATTAATTAATCCCTCGCGTTATATGACATGTTATACGATCGGTTTTTATATGAAAGGTAATTCGAGCAAAAAGGGAGCCATTATTGGTGGAGTTGTTGGTGGCATAGGACTACTTAGTATTATCGTTGTTGTGGCTATACTTATGTGGCGTTGTCGATCAAAGAAGAAAATGACACCAAGAGGTAATTAAGCAGGGTCTCGATCCATAGCTAAGTTTCATATGCTTGCTATTCGGTGATATGTTTTTCGCGAATTCTCAATCGATTTCTCGGTTTCTATCAATAACTATTACTTATTGAAACTCATAAGTCCAAGTTTAATACACTACTTATGGTGTGTTTGGTTGTGGAAACCTGTTTTCATTTTCCAAGAAAACGGAGTTGAGTTTTAACTTTCAATTTTCAAAGAAAAATTTAAACGCTTTTGGTTGAAATGACGGAGTTTTCATTTTCCATTTTAGAAAATTAGAAAACTGAATGAACCAAACACGTTTTCTAAATTTTCATTTTCCTTGAAAATTTTTCTTGGAGAACTAGAAAAAGCTAAACGCATATGGTGTTTGGTTGTGGAAAACTATTTTCATTTTCTTAAAAGTTGATAGAAAATATAGTTGAGTTTTCATTTTTAGTTTTCTATGGAAATTTTAGAAAATGCGTTTGGTTGAAACTATAGTGTTTTTAATTTTCATTTTAGAAAATTAGAAAACATGTTTTGAAAATTTTGGAACACTACTAAAACTAGTTTTCTAATTTACAAAGAAGTTAGAAAATTAAAAATTTTCATTTTCTTGGAGAACTTTGGAAACTGAATGAACCGAACGCTTTTTAATTTTTTTTTTTTTTGTTTTCCTTGAAATTTTTTCTTAGAAAACTAAAACAATTTTCACAACCAAACGTACCCTTAGTTTTTCATTTTTGTTTTTATTAATACTGTATTTTAGTCGTTTAATAGGAGCACAAGTTTGAGTTCTCAGGGTCCTTCACATTTGTGTGGCGTTTTAGATCTCCCTAGATGATGATTTTAGTTAGAATACAGAGTTAATGATCACCTCAATATATATGTAACTCAGATGGGCCAAATGATCAACTACAAGATCCAGTGAAGTATAGTTACAGTGATCTAAGGAAGGCAACAAAGAACTTTTGCGATGATTACAAACTTGGAGAAGGAGGATTTGGAGATGTATACAAGGTAAATGGTTCGTGTAGCTTTATGTAAAACTTAATAAATTTCTTGTCGAACGGTTCTATATATGTTATGTTACACGAATTCTTTCATATATATAGCTTCATTCTTGCATTTTGGCCATATATCAAATAGGGCACAATAAAGAACGGAAATTTAGTAGCCGTGAAGAAGCTACTTGTTAGCAATGCAAAGGCGGACTTTGAAAGAGAAGTAAGAGTCATTAGCAATGTCCATCATCGCAACCTTATACGCCTTCTCGGATGTTGTAGTGAAGGACCAGAGTTACTTCTAGTCCTTGAATACATGGAAAATGGAAGCCTTGTAAACTTCTTATATGGTTAGTTGCAAAAAAAAATCTACAATCAAAACTATAATTTATCTTTAAAGTTAAAATGTCGCTCGTGTTGTCCTAATTACCGGCTTTGGATACTTCAGGTGAAAGAAAGGGGACACTTACGTGGAAACAACGTAGTAGCATTATTTTTGGCGTAGCCAAGGGTCTTGCGTATCTCCATGAACAATACCATGTGACGATCATCCATAGGGATATAAATCCAAGCAACATTTTGCTAGACAATGAATTTCAGCCAAAAATTGCAGATTTTGGACTTGCAAGGCTTCTACCTGAGGATCAGACGCATATTAGCACTAGATTTGCGGGCACACTGTAAGTCAAGTAAAAAAAACACAATCGAGTTTTGGGATAATTTACATCCTTTTCATTTAATTACCGTCATATTAAATAACTGGTGTTCGACTTGCAGGGGCTATACAGCACCAGAATATGCAATTCACGGGCAGTTGTCTGAGAAAGCTGACACCTACAGCTTTGGCATCGTGGTTCTTGAAATTATAAGCGGCAAGAAGTGTACTGATATCTTGTCGCCTCCAGATCGATATCTCCTAGAACATGTAAATCCACGAAAAATGATACTAAGGTGTCTTTTGTTTTCTTAGAGGTCTGAAGTCGGAAATCTAATTTCATATCTAAAAAATAAGAGGTGAACGGTGCACCTCTTAAAATTTCAAAGGACAGTAGGAGGTTTTCAGGTCATTTAAAAAAATGAAAAAAACAAACGATCTTAATTTTGCAAACCTCTTACTTTTCAGATTTAAGAGGTACCTTATTAAAAACAAACGCCCCCTAAGGGGGTGTTTGTTTTAAAAAAAAATACCTCTTAAAACCTCTTAAGTTTGAAAATTAAGAGGCTTCAAGACTTAAGACTGGTTGTTCCATTTTCAAGAAAAGGTTTGAAAACCTCTTACTTTCCTCTAAAATTTTAAGAGTTGGACCATCCACTTCTTATTTTTTAGATGGGAAACCAAACTTTAGACTTCAGACCTCTTAAAAAACAGACATCACCTAAGTTATCTTAACCCATTTGATCATTTTACTGAATCAACGATATTTCTTGTTGTATATATGTATATTCAGGCTATGAACGTGTACGAGAATCATACACCTTTACAACTTATTGACGAAACACTTGATCCGAGCGAGTATACAGAAAATGAAGTGAACAAAATGATAGAAATAGCATTGATGTGCACTATGTCACCGGTATCTGAGAGGCCAACAATGTCTGAAGTGTTGGTGCTTCTAAATGACCGATCACGAGAGCAAAGGCCACCAACTAGGCTGCGTTTCGATGTTCCGAACTTAGATGGTCATGTTGATGATCAAGATATTATTGCTTCAAGCGTGAGCAACGCTGGCATCTCGATGACTGAATTGACCGGTCGTTAATGATCTATTAATTAGCATGAGATGATGTATGTTGTTTCAAAGCCAGATGGTTGGAGATGTGTAACATATTTGAGGTTAAGGTGATGTTTATTTGTAACAAGTTCTTTGGTTGTATTGTTATTTAGAGTTCAGACTTTTAATGAACTCATTCTGTTGTTGTATAATGATATAATTTCATGTCTATTTATAAATACATGTAAGGATCCTATTTCATAGCTTTTTCAAAAAACATTTTTTTTTCTCATCTCCAATAGCTTTTCTACTTTAGAGAATTCGGTTAGTTATATTATTAAAATATTCAATAAATTTAGTAATTTCAATAATTTTTAACCAACTTTTAAACAATCAATTATAGTATTGATAAAAGGTATTGAAAATTTGTTTATCTCTCCTCACTTAGAGATTTTAGAAGATTCTCTATAGGTAGAGAAATTTCCAAATTTTTTTATTTTAGCAAATGGTTATGCAAAGCTTTTGGAGCACTTTAGCAAACAAAAATTCATTTTGTTTGTTCCCTTTAGCAAAACTGATGAAAATCTAACTATTCTTTTGGCACAAAAAATGGACAAAATTTGGATCGACAATCTCAAACGGTTTATAACGTCTTTTTGGACTTTTAAACCTATATAAATAATGAAGTGGACCTCACATTTTAGTATAATTGTATAAAGTAAACCAATTGAGCATATGAAATAAACATTAGTTATTATTACATTGTAAACTAAGTACTTTTTACGTCTTTGATTTTTATATTTTTGTCTTGGATATTTTTCATGACTTTTACCGTTCTTTTGAATGATCAAATTGAGTAATGTGTGATATAAAGCGATGACTATAACTTTGTCTCAAAAATGAGATTAAAAACCCAACTATTTTTATCATTTTGCTCCTAAAATTAATGGACTTAGTAAAACCCATTGTTTATTTCGTGGATGCAAGCCCAAAAAAAGGAAAACAAAATATAAAAGCAAAAGCCCAAGTGGAGAGGTCCATCCTCTCTCTTGGAAGGAGAAAAACGCAATAGCAATTAGAGATGGCCAAAAAGGACCGGACCGGACCGGACCGGCCGGTTAACCGGGGACTTGACCGAGCCGTAACCGGTTAGGACTGGACCGATTAAGGACCAGTCCTTCAACCGGTCCACACCATCGGTTACGATTTTTGGCGTTTTTCACAGGACCGGTTAGGACCGGACCGGGACCGGTTAAGGACCGAACCGGGACCGGTTAAGGACCGAACCGATGCATTCAAACAATATTACCGTTAATATAGATGTTGGCTTCGATTTTCAGCATAGATGACCGTTTTTTGGCTCCTTTTGACCCCATTTGCCATATAAATAAGTGGTGTGGGGTTTGGGATGAATACCAACTTACAAACTTACGAAAAACGCAAAAAACGCAAAGTTCTCGTTGTAATTCGTATTCGTTTTTGCAAGTTCTACTCTCTCAACTCTCTCTCGTTAAACGATGTATTTTATTTTATATATAATTAATGTACTTAGCTTATATTTTCGAAGAATAATAAAACGTATTTTTAAAGTAACGAACGTGACCTTTCTTTTGCAAGTTTATATAGTTGTAAAAAAAAACGGTCCTGATCCATAACCGGTCCCTTAACCGGTTCTAACCGGTTAAGGTTAACCGGTTATCTGAAGTAGCCTAACCAGTCCTCACCTTCGAATCATAGGACCGGACCGAACCGTAACCGGTTTCTCCTTAACTGGTCCCGGTGTGTTACTGTTTAGGACCGGACCGATTAAGGACCGGTTAGGACCGGCCTAGGACCGGTATTTGGCCATCTCTAATAGCAATTAGCAAGTACCAAGTAGGAGGCAATTTTGGAAGGAAAAACCGTCTGATTTTTGTACTTTATTTGTTAACCCTACTTTAACTATCTATAGTTAATTTCTTCGTTCCAACATTAGTTTAGTTCGATTTAATGCTTTGTTACTTTGACGTTTCATTGTAATCATTTAAGACAATGTGCATCAGACGAGCGAGTTTAGGTGGGAAAACCAAAAATCCGATCAGGTTTTGGATACGAAAATCAAGATCCAAACCATTAAGTTTTCAAATCTCGATTTTTCTATTTCAGGTTGGCCGGGTTTCGTGTTTATTTCGGTCGGATTCGGGTTATTACTATAATGCAAAAACGTATATAAATTTAATCGATTTGGATGGTAAATTCAATTGCTTGATGAAATTGAAAGTAAGTTTAAAAATATAAAACATTTATACTAACTAGATTTGATGATTTTCAAAAGGTATAGAGATAAATAAATGATAGGGTAAATATTTTACCCTCATAACTAACGAATTTCGTGCAAATTCTTCTCATCTTTTACGTTTCTCTTGGCAAAACCACACTAAAAATCAACACTTGCACTCTTTTAATACACGCATGCATTTATATATGTTTCTCGCATTTTATCACTTAAACTTATAGAAATTTTATGTGTTTTCAGGAACCGGTGTCATGGGCCGTTTTTTTTGCGGATCTTCTTTTTGATGGACCGGACAACCAAATTCTCGAGAATGGATCGGAACGGAAGCTGGACTGTTTTCGGTGGGCTGGCCAAACTCCACGGCTGTTGGGCCGAAGCCCATTTTGATCTTGGATTCAACATTTGGTTTTCTTGGCCCAATTGGCCCATGAACACTTAGTATATATATATATATGTATGTATGTAACTTAAGGAGACACAAGTTAGCTCCAAGAAACAATTGGATCAACACAACCCTCCTTCCCTTTTTGTTTGGTTTCGGTCTCCTCCTAGGAACCGAATCCAAGTATAGTTTAGCTTCCATCCATCTAGACATCTTTGCTACTTTGTAAGTTCGGGTTTCCTTGTGACAAGGCCGAACGATCTCTTGGAACACTTGGTTCCTTTTGGCTTTCGGGTGTGGTTACATCTTTTTGTGCACCTGAAAGTAGTACCAAGTGTTTGGCACTTTACCGTCTTGTTTAAATCTACGTATCATTTCCTTTATCCTGAGTTCTTATACCATTGAAATTGTGTGTTTGAATATTTATATATATATATATATGTTAGATAATCATATGTACATATATGCTTGCATGATAGTTTTGTGAATTTAAATATACATATATATATATAGGAGTGCTTACAGAACGTTTGATTGACTTCCTTTCAATTTTGTTTAATTCTGCATTCACAACTGGTAAATTCTTCAGTTTTCTTTTAGATTGCTAGTTTTTAATTTTAACTGGTCATTTTTCCAGTTTACCTTATAAACTGTTTTTGTTTTCACTGGTCAAATTCCAGTAACTGCACTTTATCAACTGTTTCAATTTTCACTGGTCAATTCCAGTAACTGCACTTTATCAACTGTTTTAATTATCACATTTCATAATTATTTCTGTCGTACTAATGTTCTCTTATCCAATTAAATATTAGTTTAAAAATAGTCATAAAACACACCCAAGTATGATAGGCTAATTTCATAGCTTGGGGTGTAAGGTTTAACTTGGAATGAATCTTTGGTAAAGAAAAAAGTCTTTCATATAAAACCAATTTTTACCACTTCAAGTTTAACTGCCTCATTAAAGATTGTCATTGGATTTTTTTACCAGTTAACCGGATGTACGAAAATGCGGTATCTTTTTAGAAGTTACTAAAATGTTATTTTGGGGGTATATGAGTGGGTGACAACACTCGTTGCTATTATCTCACGTCTTTAGCATTTCATTAAAGAGTATGTTTAAAAGTTAACTAGTAATAATCCAAGGACATGAAAATGTGTTAGTCTCTTAAGGGACTACAATTGGTACTATTCCTGAAGTTGGTATCAGATCTAGTATCCCATTAAAGATTATAACTAATTATTTAACGATGAGTCAGATGCATGAAAATGTGTTAACCTTTCAGAGGTTACGTAAGTGTTAATTTTTGATATATTTTAACATTTCATTAAAGATTGCATCTAAACTCATCGATAAATAATTGGGTTATATGAAAATGTGATAACTTTTCAGAAGTTACTTGGATATCATTTCTGCATAATTGAGATTATTAAACTACTTATTATCCACTTTATCTATTTTTTTATTCCAACTAAAAGACTTTACACCCTTGGCTTCTTTTTATAATTGTTCTATTAAAGTAGCTCATAATCAACCAACCAATCAAAATACTTTTTTTTTATCCAAACCCCATTTGAAGTTAACTTTCACAAAGACTGAATCTTGAAAGATTGTTTTCACCGCTTCCTTGTGGGATCGATATCTGGTACTTGTACCATTTTTATTACTTGTTTTAGAAAAACGACAGTAATTGGAGGTTTATACTTGGACCGAAGGTTACTTGTTTTATTTCTTTTTGCACACCTGTTTTTGGCACCGCTGCCGTTCAATTTAAATAAATAAATTCAAAAAGAACAGAGGGGGTCCTGAAATCAGTCAACAAGTTTTTGGCGCCGTTGCCGGGGAGGCAACAAAGCAATTTTTCAATTTTAGTTTTAAAAAGTTAATTTTTCTACCACCTTTTTGAGAAAAGAAAAAAAACAAAAAGAAAAAAAAACAAAAAGATATTTTTTTAGTTTATGCAGAGAAAATCACGTGGGGAATTTTTTAATTTAGACCCCGATATCGAAAGAACTTTTAGACGTCATAAAAAGGAGCAAAGAAATTTGCAAGTTTCTACTTCGTCTACAATGGAAGAAGAAAATGTATTTTTAAAAGAACTGTCATTTCCTGGAAACCCACCTGATGGGAGGTACAACAATGATGGTCTACCTCCACCTCTACCACCACCTCCTGGAGGTAATGGTAGAAATCGGCAGCAAGACATCCAACCACATGTGGCAGAACCACGTGTTGGTCCTATACCTATCATTCAGGAACCTGGACCACGAGTTCAACAAGAAAATCCAGTTAATGGAATTTTACGAAATCCTCTACCACCTCTTAATAATAATAATCAACACATTGAAGATGCAGAACAACACATCTTTCGTCTGGCCAACTCCAAAGACAACAGTATGATGGATTATGCTATTCCTATTGTACATCAATTGCAAACAGGAATACGTGACCCAACATGCAATGTCCCGCATTTTGAGCTAAAAACTGTGATGTTTCAGATGTTACAGAATAATGGTCAATTTGCAGGATTGTCAAAGGAAGACCCACATGCTCATCTCAGATCTTTCTTAGAAATTGCAGGATCATTTAGACTACGAGGAATATCTGATGACGCTTTAAAATTAAAATTTTTTCCTTTTTCATTAAGTCATCATGCCAGAGCATGGTATAATTCCTTGAAACCAAACTCTATTTATACATGGGACCAAATGGCTGAAGTGTTTTTAAAAAAATATTTTCCACCATTAAGAAATGCTCAGTCTAGAAATGAGATCTATACTTTCAGACAAGATGATGATGAAGCAGTTCCCACAGCATGGGAAAGATTTAAAGAATTGTTGAGAAAATGCCCTCACCATGGCATTCCCTACTGCATTCAGCTAGAGACATTTTATAATGGCTTGAATTACCCAGCCAGACAAATGCTTGATGCTACTGCAGGAGGAGCTTTTACTGCTAGTTCTTACAATGAAGGGTACAATATCCTTGAAAAGATTTCAAACAACAATGTACACTGGGCAGATTCTCGTGCAAAACCTTTACAACTACCTGGTACCAAGGATGATGGTAATTATTCAACACTTGCTAGTCAAGTACGTGATATGGCAGTGACGCTTAAGAATCTCACTACTAACAAGCAAGTGGTGTCTAGTATCAACACCCCTGACCCATCAGAGCTACCTGTCCAATGTGCATATTGTGGTGAAAATCATCTTTTTGATAATTGTCCTGGAAATCCGGAGAAAGTCAATTACATTGGTAATAATGACAAAACTGGACCTTTTTCACCAACCTACAATCCTGGATGGAGAGATCATCCGCATTTAAAATGGAACAGTCCTACTCTTAACCCACAATTACCTAGGATACAATGTCAGACTAACCAGTATCCTCAACAACAAAGACAGTCCAATTTTCAAAATCAAGGACAGTCACATTTTCAAAATCAAAAGCGTGTTCATTTTCAAGATGAGGAACCACCTAGATTTCAACACACTTTACACAACCACTCACAAAATCACCAACAAACCACCTCTCCTAGATATCCACCAAGGCAAAACCAACAGGTTGAGCCTTCACTAGAAGCCATGATGAAAGGGTTTATTTCTCAAACCCAAGCATCAATAAAAAACCTTGAGACCCAAGTGGGTCAGATGGCTCTAGAAATTAGGAATAGGTCGGCTGGCTCTCTACCTAGTGACACTGAGATCCCTCAGAGACCAGGGAAAGAGCAAGTTAAAGCTGTAACTTTAAGAAGTGGAAAAGACTTGAGTAAGTCTGAAAAGAAGGATGGAAGTCCTAAAAAGGATTTTGCATTATCTTCCACTTCAACACACACTGACTCACCTACTCCAGCTGAGTCAGATTTCACCTCACCTGTCCCTGACTTTCCACTTTTGTCTCCTGTAACCTCTACATGGACAGAATGGAGATCTCAAAGGAACACTAGTAAGGATATGTCACAATCTAGTGACAGTCCCAAGACCATTAGTAACACCCTTCCCAAGGAGACAAACACCACTTTATCCACCACTGTGATAAAACCTGTCTCTGTCACACCTTCACCATCACCATCACCTACACCTCAAAAGACTACCACTCCTACTCAGGTCCCTCTTTATATCCCATACCCTCAAAGGTTAAGGAATCAGAGAGAGGAAGCTCAATTTAAACAATTTCTTGATGTTTTCAAACAATTGCATATCAACATACCTTTGTTGGAAGCAATTGAAAGAATGCCAAATTACACAAAGTTTTTAAAAGATATTTTAAACAAAAAGAAAAGGCTGACTGAGTATGAGACTGTAGCTCTGACTGAGGGTTGTAGTGCTTTGTTAACCAAGAAAATTCCACCTAAGATGAAAGACCCAGGAAGTTTCACAATCCCTTGTTCCATAGGAGGTAAGACCATTAGGAGATCCCTATGTGATTTAGGTGCAGGCATTAACCTTATGCCCTTATGTGTCTTTACTACCCTAGGAATAGGTGAAGCAAGACCCACCACTATATCTATTCAGTTAGCTGATAAGTCCATAGTTTGGCCTAAAGGCAAGATTGAGGATGTGTTGGTACAAGTAGATAAATTTATTTTTCCTGCAGACTTTATCATCCTAGATTGTGAAGTAGATCAAGAAGTCCCTATCATCTTAGGAAGACCTTTTCTAGCAACAGGAAGAACACTGATAAATGTCCAGAAGGGTGAGTTGACCATGAGAGTCCATGACCAAAGGGTGACTTTTAATGTGTTAGATTCCCTTAAATACCCTGATGAGAGAGAAGAGTGTTCCACCTTGAGTGAGATAGAAACCTGGTGTGAGGAAAAGACTTTAGGAGAAATCTTGTAGGATGCAGACACTGATGATGAGGCAGAAGATGAGAGTAAGGAAGTACCCTTAGTAACTACTGCATTTGAAGTTTTAGAGAATGAGGATAGGAAAACTCTTGTCCCCTCCTTAGAAGTTGCACCATACTTAGAACTGAAACAACTTCCATCCAACTTAAAGTATGCCTTTTTGGGAGACTCAGGAAAGTTGCCTGTCATTATTTCATCTTCCTTAGAGGCAGATCAGGAAGAGAAATTAGTTCAAATTCTTAAACTCCATACCAAGGCCATAGGATGGACCATTGCTGATTTGAAGGGCATAAGCCCTACAATCTGTCAACATAAGATCATTTTAGAAGATAAGAATTTCTACTCTGTTGAGCCTCAAAGGAGACTCAATCCAGTGATGAAAGATGTTGTCAAAAAGGAAATTCTGAAATGGTTAGATGCTGGTATCATTTACCCTATTGCCAGTAGTAGATGTGTCAGTCCTGTACAATGTGTACCTAAGAAGGGTGGGGTAACTGTAATCACAAATGATAAAAATGAACTCATACCCACCAGGACAGTCACAGGTTGGAGAATCTGTATGGATTACAGAAGACTCAACAAAGCCACTCAGAAAGACCATTTTCCTTTACCTTTCATTGACCAAATGTTAGATAGGCTAGCTGGTAAAGAATTTTACTGCTTTTTAGATGGTTACTCTGGTTACAATCAAATTGCCATAGCACCTGATGACCAGGAGAAGACCACTTTTACTTGTCCTTATGGTACCTTTGCTTTTAGAAGAATGCCTTTTGGATTATGCAATGCACCTGCCACTTTCCAAAGATGTATGATGTCTATTTTCTCTGACATGTTAGAAAACTCCATGGAAGTTTTTATGGATGATTTTTCTATATATGGGACATCATATGATGACTGTTTGCAAAACCTGGAAAAGATTCTTAAAAGATGTGAAGAAACTGATTTGGTTTTAAATTGGGAAAAATGTCACTTTATGGTCAAAGAAGGCATTGTGTTAGGGCATCTCATATCCAAAAGAGGTATAGAGGTAGATAGAGCAAAGTTGGAAGTAATTGAAAAATTACCAGAGCCAACCACAGTCAAGGGAATCAGAAGTTTCCTTGGCCATGCAGGATTTTACAGAAGATTTATAAAAGATTTTTCTAAAATTTCAAAACCTCTTTGTTTATTGCTGCAACAAGACCATGCATTTGATTTTAATGAAGAATGTAGAACTGCTTTTAATATTTTGAAAAAGGCATTGGTCACAGCCCCTGTAGTAGTCACACCTGACTAGTCAAAACCTTTTGAGGTTATGTGTGATGCTAGTGATTGGGCAGTTGGAGCAGTATTAGGACAGAGGAAAGAAAAGATTTTTCATTCCATTTATTATGCCAGTAAAACTCTCAATAATGCTCAAATTAATTACACCACCACTGAGAAAGAATTATTAGCTGTGGTTTTTGCTTTTGAAAAATTCAGATCCTACTTAATGGGAACCAAGGTTATAATCCACACTGACCATGCTGCCATCAAGTATCTTATTTCTAAAAAAGATGCAAAACCAAGGTTAATAAGGTGGATCTTGTTGTTACAAGAATTTGATTTGGAAATTATTGACAGAAAGGGCATTAATAATCAAGTTGCTGATCATTTGTCTAGGTTAGAAAAGCAGGACAATCCAGAACCTGGTACTGACATCTGTGAGACTTTTCCAGATGAAAAGATTTTTGTTATAAAACAATTGTCAGTACCATGGTTTGCTGATATTGTCAACTATTTAGCTTGTGGGATTATTCCTAATGAGCTAAATAAGCATGCACGAAGAAAATTAATTTTTGACTCCAAGAAATATTTATGGGATGACCCATTCTTATTTAAAATTTGTGCAGATCAGATGATCAGGAGATGTGTCCCTAAAGAAGAGACCACCCAAATAATCTACCATTGTCATTCTGGACCATGTGGAGGTCATTTCAGTGGAAGTAGGACAGCTGCAAAAATTTTGCAGTCTGGATTCTTCTGGCCTACTTTACACCAAGACTCTTACAATTTTGCAAAAAGCTGTAATGACTGTCAGAGGAGTGGAAATATTTCCCACAGAAATGAAATGCCTCTAAATGGAATTTTAGAAATAGAATTATTTGACGTTTGGGGCATTGATTTCATGGGACCATTTCCAATCTCGAACAATTGCTCTTACATCTTAGTAGCTGTAGACTATGTGTCTAAATGGGTGGAAGCCATGGCTTGTCATTCCAATGACGCAAAAACAGTAATAAAATTTTTGCAGAAACAAATCTTTTCAAGATTTGGTACCCCACGTGCCCTGATCAGTGATGAGGGTACCCATTTTATAAATAAAATGTTGGAAGACGTCTTGGAAAAATATGACATTAGGCACCGGGTAGCTACCGCTTATCACCCGCAGACCAATGGATTGGCCGAGCTCTCTAATAGAGAGATAAAAGGAATCCTTGCTAAAGTGGTCAAACCACACAGAAAGGATTGGGCATCCAAACTGGATGATGCCCTATGGGCTTATAGGACTGCCTATAAGACTCCTATAGGGATGTCCCCGTACAAATTGGTTTACGGAAAAGCCTGCCATTTGCCCTTAGAATTAGAACACAAGGCTTACTGGGCCATCAAAGAATTAAATATGAGTCCTGAAGAAGCTGGCAAGAAAAGGTTTTTACAAATTTGTGAGCTGGAGGAACTTAGAAATAACTCTTATGAAAATGCTAAACTTTACAAAGAAAAAAACAAAAAAATGGCACGATAAGAGAGTTATTCCTAAGGAACTTAAAGAAGGTCAGCAGGTACTCCTATTTAATTTCAGGCTCAAATTATTTCCAGGAAAGCTAAGTTCCCGATGGACAGGGCCATTCACAATAGCAAGGGTTCACACCTATGGGCTATTGAGTTAATCGACCCTGAAAAAGGTACAACTTTCAAGGTAAACGGTCAAAGGGTAAAACCTTTCTATACACCATCTGAAAACACAAAGAACAGTTAAAAATTCGTTCCCACATCGTTACCAAGCTTTAAAAATTCATTTTAAAAAGGGGTACTACAACTCTTCTCTACATAAATTTTTGTTTACATTTTCGTTTTAAAAAAGAGGCACTACAACTTTTTCGTTTTAAAAAAAAATTCGTTTCCCATAAATTTTTTGTTTACATTTTCGGCCCAATCTTGATTTTTCATCAAATTCGGCCCAACTTGCAATTTTAATTACAACCCACTCAAAACCAAAGAGCAATTCTTGGCCCACTAAGAATAAAAATCTGATTTATGAAAAGATACCAATTTGAAAAATAATTTTTGATAAAAATAGTTAAATCAGTGCATTAAATGCACTGATTGGAGGCGCCGTCATGCAGAAGAGAAGGAGACACTTCTCAAAATCTATCCACTCTGTCTCTTCCTCTTTCCCTCATCTCCCTCGTCTCTCTCGTCTCCAGCACACACACACACACACGCCGACGATCAGCCGACGGCCCTCGTACCTCCAAAGACGAAGAGTACGGTTGTACTCTCGCCGACCTCGTACCCACCCTGCAGCCCTCTGACGTCTGCAACCAACCATCGCCATCACCGCCTCCGCGTCGACCGAGAAAACCCCCCCTGTCGATTGAAAACCCACCTGCGCCGGCCACCTTGTACCTCCGGCGATACGACAACCCTCGTACCCTTCGCGCCGCCCTCTGACTTCTGCCACCACCTACGACCACCGTCGCCCTCGGCCTCGCCCACCGAGAAAACCCTAACCCCCTTTTCTCCTTTCACCGATGGGAAAATCAAAAACCCTCCCCCCTCCTATAAATGCGATTAATACCTCACTACAACTACCTATCACCACCATGACAACCCAAATCGGCCGGAAGAAACGAAGACACCGCCGTCGAACTCGTTCGGTAAATCGTACGTTCGTAACTCCAACTGCCGCTAAACCCTCTCTCTCCGACCAAGCATCGAGGACTACTTCGGAGGTCGAACTCATCCCTAATGTGGCCTCGGACTCGATCCATGCCCTAGCCGACGCCGCCGCCATGATGACCACCGCCGAAGGGTCACGGGGTAAGGGTAAGGAGGTCTCGGCTATGGATGTTGACCATCAACCCCCACCACAGCCGAGACCCACTTACGATTTGAACCATACCCCCGGTGAACTCTCGGGTACATCCCACGGCAACCCCGTAACCCTCGAAGCACTCATCGATAATGCCAATCGAACCTTAGCCGTAAGCCTTGCCAACTCACAAGTAATACCACCCCCAGTAGCCCTAGGACAGTTACAACACACCCCCGGTCATCCATTTTCGGTTGTGAACCCATACGTCACCGCATCCACAGATCCATATGTACTACCGCAGACTACTTTTGATCGACCCAACCCATACTACGCACCACCCCATGTTTCAGTTCCACCACCCACCACTGTTTCGGTTGCGAGAGCTACGGTTGTTTCGATGACTACAACACCACAGTTGAACCCCATCCCCCCAATCCGACAGGTTTACAACCGTCGTACCTCCACTATGAGAAACCCTACCCCACCTGCTCCTAATCCTATCTCCTGGGCACCACCTTCGGTGCCCCGCTCCAGCCGTGATGCTCAGGCCTCTCGACAAGCTCGAGAGGAGGTACGACTCTTAACACTTTTAAGTAACGAAACTGCATTTTTACGCTTTAATATATATCATAATAAGATCGCACACTCACCAAAAGGATTCCTCGAGGACACGGTTTCTCGACTATCCAATATAAAAAAGGTGATCACCACGCACGATTGGGATGTTTTGTGTGCCGTACCCAACCAATATAATTTAAGTTGGGTACGTGAATTCTATACAGAGGCATCTATCAGGAATTCTCAACAAATCCCAGTTCGGGGAATACTTGTTGATTATTCCCCAGCCTCCATACACACACTTTTAGGCACGCGTCCTCACAGCAACTCCAGACTAGACGCCTTAAGTAAACACTTGTCAAAAGACGATTTGGATGATATATTGTTAACCCTTACCATTCCCGGATCGGATTGGTATTTTGAGGGTCAGGTTAGGCACTTACGGATAAAAAGCCTTACTGCCGAAGCTAATGTTTGGGCCCAATTTGTCAAGCACACTTTGTTTCCCACGAGCCACAACTCCAAACTGAGTATTGATAGAGTCCTAATCCTATATTGCATCCTTAAAGGATATCCGTTTGATGTAGGTGCACTAATATCCACTAACATTAAAACAAGTTGTATAAGGATAAATTGCCGACTCTTTTACCCTACCATTATCCACGGGTTGATGGCCAAGGCCAACGTTTGGATTTTTCCCACGGACATCTTTCCAAAAGAAAAGATGGTCATAGGTAGGAAAGTTTTGGGTAAACTACTACGCTCTTGCCCATCCAAGACTGGTACCATCTCACCACAGTGTGAGCTGTTGCCCACTTCATGTATAACTACCCCTAAGGACCCGGCTCAAACTGAGAAATGTTTATCTAACCCTCATTTTAAGATGCAGAATATCCGGGAGCTTTTCTGAATGCACCACAACCATCAGAGGCAACTGAGTTGGATAACTCGCGTTCTTTTCGAGTTCCGTGCATACGACGTTCATCGTGACAGGGTTTGGCGCGACACGGTCCGTATCCTCAATCGGGACCTCTTGTATGGCCTACCCCCATATCCGAGCCTGCCACCCTTGGAGCCCATGCTCCAACCACCCACTCGCCGATAGTCGGCCGTGGTTTGATATCTCTTTCCTTTCTCTAACTCTATTTTATGATTCTGCATGATACCGCTTTCATTACATCGCTTGATTTTTAAGATATACTTAGCATAATTTATCTTTTCATGCATGTTTGCACATAAAGTTTAGGGATGTGATCCTACGTGTCCAAATGAGTATACGGCTGTTTTTGTTACATTTATATGGACAGCAATGATCCTTTGTTACATATGCATTATAGAGTTCAATTTAACAACCCACATAGCTTATTCATTAAGCCACACATGGCTAATTGGTTTTTTTTTTTTTACTAAAATAGCCCCTTGGATGTTGATTAATTGCACACCATGAATGTGTCACCCTAAACCCTTCATGAATGATAAAAGAAAACACACACACGGTCAGCTTATTCAATAAGTTACATACGGCTGATTGAACTTATTTGCTTATGGTTCGTAGTTTGTTGACTATCACACCCGGTCACATGGCTGTTGGTTTGAATGTATAGGCATAAACGCAAGACTCTTACGGCATCACCATGCACGATCTTTATTCACAAGGCTTTTGGTTGCATGATTCACGTCTGCAAGCGCTTCTATCATGTTATGCACCCACCATATCACTCTTTTAGCTTGTTCATAATCCACAAATTTGTTATGCATGTTTGCCTTATTCAATAAGCCAGTTTTGGATGATGCGGCTTATTGACACAAATAGCCCATAAGCTGTTGACTGTGTGATACAACCACAGCTGCAAGGCTGCTGTTTGATCCTAAGTTTGCAAACACAAGCACCCGATCACTTCCCATCACATTCATACCTTTACAGTTTTTGGTTGTCCATCTCAAAAGCTACGGCGTATATTTTAAAAGTAGACAATTTTTTTTTGGATTTAGCTTGTCGTCTACTAGCTTTTGAAAATAATTGGACCATCTCAACTCTCCAAAACTAATCCTAAGCAAGCTACGAATAAATTTTATGCAGCTTAAGTACCACTAAGTTACCACTTCCAATAACCTAAGTTGTCACCAATAACTACCTGTTTTTTTTCAACACACCATTGGAATTCAAAATTCCTTTTTTCTCTTACTCTCTTTTATTTTATGTACACATTTTTATTTGCATAACATCTTAAGGTTAATTGTGGATCAAGTCTGCATAACACTAACTTTTGTAAATTCTTCCAAGCACAAGGCTCACCATAACTCCTATACACTAACCCTCCAAATATAACCAATTTTCTAGTACTTTCTAATGATCACTTGCTCTAACTCTAACCACTCTCTTATCTCTACTGTCCTTTCATAAGCAACACTTCTATTTGCTTGAGGACAAGCAAAATTTCAAAGTTTAGGGATGGATAACACCCCCCCCCCCAAAACTCACATGTGAATAAGCACTAACAAATACTTACCCAATATTTTTTTTCTCTCTCTTTCTTGCTTTACCACCCAAACTCCTTTACAAAACTCACATAGATGAGGCACTTGACGATTAGTTAAAATAGCACATAGGCTAAAATAGACCTATGCCATACCTCAATATGAGAAGATGGTAGCAAAATTGTGCCATTTCAAGGGACGTACAAGTACAAAGTACACTACGCACCCAAAACACCTCTATCTTTGTCAAAAAAGTGAGCTAACCCTGCAATGGAAGAACCAATAAAGTTGAACTATGCATCACTTTTTCAACTACTAACACTAACTATCAAAATGATAAAAATGTCACATAAAATTGTAAATTTTTGTCATCCTTGGAAAAACAGTGGTCAATTGACAACTTCTTGTTAAATTAAGTAACTAACTTAGTGAGAAAAAGTTTCCTTCAAAATACTTCTTTTCGTCGCTTGAGGGCAAGCAACCATTCAAGTTTAGGGATGTGATAGGGTAAATATTTTACCCTCATAACTAACGAATTTCGTGCAAATTCTTCTCATCTTTTACGTTTCTCTTGGCAAAACCACACTAAAAATCAACACTTGCACTCTTTTAATACACGCATGCATTTATATATGTTTCTCGCATTTTATCACTTAAACTTATAGAAATTTTATGTGTTTTCAGGAACCGGTGTCATGGGCCGTTTTTTTTTGCGGATCTCTCTTTTTGATGGACCGGAAAACCAAATTCTCGAGAATGGATCGGAACGGAAGCTGGACTGTTTTCGGTGGGCTGGCCGAACTCCACGGCTGTTGGGCCGAAGCCCATTTTGACCTTGGATTCAACATTTGGTTTTCTTGGCCCAATTGGCCCATGAACACTTAGTGTATATATATATATATATGTATGTATGTAACTTAAGGAGACACAAGCTAGCTCCAAGAAACAATTGGATCAACACAACCCTCCTTCCCTTTTTGTTTGGTTTCGGTCTCCTCCTAGGAACCGAATCCAAGTATAGTTTAGCTTCCATCCATCTAGACATCTTTGCTACTTTGTAAGTTCGGGTTTCCTTATGACAAGGCCGAACGATCTCTTGGAACACTGGGTTCCTTCTGGCTTTCGGGTATGGTTACATCTTTTTGTACACCTGAAAGTAGTACCAAGTGTTTGGCACTTTACCGTCTTGTTTAAATCTACGTATCATTTCCTTTATCCTGAGTTCTTATACCATTGAAATTGTGTGTTTGAATATATATATATATATGTTAGATAATCATATGTACATATATGCTTGCATGATAGTTTTGTGAATTTAAATATACATATATATATATAGGAGTGCTTACAGAACGTTTGATTGACTTCCTTTCAATTATGTTTAATTCTGCATTCACAACTGGTAAATTCTTCAGTTTTCTTTTAGATTGCTAGTTTTTAATTTTAACTGGTCATTTTTCCAGTTTACCTTATAAACTGTTTTTGTTTTCACTGGTCAAATTCCAGTAACTGCACTTTATCAACTGTTTCAATTTTCACTGGTCAATTCCAGTAACTGCACTTTATCAACTGTTTTAATTATCGCATTTCATAGTTATTTCTGTCGTACTAATGTTCTCTTATCCAATTAAATATTAGTTTAAAAATAGTCATAAAACACACCCAAGCATGATAGGCTAATTTCATAGCTTGGGGTGTAAGGTTTAACTTGGAATGAATCTTTGGTAAAGAAAAAAGTCTTTCATATAAAACCAATTTTTACTACTTCAAGTTTAACTGCCTCATTAAAGATTGTCATTGGATTTTTTTACCAGTTAACCGGATGTACGAAAATGCGGTATCTTATTAGAAGTTACTAAAATGTTATTTTGGGGGTATATGAGTGGGTGACAACACTCGTTGCTATTATCTCACGTCTTTAGCATTTCATTAAAGAGTATGTTTAAAAGTTAACTAGTAATAATCCAAGGACATGAAAATGTGTTAGTCTCTTAAGGGACTACAATTGGTACTATTTCTAAAGTTGGTATCAGATCTAGTATCCCATTAAAGATTATAACTAATTATTTAACGATGAGTCAGATGCATGAAAATGTGTTAACCTTTCAGAGGTTACGTAAGTGTTAATTTTTGATATATTTTAACATTTCATTAAAGATTGCATCTAAACTCATCGATAAATAATTGGGCTATATGAAAATGTGATAACTTTTCAGAAGTTACTTGGATATCATTTCTGCATAATTGAGATTATTAAACTACTTATTATCCACTTTATCTATTTTTTTATTCCAACTAAAAGACTTTACACCCCTGGCTTCTTTTTATAATTGTTCTCTTAAAGTAGCTCATAATCAACCAACCAATCAAAATACTTTTTTTTTATCCAAACCCCATTTGAAGTTAACTTTCACAAAGACTGAATCTCGAAAGATTGTTTTCACCGCTTCCCTGTGGGATCGATATCTGGTACTCGTACCATTTTTATTACTTGTTTTAGAAAAACGACAGTAATTGGAGGTTTATACTTGGACCGAAGGTTACTTGTTTTATTTCTTTTTGCACACCTGTTTTTGGCACCGCTGCCGTTCAATTTAAATAAATAAATTCAAAAAGAACAGAGGGGGTCCTGAAAAGAAGAGAGAGATAGAGAGAAATGAGAGAGTGGGTGGGGTGGGTGTCATCGGCAAGAGGAAACCGATTCAATTGAACCCAATTGAACCCAATAGTAGCACGGCTCATATATTAACTACTTCTAAAAGATTTATATATGAACTATACTTTCACACATGAACCTATGTAATTCATATATCAATGGCAAAATTCATATATGAACTTGTTTGTCGCCTATTTGTAAAACTTACGAAACTACCATTTTGTCTTTTGTAGCCTATACAAGAAATTATCCGATGCTTGCGGTTAAAGATGCAATTTTTGACCGAATAAAGGGATAGATATAATTTCTCCACTTTACATTTTATAGCATTTCTCATATGAACCTTTCTCCATACGATAACCAACAAATCATACATAATTAATGATTTTGTATTAAATTTCAAAATAGGCCATGTAGATGACTTTGACAGCAAATTACAAAGTCTCGCAACTTATGTATGAGTTTGTTGGTGGTCGTGTTCTATTAAATAAATATTTTTCTCATCTAAATCCATCCCTATATAATATATATATATATATATATAAGAGTAAATTACGGATTAGGTCCTCATGGTTTGGTGGTTTTTACGGTTTTCGTCCCTAAACTTCACTAAACACGGATTTGGTGCCCGTGGTTTTTAAATTCTGTTGGATTTGGCCTATGGTCCTAACGTCCGTCTACCAGATCTGTTAAAGCCAAGAACAAATATGTCCTTCTCTATTTTTCATTTCTAAAAACATTTTTTAATTAACTGTTTTTATGTAGAGATAGAATTGTAATTAATTAAACTTGGAGGGTCATAAGTGAACAATAATTATTTGTGTTCTCCTCACTCCATCCCTACCGACAAAACTCCCGCAAACTTTCGACGACTATTCCGGCCAACAATTTCCGGCAAGGTAGCAAACCCGCCCTTTTTTCTCCATCTCCTTCAAAACCAAACTATGAGGGAGAAAAGGTTGATCAAGTAGGAAAACATTCAGTGTATTGCCTTGTCCATATCGTGTCTACATATATACCTAGGACATCCAAAAGCATTTCAACAACTTATGGTAATACCTTTACATAAGATTCATAATCGTTTGCTCTCATAAACTTAAGTCCCTGTAAAGCAATCTAATAACACATCTAGGCATATTTGTTCTCTTATGAAAAACTAATTTTGATCCAGTGACCTTAAATCTTCTAAATTTTAGAGATAAGAATCTACAATTCCAAAAACGCTTATCTTACTAATGAAATTAAAACACGTTGGATATGGGTAGGCTATTTGCACCCTATGACTAACCCCCAAAAGTGAATTGCTCTCCCACACCTATCAACATCAAATCCCGAACCTTTTTACATTCCCAATGCATTTCACCCTTTACTACAAAGAGTGCAAATAGCAATCCCCGTTGGATATTTACTTATTTCAAAACTTATTTACTTCAAAAGTTTGATACAAATAGTTTTATCCTCTTTTTAGTACTATGCAATGTGCAATCACTTAAAAAGCTTGGACAAAAGTCCCACTGACTTAAAACTCACTTCAAAGGCCAAAAGAGATCACCAAAAGACCAAAAGCATATACCCATCCTCACTTAACTTATACATGGCATATATAGATACATGTATTTCCACATTATATATATAGTTAATTAACCAAAGCTTATAAAGCAAATGTCAAAGCTAAAAAGGAAGACGAATATATAAAAGTGATAAGCACTAAGTTAAGTGGAATAATGTGTGTTAAGAAGTACTTGATTGAAAGCCTGGGATTATAGTAAATTATCTTTCGTTTGTGGCAGTATTAGTATATTCCCATTATTGTATGCAAAGCTAGTACTGTGTCATGTGTAACTTAGTCTCCTCTTTTTTTTTCTCCGAACCGCAGATAACCCAAGCACATGCACCGACACGAAGTTGACGAGATATTCGGGATCTATACTGGCACCTAAGTCCTAACTAGGGGTGAGCACGATTCGGTTCGGTTTTTGACCAAAAGCGAACCGAAAACCGATCCATTCAGTTTTTGAAAATTCAAACCGTTCAGTTTTCGGTTTTTATTTCCGGTTCGGTTCGGTTTTAAAACCGAACGGTGAAATGGTTTGGTTTTCGGTTTGTTTTGGGTCCCAACTAATCCTCGGCGACTATGAACCGACCTGAAGCCGACTCATGGTCAGGGTATCGCCACATGTTCATCCCATGAATCGAACGCGGATAGATAAGAATGTCATCCACTGTCCCTCCCAAAGATGTTACCGACCACTTGGATTATACTAACTTATCTTTTGTTTGTGGCAGTATTAGTATATTCCAATTATTAATTTGTATGCAAATTAAAGCTAGTACTGTGTCATGTGTAACTTAGTCTCCTCTTTTAAGATGTAGCTTTATATACAATAATGTGTGTATATAATAATATCTATATATATTAAGTGTTGGAATAAAGTGAGTTGGATGATGGTGGGTTGCTTGCGGTTTGGGGACCATGCTACTCCTAGAGCGCACTTTAGGGACATCGATAACCGAATCTATGTCTTGGGCAGGCACCCATGCGACCTGAACGTGCAAACTCCAACGTTGTACTTTTACTTTGTTCTTTTGTTTCTTGTTTAGGTTTTGAGGTTTGCATCACGTGCATATTAGGTGGTGTTTGTTGCATAAATTTTATTATATATATACCCTTATTGAATTGAGTGTTTCTATTTTGAAGGAAGTGTGATTTTAGGTGTGGTTCTAAATAACTCGTTATTGTTTTGTTATGATGAATTTAAGGCTTGGGTTCATCGTTACGTTAACCCCTATGGCTCTACTCTAGGGCTTGGTTTGCTTTTTAACGCATTATGATGCATTCCAATGCGTTATTTTGTAAGACTTGATGTTACTTTTATAGATAACGTGCATGATAAATGAAAACTATGAACGAGACTTAAAACTTGAATAAACATAAAAATGAAACATTAAAACTAAAACCTTAAATAGGTAAATACTTAATTTCATTCTTGTACATGGAGACTTCAACACAAATTCTTTGAAAATTGAAGAAAATGGTGAGTAGAGATTGAAGAAACTTATCCTGATTTTACGTTCTTGATATCATTTTTATATGTTCTATATATTTTGTATCAACGGTTACTCTTATTTTAGTTTTAATATTTGATATGAATATAATTTGTTGTATGGTATTATTCAGAACACTAACATATATAAGTATGCCTGTGTGAATTTGCCTTAAGAGTTAAGACACGCCTTGAGGTTCGACTACAACAAAATTAGTCTTTTTCTTCCGCTACGACAAAATTAGTCTTTTAGGATATTTATCACGATGAATCATAGACAAAGAACTTATGGTATGCTTTTAGGGTTAAGATTTAAGTTTATAGCCTTATAGGACCAACCGACCAACAACTATGAATCATATACAGAGAACTTATGATATGCTTTTAGGATTAAGTTACACCAACTAATTAACAATTTCTATACATAAAGTAAGACCACCTATATATATATAAGAAAGCAAGCATGATAAATTTATTGTTTTAAGTCTTCTTCGACCGTCCAATTTTGTCCTAAGCAAATTCAGTGAATAGCATATTGTATAAACAATACTTTTGAAACATTAAAAAAATCTTATTATGCAGTCTATAAAAATGCTCAATAATACTAAAAAAAACCTATTTTGTTGTAATATATGATTTTAAAAAATTTATTAGTTTCAATAAAATAATGGAAATAATTCATTCATTCATGAACAAGTAACATGAAAGTTATGACAAAAAGAAACACTAGGTATATATATGTATATATATAAAGTGTATAAAAATAACTAGTGATTGTAATAATAATAAATTAACAGCACACGGATAAAGTTGGATAAATTGAAAGTTATTTTTCTGAATCATCTAAAATGGTCATTAATGGGTTCAGATTCTTTTGCTTCATCCAACGTTAGCCATTGATGTAAAATAAATATTATGAAATGGGTTTGTTTTGTTTGGTTGTGTTGGTGTCATCCAGGAAACCATTTCTTATAGTCGTGAAAGGCAGCAGCTAAGCTAACTGTTGGGCTTTGGGAAAGCCAACAAGTCAGGAAACATTGCTTTCAATTACTTAATATATATATATATATCATGAGTTGTTGATACAAACCTAGTATTCATCAAATTCAAGTTTGGTGTCTCAAAGTATATATAAGTATACATCTTTAGTCAAGTTGGGTGTCATATATATTTAAATATCTATACATCTTTTCTTTATCTTTTGGTTTTCCTTTTTAGCCCACACCTCCACTCTCTAGTTCACTTTGAAACATCATATCTCACCTTTTTTCCTCAATTTCAGCATCCTCATCTCAACCTACCTTCAGCAGGAGGAACTGAAGAGAAGACCATGATTTGGTCCTAGGTAGCATAGTACAAGGAGCACCAAAGCAACTAGTCAGAGTACTCTTCTTCCTTAACTTTCTCATATGATACTCTTACATTCTGCTTCACATATGCTCTCTATTTTCTTTTTAACACATGGGTTCTTTTTATACACTTTTACCTGAATAAGATCTTATAGTCTTCTTAACACCCTTTGGTGTTCTGTTTCGGACGATTGAGATCTGTCGTTCATATTTGTCGATTTATTTTGTATGTAAATTAAGTTTTAGATTGAAAGCTTATGGGGGCATATAATAATTTTTTTGAACGGCAAGTTAACAAACACACGTTCCCGGGGTATCCGGGATCCATTTGGACACCCGACTAATCCGCGTCAACAACGACCCAGCCCAATTAAGTGTACCACTATGTGGCAAACCCATGATCTGGATATCGCCACTTGCGCACCGCAGGGTTCAAACCCTGGTAGTCAAAGATACTATCTACTAACCCCACAAGATGTTACTTTACCACTATACTGGGCTAGACTAGCTTTGATTTGTAGGTCATATAATTGGGTCAAAGATGTAGGATACACAATCAAGGAAAAAAGGGGTTTGGTAGATCTTGGTTTTGTCATGTTTATTATAGTGATTGGTATGAGACTAGATCACTTATGTGTGGCTGACCCTACATCAATTCCTGCCCCTATTAGGCATGATGGGGCAAGAGCTAAAGATATGCCCATTTTCTAGATACAGATGTAAATGAGTTAAAGCTTAAATATTTGTTGGAAGACATCCAACTGAACTTGTTGATGTGGTTGATTTATTGAGAAACTTAGATTGGGTACTAGAACCAGATGGCAGATGCCATGTGGAAAACAGCACCCATAGTTAATAGTGTACCACAAATAGTAAAATGCTCCCATATTTTCAAATGGATCATTAATTTGATGTATATATATGCTCTCATTAATGTATGATTGCTTAATAACCATTGAAAAATTGGCTAATAGTGAATTGATTTTTGTATTTTACCAGGTCTAAACAAACCATAGAAATAGAAAAAATTAAAGGGGCAGACTTCACAATAAGGAGCAAGCATACTTGTACAACAAAGTTAGGTTCCTGATGGGCTTTAACATTATTTACAATGAAATGGTGCTTGCTTGTGTCTTAATTAGTTCTTGACTTTTTGGATGGTTATACTAAATGATTAAGCATTGCTAATCATGCAGGTAAGAGGATTTAATCAGAATTGTCAACCTTGCGCTTCTGAAAGACCCGTGAAGTTACTAATTAACTAATTGCTCTCGGTTATGGTATTACCGAAAAGCATAGACCTGGAACTCGAGGTCCAGGAAGATGATGATTCGGACATCAGTAGCCAGGTCGATTCCAACATATCGGTTCAAAACACCTTCCCATCATCGCTCAACGACTCCCTTAATAAGATACACGAAACATCCCAGACTACTAATTATGATCCTATTTCCCTCGAGTTGAGTCTAACCTTTAACTCCAACACCGATAACTTTGAACCAAAAAATTCCATGGGGAGTTCAATATCGACCACAAGTAAAAGCACAAACGAAATGGAATCTCAAACGACCCCCGGAACTCTCCCTAGAGTTTTTCCTTGCCACTATTGCCAGAGAAAATTCTTCAGCTCGCAAGCGCTTGGAGGACACCAGAACGCGCACAAAAGAGAGAGGATGCTGGCAAAGCGGACGATGAGGATGGGCATTTTCTCGGAGAGGTATGCTGCCCAGATTGCAAGTTTTCCGTTCCACGGAACTTCGTTAAGATCGCTTGAAATCAAAGCGCACTCGTCGCAACACCAAACATTCGTGCCCCCAGTTATGAGGATGCCACCAAGAAATGCAATTGGATTTATGGGATTGGCTTTACATGTGGAGGATGATGGACATGATCATCTGATGTGGCCTGGAAGCTTCCGTCAGGTGGCGGCAACAGGCGGCGGTGAGGTTGATTCAGTGGCGGAAACATCGGACACGAATGCCATGGAAGGATTCCGACAAGTAGTTTACGGTGGCCATGCCACACCAGATCTTACTTTGAGACTTTAATTTTTCTTTTGGTTAAAAATTTGTTACTTATCAGAATTCTTGTTTGTACAGTTAATTATGATTATGCCATTGGTGCAAGTTTGTCCCTAAACTTTGTGTTGATATAGAAGAGCTTTGCAAGGATTGATGCAGATGGGGTTATGGAGTCTACTTGATGGTTTTATTCTTTTAGTGAAATTACCTCCTTCCCTTTCCTTAAACAATATTTTGACCCTAATCAACTTGTATTACACGAAATTTGTTCGAGGATAATTTTAAATGATCACACGTTCGATGTAGGCATTAATCAAAAACGCGGAATCAACACCTTTAAAAGGAATCGATCATCGAAATTAATTGATTAATTGTTGGAGAGTTAAAAAGTAGTATATGCACTAAAGTCCATAAGGTGAGTTATCTTATTCATCTAAGGGGCTATTACTCAAATGCTTACCGGGTAATTAAGTGCTTACCGGCAAGGACATTCTCTTAGCTTACCTTAGCGAATAACATTCGTGGCCGTCAAAATTAATTGTTGGTAAGTGTATTCAATTTGGTGCGCTTACGTGGTAAAAGTAATTTCCATCACTTAGCGGGTAAGACTCTCGGTTTTTGTAATTTCCATCACTTAGCGGGGTAGGGGTAATTTCAATGCTCAATTCGCAAGGATCGTAAGGTAAGTGATACTAATAAGCGTATGTCGGGATAAGTGTTTAGTAAACAATCCCTAAGTCTGGCCTATCTGCCTTCTGAATCTAAACCAAGTCTTTAGAACTCACATAGTTTATAAGGTGATTTGTCTTTTGAAAAGTTAAGAAGGTGATTTGCCTTCTTAGCTTAGTTAAGAGGATAATTTCTTTGTAAACTATCCAAACTTAGAAATTTTATAAGGCTTATTGCTTTCCCTACCACACACCAGACTTTCACCGATGGATATATACGTAGAAAATCAATTGGTGCAAGTCTGTAGCAACAAAAGTAGTGGGCAATTAAATATCCGACGGATCGCCGTCGGCGTCCTCCAACGATGGCTCACTAACAAACCACCGACGGCTTAGCGACGGCTCACAACACAGCGACAGATCATGATGATTTGTATTTTCAACTAATTACCGATGATCTCAAACATTGACGACTTTTCAACGGATTAGGGTCCACATTCGGTAATCCGTTGGTGATTTGTTTTTAAAAATTAAAATAAATAAATACCCCGGCCGCCGGCAATTATTGGAAATGAGCAATTTCACAGACAGATTACCGATGGATTTTATGTTCGTCAAAAAAGCTCAGGCCGTCAGTAATCCATAGATGATCCGTCAAAAATCGTCGACCCCATTTGGTCCGTCTTGAATTGGATCGATGTCTTCCATCAGTTTAGACACGGGCTGTTGAATATACACACAGGCTAAGCCGATTAACAAGAAATACAACAAATAACTTTTGAAATCGCTCCACTTCATAAGGCAATACGTACCCAACCCTCTCAATCCTCCGAATCTCACTGTCACATCAGCTTCCACATCAGTTTTTACTCAACCCCACAATTAACCCTCTAGAACCCTCTCTGATTAATATCCAACCCCAGGGGAGGATCTACCTTTAGCTGGTAGGGGTCCCTTGCCCCCAACAAATATCTCCATTACAACTAAACAAAGGAATATTTTATATATAGTTTCAATGGTGCCCCCTACATATTTTCATCCATGCCCCCAACATTTTGGTTGATGTTTATCTTGTTCCCTTTCTTAAAGAAAGTTATTATTTTATTTTACTATTTGATCTTTGGTAATTGTTGGGTATTCCAAAAACTTGTAAATTTTGTCAAATTTCTTAGGAAAACATTGCCAGTGTTAACCCCCATCCATCTACTTCACTAGCTTTAATATAGTAATTCTCAACTATATTTGTTTTTGGGTGATTTCAATACATATGATTGGCATTTCGTTTCAAATGTTTGTTAAGTTTGTTAGATTATGTGTTTTAAGTTGTCGTTAACGATATTTTATTAAGAATTTTCGAATAAGCTAAATGTGTTTTTTAAACTTCGGATAAGTAATTTGACTTCGGTTTATGAAAAGGAGCTAGCTCTGTTGGATAGGTAGCCACACTACCAGAGTTCGATTCCCACGGGCCACAGACGACACTTTCCTGCGATATCCAGACTCTTGATCTGGTCCTTCAGGGCTAGGTTTGGGACCAATTCGGGTTGGTCCATAGGACCCTTAAAACCTGCCGGTCAGGTTCAGCCATAGGTTGGGCCATGTCGCAGCGAATTAGTGGGATTACTCGTAAGGAGGCCCGATACCGTTGGGACGTGTGTATATGTTAACATGGCGTTTAAAAAAAATTTGACTTCGGTTTTTTATTCTCTTAAGTGTTGTAACGCCCTATTTTCGTTTTTCTTTATTATTCATTTATCTATTTTACGTCTAGTTATTTGACGTTGGGCTCAAGCTTTTAAATGGACTTTAATTAAATTTTGGGCCTGAAATTAGGTAGGATGGGCTTGGTCCAGGTACTTAAGCCTTAGAACCCTTTTCCTTTGATCAGTTTTAGAGAACTGAAAGAGAAAGGGGGAGAGAGATCGAGAAAGAGAGAGACGAAGAGAGGATAATGGAGAAGAAGTAGTTAGAGGCTTGGATCATTGTTACTCTCGTCGTTCTCCCCGTCGAATCCGTAAGGTATAACGTTGAACCCTTGTTAGTTTATCGTTTCGTAAGATTAGGGTACTTTCGGATAATCGTTAGTCGTTAATCGTTGTTGGGTGATGCGTTATTGGTTAATCAATGTCTTGTGGAGACTTCACGGGGTTGTTTTGTATCTTTTAAAATCATATATATTAGGGTTGAAAGCCCTAATGCCTTTTCATTTGTGCAAAAAACGTTTTTAGAGAGAAAGAGGAGAATTTCGGAATTCCCGTCAGGATTGCGCAGCCGTGGGAGATCGGCTCGTTCTCCTTCGTTAACCGTCGGATCGTCGTGAAATTTAGACAGCGGCTTCACAACTCATTGTTCTTCAATCTGACCGGAGGGATCGAGCATCGGAGGCTCCAGTAGGGAGCAGAAAATGGCCGAAGTTGGCTGTTTTTTCCAGGAAACAAATTCGGTAATTTGGGGATTTAAGTGGTGTGTGTGTGAGTGATTCTCGAAGGCAAACGACGGAGAATCAAGGGTGGGTTATTAATTGATTGCATGGTATGATTTCTAAACCCTTGTGTCGTTAGATTTTGCTAGTTATGTAGTTGAATAAGCGGTTAGGGTTTATACGTTTGTTAATGAAATTAGGGATCATTGGATCACCAATTGGATGTAGCATGTTGTAAAATCATTATAGATACATTGGATTGATTATTGTTGGGTTATTGTATTGGGATGTTTGGGGAAGGCCGCGCAAGTTTTCTGTTCGTTTTTCAATTTTTGGTTTGTGTCGTCTTTGGGTTTTGGCTATGGGTTATTGTTAAGAATGTTATAAGATAGCTAGGCTTGAAATTTTGGGGTCACTTGGACTAGTCTAGCTACGGCTAAGACTCTCGTTTCAGAATCGAATTTTTCAGTGTTGTTTGAATGGTAATTGATGAGTACCATACTTGAATTGCTTAGGTGATCAATCGTACCAACGTGAGGATGCCGAGGAGCACTTTACATTGCTATCAGGTGAGTTTTCACTATGTATGATTTATACTACCATGTGTGTATGTATGCATAGTAGTGTCATGTAAAGGGAACCGCATGCCCTTGATGAGTTGCGGGGGCAAACTCGTGTCCTAAGCTGGCGAGCGATTAAAGGGAACCACATGCCCTTGGTGAGTTGTGGGGGCCGACCCGTGTCCTAATCGACGGGAGAGAGGGAATCCACATGCCCTTGATGAGTTGTGGGGGCCGACCCGTGTCCAAACTGACGGGAGATTTATATCGATCTCATGAGAGTCGGGTGTCAGTACAGGTCGTGTGATATGTATTTTGTTGATATGATTTGGTGGTTGACCCATCGTTGTGAATATGTATAGATATCTTGGATATGCATGTATGTGATGATATGACGACATGGTATATGTGTGTGTTGGTACCTATTATGGGTACATATGCATGTGCTAGTATAAGTTATATATAGTGTCTGCTCACTAAGCGTTTCGCTTACCCGTTGTTTATATTTTTTTCTTTCAGGAACTAATTCAGTTACGGGCAAAGGCAAGGCCCCGACTTGACTCCGAGACAGAAGACAGTTCCAATCGAATCTTAACGATAGTTGCTATGAAACCATTTATTCCGCTTGTTTTGATACGTTGAGTTAAATGATAAATTTATGATTTATAAACCTTACACTGATTTTTACTTATTAGACTTTGAGTTTGGCATTTATTACGGTTTTGTTTAAAGTATTTAATTAAATTAGTATTTTGGAAAAGTGGTGTTACAATCAGAGCCTAGGTTCAAGAGAATCAGCACATATACTTGCGAGTGTGTGTGTGGTTGGACTTAAACCAGGAGATTTTGGGAAAAATAAATTGATTAAGGTTTGGAACTGTCAGCTGGAGCTTCAAGACGGGGGTGAGCAGTACTTACTATATGTTCCTTTACTATGCTATCGATATGTTGAGTTACAGAAGTAACATAATTGCATGATAGATTGTCTACCCTCATTTGTGAATGCGGTATTGGTGATGCTATCCTTAATTGAATCATGAGAATGATGTAAACGTTTGGTTTTGATGGTGTTGTTTAACCAATTAATTACCTAGCTAGTCGGCAAATTGGGATGCTTAAGGATGGTATCAAACGCAAATACGTACATGGTTAGATTTTGGTAAGGGGTTGTTGGGCATGTTCTTGTTTGATTGTTGTCTAATGATCCTAGACCCGATTTCTGCCTCGGTTATAGTAGTACGAGCCCAAATAATAGTACTACTATAAACGTTAGTATGAAATTGCATTTGATTACGTCCTGGGAATTCCAAATGGCTGATGACAATTAAGGGATTTATTGGTGCGTTGATTGTTGGCATGACTTATGTGACTAGGATTGTGTATGATGTGACTTGTGTAAGTTGAAAGCTATATTCTGTATATGTAAAATTGCATGTGCACTATTAGATAAGAAGCGAAGATGGATGTGACTTATGGTAATTAACTCCTAGTCTTTTTACGGTGCATTTGTATGTTTTATAGTGTTATGTTACTTGGATTGGTATATGCTGTGGACCATAGGGTGTCCTAGTATGAGGAGAAGTGATTAGATTGTATGAATAGGCCGCGTACTTATGATCACTAGATTTTGTCGACTCTTCAGTGAATCAGGATGCCTAGTGGTGAAGTTAAAACCAAATTGGATTATGGTTGGAATTATAAGGGATCCTGAGAACTTGGAGGGGGAGTGAATGCGTAGTATGGATACGCTATAGGTTGAGTTTGGCCTATAGAGACAGGTTAGAGATCAGTTGCACTATAGGTTGATTCTGGCCTATAGAGACAGTATAGAGGTCGGTCTGCCACTATAGGATAGTTGATCTATAGTGACCGTTTGGAGAGCAGTTTGCGCTTTAGAGCACTCAGTCGGTTGATGATGATCCTAGAGTAGTACGGTTGAGAATGTGTTTAGTGCATGTCGTATGACATGGTACTAGGAGTATATTGTTGAAATTGGATTTTGGTGGTCGCTAGAGAGAGACCTAGGAAATATCGTTTTCCCGGAGAGACAATAAAAACCTGACTTAAGGTGGGATGGTTATGTTTAAGGTTGGAGAGACACTCCAACAGTCGTGGTTAGGATAGTCTATCTAATTGAAGAGTTAATAGACTTGAAGATCGAAGCCACCTTAGCAGCTAGGAACCAGGGAGCCAAGAGCTTGCAGCAGAGGCGGGATCGAGGACGCAGCTATGTTGACATTGAAGTATCGTCGAATGCCCTACTTAAGGGAAAGAAGAAACTAGTGATTGTCTACGTAGTGGACAACTAGAGTGGAAGATGCTTCCTACGCCAGTATTGGAATTGAAGGAAAGGTAGTCGTCAATTCTTCCCCCAAAGAACGGATAAGGATAAGTAGAACTTAGAGCCGTGTTTTGGATGAGTTAGCATCCTTAACATGAAGTTACTCTAAGTAGATGCTTAGGGAGCAGTGCATGTTACATATAGAGAAGGAGGAGATCATGGATGAACTCGTGATCTTGGTGCCGACAGACGGGTCGGTTATCTAGATCACCTATAATTCCAGAATAACTCACTAATCAGTTCTGAATACGTGGTTAAGAAGATGATGAGGATGTAAAGTGAAATAGATGTACTTGAGGTTGATACAAGAGGTTCGAGGAGCTCAACCTTATTGCATGGGTAGTTCGAGTTAGATAAAGGTATCTAAAGGAGCATCAAAGCAAGAAGAGAAAGTCGAATCAGAAGCGGGCGCCAACAAAGAAGCAAAAGGTTTTCAAGCTAGCAGAGAGGTCTTCCGAAGAGTAACAAATGTGGTCGGAATCATTCTGGAGAATGTCAGTCGGGATATTCCGAGTAGTAACGCCCTATGATTATGGGCACAACGGTCCAAGCGTCACTATTAGCTATACCGTGGATTGCTGGCGGCAGATCGAGAAAGAAGAATCGGCTCGGACGAGTTGAAGCAGGACCTTCGATTTATTTTAGGAGGAGGTCAAATCAGCATCATGTATAGGTGCAGGTAAGTTTATAGATGAAGTCATAGTTTTCTTATTAGTTGTGACGTGGCCTTTTAGTATAAGTTGATCTCATGAGTATGAGAATAAGATAGTATCCAAACCGTAAGGATAACAATTGGTAAGTTCGGGTCATGCTAGCGACTACAAGGATTGTTGATAGAGACTGCTGGAGTAAAGTTTTCGTTAAGCCCTATTTTTCCCTTAGATGTAAGAATTTGATGTGATTGTTGGGATAGACGGGCAGGGACAACATCAGGCTAAGCTAAATGGTGATTGGCAGCGAATTCAGGTTTCAACCCTACTAGAGGAGGATTAAGTATTGAGGCGATGGAAGTAGTTTGGATGATGCGTTTAGTACCTAACGTATCTAATTCATAGATAGTTAAGGGAAATACTATTGATAGTTTATGAGGTGCTAGCTGTTTTAGAGTATATGGATACAACCCCACGAGATCAGACTATTATATGGAAATTATAAACTACCTTTGTCTAAGAGGTAGCTAGGTTTCGACAATTAAATTTTGTAGAGGAAATTTCTGGTTAGAGTCAGTGAATAGGATGTTCATGGAGCAGCTTTCAGACCCAGACACGGATAACGCGGGTTCGATGTGTTCCTGTACGGACGGATGACCGTCCAGTCGCATTCATAAGCATGATGATCATGGTAAGTATACCGCCAATAGGAAAATAGCAGTGATGTTAGTTAGCGAAGTCTGGATTTATTCTAAGACAAGGGTAGCACATAAAAGATAATAGGAGTGTTGAGGTATGTTTTGGACCAGTAAATTTTGTTATTAAGATAGTGTAAAGGTTCGGTGCAGTAAAGGATTCTGGTCGCAGGAGTCTTTATCAATCTGATAAGTGAACCTCATAGCAAACGCTTTAAGCCGTAAGGCTAGCCGTGTGTCGTTCAGAGTCGCATTACTGAAGATGACAGTAAACGCGTCACTTTGTTGTGTTTAGAAAAGCTTAGGAAGAACGTATTATTATAGGTAGATTACAAGGTTGTCCAAGGCCCGAGGAATTATGTTCGTTATGGAATACAGTGGTCGGGCTGACATTGAGTGTCCATTTCGTGGTGATTCGAGTGAATTTCGCCTCAGAACAGTTAGCAGATGTTATTGCCAGGGAAGAGGTATCTAGGCACGGGGGTGCCAGTGACAGTTACTTCAGATCAGGATACCCGCACCATGTTATGTCTCTGAGAGAAATTTCTCGAAATTTGTTGACACTAGTTTGCAGTTCGGTACAGCCTACCATCCTCAGATGAATGGACAGTGTCAGACAACGACGTGTATTTTGGAGGACATGCTATGAACATGTGTTTGAGACCTTGGGGCAGCAGGGACACGTGTGGTTCATGGGTTGAGCTATCTTGTAATAACTAGTTACCATGCTGGTATTCGCAAGCCTCTATGAGGAAGTTGTGCGGAAATAAGCGTAGAACCCATATGCGAAGGTGAAGCCACTCCGTGAGAACTAGGAAGAACATAAGTGGTTCAGATAATTGCTTAGAACATTTAGAGGATTGTAAAACGACTTTAGACAGCTAAGAGCAGACAAAAAGCTATGCAGATAGGCGAAGATCGGATCTGGAGTTCCATGTGAGAAAGCGTGTCCTTTTGAAGGTTTCACCATGGAAGGAAGTAATCTGTTCGTTGTGAAAAGACGAGAGTCTGGACTATGTAGAAAGACCGGTTGTTGTACTCGAAAGGAACGTGAAGAGGCTACAGAACAAGAAAATCGGAACCATTAACGTTCAGCGTCAACATGGAAAGGGCTCAGAGTGGACTTAGGAGCCAAAAGCTGAAATGCGGGAGAAGTATCCAGAATTGTTTTCAGATTGATTTCGGGGACGAAATCCTTGTAAGTGGGGGAGAATTGTAACGCCCTGTTTTCGTTTTTCTTTATTATTCATTTATCTATTTTACGTCTAGTTATTTGACGTTGGGCTCAAGCTTTTAAATGGACTTTAATTAAATTTTGGGCCTGAAATTAGGTAGGATGGGCTTGGTCCAGGTACTTAAGCCTTAGAACCCTTTTCCTTTGATCAGTTTTAGAGAACTGAAAGAGAAAGGGGGAGAGAGATCGAGAAAGAGAGAGACGAAGAGAGGATAATGGAGAAGAAGTAGTTAGAGGCTTGGATCATTGTTACTCTCGTCGTTCTCCCCGTCGAATCCGTAAGGTATAACGTTGAACCCTTGTTAGTTTATCGTTTCGTAAGATTAGGGTTCTTTCGGATAATCGTTAGTCGTTAATCGTTGTTGGGTGATGCGTTATTGGTTAATCAATGTCTTGTGGAGACTTCATGGGGTTGTTTTGTATCTTTTAAAATCAGATATATTAGGGTTGAAAGCCCTAATGCCTTTTCATTTGTGCAAAAAACGTTTTTAGAGAGAAAGAGGAGAATTTCGGAATTCCCGTCAGGATTGCGCAGCCGTGGGAGATCATCTCGTTCTTCTTCGTTAGCCGTCGGATCGTCGTGAAATTTGGACAGCGGCTTCACAACTCATTGTTCTTCAATCTGACCGGAGGGATCGAGCATCGGAGGCTCCAGTAGGGAGCAGAAAATGGCCGAAGTTGGCTGTTTTTCCAGGAAACAAATTCGGTAATTTGGGGATTTAAGTGGTGTGTGTGTGAGCGATTCTCGAAGGCAAACGACGGAGAATCAAGGGTGGGTTATTAATTGATTGCAAGGTATGATTTCTAAACCCTTGTGTCGTTAGATTTTGCTAGTTATGTAGTTGAATAAGCGGTTAGGGTTTATACGTTTGTTAATGAAATTGGGGATCATTGGATCACCAATTGGATGTAGCATGTTGTAGAATCATTATAGATACATTGGATTGATTATTGTTGGGTTATTGTATTGGGATGTTTGGGGTAGGCCGCACAAGTTTTTTGTTCGTTTTTCAATTTTTGGTTTGTGTCGTCTTTGGGTTTTGGCTATGGGTTATTGTTAAGAATGTTATAAGATATCTAGGCTTGAAATTTTGGGGTCAATTGACTAGTCTAGCTACGGCTAAGACTCTCGTTTCAGAATTGAATTTTCCAGTGTTGTTTGAATGGTAATTGATGAGTACCATACTTGAATTGCTTAGGTGATCAATCGTACCACCGTGAGGATGCCGAGGAGCACTTTACATTGCTATCAGGTGAGTTTTCACTATGTATGATTTATACTACCATGTGTGTATGTATGCATAGTAGTGTCATGTAAAGGGAACCGCATGCCCTTGATGAGTTGCGGGGGCAAACTCGTGTCCTAAGCTGGCGAGCGATTAAAGGGAACCACATGCCCTTGGTGAGTTGTGGGGGCCGACCCGTGTCCTAATCGACGGGAGAGAGGGAATCCACATGCCCTTGATGAGTTGTAGGGGCCGACCCGTGTCCAAACTGACGGGAGATTTATATCGATCTCATGAGAGTCGGGTGTCAGTACAGGTCGTGTGATATGTATTTTGTTGATATGATTTGGTGGTTGACCCATCGTTGTGAATATGTATAAATATCTTGGATATGCATGTATGTGATGATATGACGACATGTTATATGTGTGTGTTGGTACCTATTATGGGTACATATGCATGTGCTAGTATAAGTTATATATAGTGTCTGCTCACTAAGCGTTTCGCTTACCCGTTGTTGTTTATATTTTTTTTCTTTCAGGAACTAATTCGGTTACGGGCAAAGGCAAGGCCCCGACTTGACTCCGAGACAGAAGACAGTTCCAATCGAATCTTAACGATAGTTGCTATGAAACCATTTATTCCGCTTGCTTTGATACGTTGAGTTAAATGATAAATTTATGATTTATAAACCTTACACTGATTTTTACTTATTAGACTTTGAGTTTGGCATTTATTACGGTTTTGTTTAAAGTATTTAATTAAATTAGTATTTTGGAAAAGTGGTGTTACAAGTGTGCCCCCAATCACCTGCCATCCTGGATCCGCCACTGTCCAACCCTCCCAACCCTCTCACACACCACACACACAACCCTCTTTGATTATCATCGGCTGACATCGCAACACTCCTTTTGCTTGCAGTGGATCCGCCACTGTCCAACCCTCCCAACCCTCTCACACACCACACACACAACCCTCTTTGATTATCATCGGCTGACATCGCAACACTCCTTTTGCTTGCAGTGTTAGTACTTTCTGACACATTTTCTGTAACACCCCAAAGCCCAAAGCTATAGGGTGGCCCAATAACTTCGAGTCCACTTAAAACCATGGTGGAAGTTATTGGTAGCCCATGACTAGAGGCTTATAAGGTGCTAACAACATTTACTTTCTACCCATGTGGGATGGGTTGTTACAAACTCCCCCACTTGAAATTCTGACCTCCTCGTCAGGCCTACCCAGAATCTGTCTCTCCTTGTCCTCGGCGATGTGGGATTCACCTAAGATGTTACCAACATCCCCTCTCGAGGACCTGATGAGGTTTGCCCCACCATCCCGATGGTACAAGGATCTACTTTCTACCCATGTGGGACGGGTTGTTACATTTCCCATCAAGAAAAAATATATTAATTAAATAATAAACCGCAATCCTTAAAGTCAAACCGCAAGTTGTGGTTTTAGGACACCTATCAGTGTCTAGTAGAACCGCAAGAAATATTCAAATTGCAACTTGCTGGACCGCAACTTGCAGTTTTCATTAAAGTTTCAAAAATTACTAGAACTGACATCAAGAATCCATCAAATATCCCTCCCAAACAAATCCAGCCATCTTACCAAGTTTTTAAGGCTACGAGCATCATCATCCTTTAATATACGGTTGAACCACGACCATTTGCTTTAGAGTTGGACTTCGTCCCTTACGCCTCTTTAATCGATCACATACATACTTATATTTCCGTGTATCCCACCCACACTCCATGCTTCCTATCTAATTTTCTAGAGTTGCAAAGACCGATTGAATTAATCCAAAATATTTTCTAGAGTTGCAAAGGTTTACTACCCTCTTCACAAGCAAAATTGGAAGATTGAAACACGTTCGTTGGTCCAACAAAAGTAGTAGGAACTTTTCCATTAGAAATTAATCTTGGACTTGTTGAAATCAGCCCATCCATAAACCCGTATCTAAGAGATTGTGGGTTGGGTAGTTGTTTGAGGCCCAAAAGAAATGGGAGCCCAATTTTTTATAGTATCTAATGATAGTAATCAGCCTAAAGGAGCTTTGCAAATAAGCCAAGTTTACCATTAAGCTCATTAAGTTGTAAGTAAACAACCCTTAAAATAGTTTTGTAAGTGTTTATACATGTATTAGTTAATTACATAGGAAAAAAATATGTAAAAAGTCAATCACTACTCCTTCATTTTATATTTATGATAAATATGTCAAGCAATAATATAATAATAAAGTATATCAAATTTATAATTAAATATGATAATTCTTTTTATGATAATTTATGATTTGTAAGAGTTTTATTATTTATATTAATTTGAGACTCTCTTTTTACAAATTTAAAACAGTTGATTCATATACAAAGATCACTAGGATGCAAAATAGAGGAAAAAAGAAGGAAAAAAGAAGGAAAAAAAAAGATGCAAGTGAAATATGCAAATCAGAATTTCGTTTCACAATTTTTTTGGTCAACCAACCAATTTTTGCAGGATGAATTTAAAAACTACCCTTTTTGCAAATAACACCCCCAGAAAATGCCTGCAAATATGGCGGTTAATTGGAAGGTTTAGCGGTAGTTTAGCAGTCGATTATATATTTAAAGAGTCTATTATTCTAAATATAAAATATATGAATGAATGAATGGTTAATTACTTGATGGATGTTATTTTTTTTACTCACACTTTGCTATGAGTACTATTAACACGATAAAAAAAGACACCAGTTTTCTTAAGACTTGCATCAATGGCATCAACGCTTTATCAGGTATATATAGGGGTGGATTCAAATGTGAACCACTTTTTGGTTGTGAACGTGAGTACAGCCGAGATCGCGACACGTAGCGGATGACTAGGCGTCACGTTAGGTCCGCGGCGGATGACTAGGCGCGATTCATGGGAGGGCTTTGAATTAAAGAAGGGGAACCACACTCAAAGCCATCACGTGTCGCGCTCTCGGCTGTCCTCACGTTCACAATCAAAAAGTGATTCACATTTGAACTTTTCTCGGTATATATATGTATATATATATGCATTCACAAAATCTTGCATGTTCATCATGAGAATTTGTTTTCCGCTTCGTCTAACAATATGATTAAAATCAAAAGTATTTAATGTTGGATTGTTTAAATATTCATTATAATCAAAACAATATGATTAAAATCAAAAGTATTTAATGTTGGATTGTTTAAATATTCATTAAATGATTATAATGATATAATTTATAAAATAAAATGTTATATAAGTTTGTTTATGTGATTGTTTTGAGAGTGTCATTTAAAGACAGTCTTTAGTGGGGCATTCTTATTTTCATTACACATTTGAAATCAAATAATGTCCATAAAAAATTTTGAGAGCAACTTTTATTTTGTAAGTGTCATGAAACCTATTAAGACATATATTGTGAACTTAAATTTATAAAGTTTTCTATTGAAATAATTACGGTGTGTTTGGTTGTGGAAAATTTTCCAATTTTATAGGAAATTTTTCTAGGTAAAATGAAAATTTTAAAAATACATTTGGTTCATTCAGATTTCAAAAATTTTCCAAAAAAATGAAAAATTTATGTTTTCCAAATTCTATATAAATTAGAAAATTGATTTTAGATGTTTTCCGAAAATTTCTAAAGGCGGTTTTAGTTTTCAAAAGTGGAAAATGAAAAGTCTACCATTTCAACCAAATACGTTTTCTAAAACTTTATAGAAAACGAAAAATGAAAATTCAACTCCATTTTTTGAAACCGTTATCTAGGAAAATGAAAACAGTTTTCCAAAATGGTTTTGGAAAAATTTCTAGTTTTTCTAAGAAAAATTAACATTTAGAAAACGCATTTGATTCATTTAGTTTTTGAAAGTTTTTTAGGAAAATGAAAACTTTGTCTTCAAACTTATATGTAAATGGGCTTTGGCCTGGACACCCTTCCAAAAAAAAACTAATTTTAGTAGTTCTCCAAAGTTTTTCAGACCCGTTTTCTAATTTTCAAAAATGGAAAATGAAAACTCCACCATTTCAACCAAACATGTTTTCTCAAAATTTTATGGAAACCCGAAATTGAAAACACAACTCCATTTTCAGAAATTATTATTTTCTAGGAAATTGAAAACAGATTTCCACACACCAAATTCACCCTTTAGACTGTTTTTGTTATCCTATACCCAATTTTTTTTGTAATGTTTGATCATAACTAAAACTTTATGTTATTTTTTTCAGGTATTGGCATCCTTTCAATCCCTTATGCACTCTCATCAGGTGGCTGGCTAAGCTTGATTGCCTTAATCTTGATCGCTCTTGCCGCCTACTTCACGGGAATCTTGATCCGTCGTTGCATGGAATCCAACCCGTTGGCCACGAGCTACCCCGATATCGCCGGGATGGCATTCGGTAAAAAGGGAAGAATCGTAGCCTTAGTTTTCACATGTCTAGAGCTCTATCTTGTTGCGACCGGTCTCCTAATACTAGAAGGTGACAATTTACACAAGCTTTCTCCTACTTTTGGTTTGAAGATTGGGAGCTTGAAATTGGATGGAAGGCACTCCTTTGTGATTGTGGCAGGGATAGTGATCCTGCCATCTATGTGGCTACATGATCTGAGTCTTCTCTCGTATCTTTCGTTTGGTGGGGTGCTCTCTTCGTTGATCGTGGTGGTTTGTGTTTTTTGCGTTGGCGTGACGGGTGCCGGATTTCATAGGAAGGGGAGCCTTGTGAATTTCAAGGGACTACCAACAGCAGTTAGTTTATACACATTCTGCTATGGAGCTCATGCTATGTTTCCTGTCCTTTACCTCTCCATGAAACAGAAAAGCCAGTTTCCATTAGTAAGTTCACAACCATATCTTATAACAAATGAATATATACATATAGGGTTTGGTTCAAATGTGAACTCAATTTTGGTTGTGAATGTGAGGACCGCTAAAATCACGTCACGTGGCAATATTCACTCTGAATATCGCGCATTATTCAAAGTGAAAAAAGCTTAGGCGCCTTTATTCACGCTGAATAATGCATGATATTCAGAGTGAATATTGCCACATGACACGATTTTAGTGGTCCTCATGTTCACAATGAAAAATAAGTTTTCGTTTGAACTTTCCTCCATACATATATAGGGTAAAACAAATGAATATATATGTATATATATACACAGTGGCGGATCCAAGTAAATATTGCATTATAAATCATGAATTATTCATGAACATTCACCTTCGTTATTCATATTGAATATGAAGACGTGTTGTGTTCTCGGCCGTCCTCACGTTCACAATGAATAATTCATGAACATTCACCTTCGCTATTCATATATAAAAATGCAATTGAAAGGAAGACATAAATAACTTTTGTGATTTCATATAAGTAGATATTGGATATGGTTTTACAACAATTTGACCTTTTTCTGATTATTTGCAGGTTCTAATTGTAAGCTTCATGATATGCACAATGATATATGTGGCAATGGCCATTGTGGGTTACCTTATTTATGGCGACAATGTGGAATCACAAGTCACACTCAACCTACCCATCGAGAAAACTAGTTCAAAGGTAGCCATATACACAATTTTGGCTGCCCCAATTGCAAAATATGCTTTAACCATAATGCCAATTGCTACCGCTATCGAAAACTATTTACCCATTAAGCACAGGGATAATAAGGTAATCAGCGCGGTGATAAAGATGTGTGTATTGGCTAGTACAGTTATATTAGCTATCGTTTTTCCGTCGTTTGAGTCTGTAACATCTCTTAGCGGAGCAGCTCTTATTGTCTCGGTTTCTTTCTTGCTCCCTTGTGCATGTTACTTGAAGATCTTTCAAGTGTACAAGAGTTTTGGTTTTGAGCTTGTTGTGATAGGGGGATTAGTAGCATTGGCTATCCTACTAGGAGTTGTTGGTACATACTCATCCATCCTTGATACTTTTAAGGAACTCTAGTTTCAATTATGAACGAGTAATATGAGTTGTTTTGCAAGGCTGATCAATTTTTAGACAATTCTGCTAACTAGATCTTTTCATCTCCCAAATTTTCTGGATAAGCTTTAAGGTTATGATCTATTATCCTTCCAACATCTGAGGAGTTGGTACATACTCATCCATCCTTGATACTTTTCAACCGAATCACACCCAATTTCAAGTGAAAAGGTGAAGTATTCGCTGTAAACTGATTGTTAACACTGAACATGATCATCAAGCATATGGGTTGTAAAGGATTACTTCATAGAACTTTATAGGATTTCATAAGGTTGCATCGGTTTCACGTTAGCTATGCGTTGTAAAGGATTATGACTATATATAGAGCCAATTATTATGGAAATATATGGAAAGACAATTATTATGGAAATATGAAATATGTTGGGTTTGAGGCTGGAGAGAAAAGGTGGATACTACTGTTGAGTTCAAGGAGAAGTATTATTGGTTACTGCTTCTGCTACAAAGGATATTACTGCTAGTGAAGAACCAACATTAGTAATGGTTAGTACTCCCAAGGAGTTATTACTGCTACTATTATTACTGCTAGTTCAGTTCATTAATACTGCTAGTTAGTACTTCTAGTTTCAGTTAATGCTTCTTATATTTTTACTACTGCTTTGGTCATCCGATACGGTAAGGATTCTTTTGAAAAGATAAAGGAAAAGATCGCAAAGATAATGAAGATTTGTTAGAGATTTGTTTCCTTTTTGTCTATTTGTAATATGTATATATAGAGATAGTTGTTTAGTCTAGCAAATTATGAGTTAATTGAGAGTTTTAGTTTGAGAGAAAATCAGCCTCAAGATTGTTCTTGATCCTTGCAATAGAGAAGTGTTGCACGTCAATTGAATTTGTTCAATAGATTGTGGATTTTGATTGTAATCATTCGACTTTCAATTAATACAGACGTGATTTGCAATTTCATTGTGTTTTTTCATACAAATTGTTGAAGTGTTTTTTTCCGAAACTTCTTTAGCAATACATCTGAGTTGTGTTAATTCTTGTTGAGAATTCGATCCTGACAAAATATTTGAAAACTCAATGATTATGGAAATATTTCATAGAATTTTATAGGATTTCATAAGGTTGCGTTGGTTTGACGTTAGCTACGGGCTATAAAGGATTATGGTTCTCTCTCTATCTCTATCTCTATATATATATAGAGAGAGAGAGGGGGGGAGAGAGAAAGAGAGAGAGGGGAAGGTTCATGCAAGAAGCATATCAATTTAAGAGAACGTAAGGAGCAATCTCAGTCATTCATCCGGTCAATAAAGACAGTTTGATCGGTCCCCCCCCCCCCCCTTAATAATCTCTACCCTCCCATGAATCGCGTCAATCTTCCGTGATGATGTCCACCGTAACCGAAGATGAGTGACTGAAATTGTTCCTCATGTTCTCTTAAATTGATATGTTTCTCATTTGAACCTTTCTCTATACATATATTGAGGGATAATCAAATACAACCTTCTCAAAGGTTGAAACCGTGCAACCTCGTCTAAAACCATTCATTTTTAGCTCATTCATTATAATTGATTACTTGATTAATCAACGATTATCAAATTATCGATTTCATGCAATAATCTTACATATAATGTATAGTATTTTCATTAAATTCATATATGCACATCTTTATGCATTGACATTAATAATTTATTCGTTGCATCATTGCATGCATTATTTACAATTATTTACAAGCTTGCTTGAAGTTCGAGATTTTTAATATGTCTTTATGCATTAAACGTGAAATTTTTCATGCTATGTGTTTTTAGTATTTGTGTGTTTTGGGGATGTACTACGGTGTAAGAGTGTATCTAATTTGGTGAGCATGTTGTGTGAGTTTGTCTAAGCCGAAAGTACAAACATGCTCTGTGAGTTTGTCAGGTAAAGCTGTGTGAGGTAGACATCTTCCATAATGCCATTAGCTTTGTGATTTATGTTGTTTTCACGTGATAAGTTTTTATGATGCTTTGTGAAATTTAGTTATATTTATGTGCATTAAAACCAAGTCGTCACTTACTTAGAAGCAAGGGGAACGAGAAAGCTTTATAACCACCTGATTATCGTAGAATAGTGGCATGTCGAGGAGCGGCATTCGAGATTTTAATGTGATCATGACTAGACAAATTTTCCAATAAGTTTTATTAACTTGAGAACTTTTGTTGCATTGAAGTGTTTAGAGTTACAATAATATAATTATAGGATGTGTATTTTGGGTCATCACCAAGAATAACTGCGAGTTCACTGTTTGTCAACTTAATTAGAGGTTCTTTTAAAAAGAAATATGAAAATAGAAGGTGTTTGGGGCAAAATACATGACAACAACCGATTTAGCCTTTCAAGTTCTTATCTACATAATGGTTTTATGATGTGAGATATCTATGCATAGATGATAATCACATGGTTATTAATTCATTTCTTAGAAAGATGAAAAAAAATTTAGAATTTACAAAAAAAACTAAAGATTAATGAACAAGAAAAACATAGAATTACGTTGACTCGAAGAACATGAAACCTCAAGAATTTTTAAGAACTTAAAAGAAGAAAATTGAGAAACTAAGAATCAAAGAAAGATATGAAATAATTGAAAGGCATTTTCTATCTTTTTGTGTGATTTACATTTTACAATTTACATTATACTAATTCCTATAAAAACCCAATTGGACTTGGGCTTGGCTTTCATTGGTGTTTTATATGGATTTACGTTGGTGGGCTACGCATAAAAGCAAAGAAGCAAATATATAATCGTATACTTGTGTTCCCTTTTTATAAATCTATTTTAATAATTTGAGAATTGTTTATAGTTGCAAAAGTAGCAAAAAATAAGATATTTAAAAATAAAAACGTATTTTATTTATTTTTAAAATTTTCATTTTAATGTTTACCATAAAACAAGTTCTAGACAGTAATATTTCATAATGTTGATCTTCAAAAATGATTTTTTGTGTGCCGAATCAGAATACGCTTCTTTTATTATTTACAAGATTATACTATATAGGTTCTTTAGTTATGTTTTTTAAGGGTATCCGAGGCTTCGACCCGACTAATCTCGGCAAGGTTTACCGACAACTAAAGCATGCTGTCCTGAATTAATCCCCAGTTGCCACAATATGGAAGCCCCAGGATTCGTACATGGGGTAGAAGGGTTAACAAGCTACTTCCCTACAGACCTTAATCAGTACGCCACAATCTTGTGGTTATTCTTTAGTTATGTTACCAAAAACATATTAAGTGTATCAAAAATTTATTACATTCTAAAGAATGACATACAATTTTATAAATAGATTTCAAAAAATAAAAACTAAAATAGGTTATTTTCTTTCTATTGTAGTTTACTTTTAAATTACTAAGTTGGGTTCATGGTTTCTTTAGAAGGTTAGTTTGGGTTTTGCCCAGACTACATCTTTGACAATTTTTACAGATAGCTAAGACATGCTCCCCTGAGATTAATACATAGTGGCCACCAATTGCACACGCATGGATTTGAACCCGGATGAAAGCTACCACCCTTTAGAAACTTACCACTACGCCACACCTTGGTGGTTAAGTTGGGTTCATGGTTATACACTTATTTTCCATAAATCAAGAAACTTATAATTATTCCTGTTTATCATAAGAAATATGATTTTGATTAATTTGAGGTTCATTATCCACGATAAGTCGATAACCATCAAAGTTATCATAAAATGTACACTTTTTATTACAAAAACATATAGTATTGATTTTAACTTATTTGTTTTTATAAAAAAATGTGATAGTCGGCCCTTCTTATGAAATGGCTAGCTAGGGGCCTATGGCTATTTCCAAAGGAAAAGGAAAAAATGGTGCTCATATTTAAAGATGCACAAACGCTAGGTCGGAACCGAATCGGGTAGGATTCGGAACCGAACCGGTTTTTTGGCCCAAAACAGGAACCGTATTGGGTCTGAGATACCACTGCTGAGACTGTTGAAGATTACCACTGCTAGCTTTGGAGTATTACAGCTGAAGGCTTAATTGGGTATTACCACTGCTAGTATGTGAAATACCACTGCTGAGCAATAGTACTACTGAAGTTCAAGTTATCACTGCTAACACAAAGTTACCACTGCTGATTGAAGATTACTACTGCTTTTGTGTTACCACTGCTGAAGAGTTGCGATAAGGAAAGTATTGTGCCGATTGGAGATATGGACAACATACGATTATCTTGGAGATTTTGTAGAGATTATCTTGTTTAGATTTACTTTCCTTGTTGTAATCCTGTAACTCGTATATATAGCTGATAGGTTTTAGATTTTTAATGACACGAGTTCATAAGTTTTTGTTTAGAATTAGAAGCCTCAAGATTGTCCTTGAATCCCTGCAATTGAGAAGAGTTGCACGTCTAATTTGAGCCTGTTCAAATCAGATTGGGGCTTTGGTTGTAATCATTAAGCTTGTGATAAATATACAATCTGTTCTTCAAATCATTCATTGTTATTACATTCAAAGTGTTATTCCGCAAACTACTTTGATTTAGTTTTTTGTTCTTCTTAAATTGATCCTGACAAGTGGTATCAGAGCTAGTTTGATTCAGAAAACCAATTAACAATGGATACTCAGGAAACTGTTTTGGTCTCAAAAGTCCCCATGCTCAAACCCAATGAGTTTGACATGTGGAAAATCAGGATCCGTCAATACATGCTTCTCACAGACTATGGAATGTGGGAGGTTGTTGAAAACGAACCTGGTACTGATGAAAAAGCTGCTGAAGGTGGAGCAAGACCCCCTCCCAGATCTGATGCAGACAGAAAAAGAAGGCAAACAGAGATGAAGGCTTTAAGTACTCTGCTGTTGGCTATTCCCAATGAATACCAAGATCAATTTAGTAGCTGCACAGATGCTAAAGCTCTCTGGACTGCTTTAGAGAAGAGGTTCTCTGGAACCAAGAGCACAAAGAGGAACCAGAAGGCCATCCTGAAGCAACAATATGAGAACTTCACATCTCTGAAAAATGAATCTATGACACAAACCTTTGATAGATTCAACAAGCTGATTGGAGAACTTGCCACTATGGATGTGAAGATGCACAAAGATGATGTGAATAGAAAATTCCTCAGATCTCTTGGAGAGGAATGGACTATTTACACTGTCTCATTCAGACAAGGGGATGATCTAGAAGACAAAGAACTTGAAGATCTCTACAATGATCTCAGGATCTTTGAAGCTGAAGTGGAGACTAAGAAGAGGCCTATTGGATACTCTCACAATGCTGCTCTTCTTTCTTCTGAAAACCCTAGCTCTTTCAATACTACTGCTTTCACTAATACCACTGCTTCTTATAATAATATTGCTGTTAATGAAACTGTCCCTAACAATAACTCTTGTTTATCTCAGGAAACCAATGATGATACTGTTCTGGAAGCATTCCTAGCAAGCCATGTCAAATCATCATTGATTAATGATGATTTGGAACAAATTAATGCAGATGACCTTGAAGAGATGGATATCAAGTGGCAGATGGCTATGCTTACGCTGAGGATGAAGAGGTTCATCAGAAGAACTGGAAGGAACAACTTTGATGTCAAGAGAGGTGACAGAGCTGGATTTGACAAATCAAAGGTGAGGTGTTATAAGTGCAATGAACCAGGGCACATTGCAAGAGAATGCAAGGGAGGATCCACAAACCATCAAAACTCTGGAGGTGGTTCTTCACAAGCCTCCAGATTCAACAACAGAGGAAACAACCCTAGTTCATCCCAAGCACTAGTTTCACAAGAAGGACAAGGGTTTGATTGGAGTGATCATGCAGAGGAAGCAGTTCAGAATCAAGCACTCATGGTTGAGATCAAAGAATCTGAAATCCCAACAGAGGTATCTTCCAAACTTTGTTCTGATTCTTGCTTAGAAACTGTGAAAAAGTACAGGGATCACAATCAGTCCATGAGTGATAGTATTAAGAAGATGGAAAGAGAAAGGAGAGAGTATGTTAAGATCATTGACAATCTGGAGGATCAAATAAAGGCCTATAAAGCCAATGAACTTCAGTTTGAATATGATCATAACTACTGGAAGTGGGAAAAGAAAGAATATGAGAGAAAGCTGTCCAAGGTTAGGGAAGAGTTGGACTGTGCTAAGAAAGAATTAACTAATGCCAAAGAAGGCCTAGAAAAATTTTCAAAGTCCTCTAAGGCTTTAGAGTCCATCATAAAAGCTCAAGTCACTGATGACTTGAAGAGGGGAATAGGATACAACAATACCCCTCCACCCTATAACCAGAATTATATTCCTCCTACCACTGATCTGCTTGATAGGATGGACAGAGGAGAACTGAAAGAAGGATTAGATAGAGTAGATCCAGTGGACACTGAGGAGGAATCTGATGATAAAAGCTCAACTGAGACCATTCCTAAAGACAACCACATTCTCACTAATGAGAAGGGTGGTATGCCATTTGTTTCTAGCAAACAGGTAGAAACCTCTAGGAAAGACAAGGGAAAAGAAGTGATTTCCTCAAAGAAGGACAAAGGGAAGAAGATTGAGACAACTAGAAAAGAGAATAGGAAGGACCACTATACTCAAAGGACCGTGTTAGTGCAAGAAATCAAACAATTAAGAGGAGAGAGAGATTGAGAATCCATCATCTTATTCATCCATGGGGGAAGAGAGAGAAAGTACAAAACACCTAAATCTACACACACTTAATCTCTTGATACGACTCTCATCACTCTCTCAATTGCCACTCCATCTCTATATATACCTCTACACAATAACCCCTCTATCTATACAAGTATTTTCACTTTCACCCCTTACAATCTATTATTTACACAAAATTGATTCTTTATAAAACTTTCACATATTAGGACATTTTATGTCCTAATAGACTGTAGTTGATCCTGGTACTTCCTCACAGTCTCAAAACAAAAATCATCCAAGAGGGAATAAAAGGAACTGGAACAATCAGTGGGCACAATGTCATGGTGTTGATCTAAGCAAGATAAACAGACCAAAACCATGTTTTATCTGTTGTAAGACCAATCATCTAGCAAGAGACTGCTACTTCAATCCAGTTAACCAAAGAAACAGTTTTCAAAGATTATCAGGCAAATGGATTGGAAGGCATCAAGCTAGAAGATTTGATCCTACACACAAGAGAGTTGTTCCTAAACAAAACAGGCCTGGTCAACCTAAAAGAAAAGTTCAAAAGAAAAAGGATGAAAAGAAGTCTGTTAAGTTGGTTACTAAATGGGAACCAAAAGCTTCACTAAGTAATACTACTGCTTCTACAAGCAGTGGTAATACCAGTGTTGCTTCTGATAGCAATGGTAAAAGTTACAACAGTGTAGAGGTTAACACTGCTGCTAGCAATAACAGCAGTGGTAACTCAAACACTGTTACCACTGATGGACCTTCAAAGAGAAAGCCCATTATAACCAAATACTCAAGCCATGTGATCCCAAGCAAAGATTACCTGCTGAAGCTTAACAGATTAGCAGAGTATAACTATGTTAATGAAAAGGGAGAACCCAAGACCATATTGGCTTGGGTTCCCTCAAGACACTAACTGTTTCACTTTATGTGCAGAGCAACCAAGGAAGAAGGAGCAGTCTTTGGCATGTGGATAGTGGTTGCTCTAGGCACATGACAGGTATCATGTCCCAACTTGAAGACTTTAAAAAGTTTGAGGGTGGACATGTTGCCTTTGGGGATAATCCAACTGGAGGTAAGATAAGCGGAAAAGGTAAGGTGTCAAAAGGTAAGATGACCTTTGATGATGTGTACTATGTGGAGCAGTTGAGATACAATCTACTGAGTGTCTCACAAGTGTGTGACAAGAAGTTTGGTGTATTTTTCACTGATACTGAATGTCTCATACTTGCACCTGGTTTTAAAATAGATGAGAGTCAGGTAATGCTTAGGACTCCTAGGAAAGATAATGTTTACTGTTTGGACATTGAAGATGCTTCTTCTTTATCATCCTTAAACTGTTTATTTTCAAAAGCATCTGTGAGTGAATCATCATTTTGGCATAAGAGGATGTGCCACATGAACTTTAAAAACATGAATTTACTTGTCAAAAACAACCTTGTAAGAGGTTTGCCTGCAAAGGAATTTTCATGTGATGATAATTATGTAGCCTGCCTCAAAGGTAAGCAACACAAATCTTCCCACAAGTCCAAAGAAGTAAACACTATCTCATCACCTTTACATTTGTTGCATATGGATCTTTTTGGTCCTACCAATGTGATGAGTATAGGCAAGAAATCCTATTGTCTTGTGATAGTTGATGATTACTCTAGATTCACTTGGGTGTACTTTCTAAGAACAAAGGATGAGACAAGTGGACTGATCAAACGCTTTGTGACTAGATTGGAAAACAAGACAAATCTAAGAGTGAAAGTCATTAGATCAGATAATGGAACTGAGTTTAAGAATGCTGATCTAAACAGTTTTTGTGAGGAAAAAGGTATTGAGAGACAATACAGTGCTCCTAGAACTCCTCAACAGAATGGTGTTGCTGAGAGGAGAAATAGGATACTAATTGAGGCTGCAAGAACTATGTTGGCTGATTCCAAACTTCCAATTACTTTCTGGGCAGAAGCAGTTAACACTGCTTGCTATGTTCAAAACAGAGTTCTTATAGTCAAATCAAAAGGCAAGACACCCTATGAACTTTTTGAGAAAAGAAACCCTATATAGGATTTTTAAAACCCTTTGGGTGTCCTTGCTCAATTCTTGATACCAAAACTCACTTAGGCAAGTTTGACAGTAAATCTGATGATGGATTTCTTGTAGGATATTCTTCTCAAAGCAAAGCTCTCAGAGTGTTTAATAATTCTACCAGAATCATAGAAGAAAGTGACAATGTCAAATGCAATAAGAACACTCCTAACATACCTGGAAGTGGTCCAAATTGGTTGTTTGACATTGATTCACTAACTAACTCTTTGAATATGAGTAGTGATGTGAATACAGGTTCAGGTACAGAGCAGATCCAGGAAACAAGTCCTCCATTTGTTGTGTTTCCCATGCCACTAACAGATACAAATGATGTATGTACCACTGAGGAGACAGAACCTGTTCAGCAAAAGGAACCTGAGAATGATGAGAAGAATGATGATCATCAAACTAAGGAAACTTCCCTCTCTGACAACATTGAAGTCATACCAGCTTCAGATGAGGGACCTCAATGGGATCAAGAACCAGAAGTGAATGATTCAAATCTAGGGGTGGATTTGCCTGAAGAACCCATGCATCTTACAAGAACTCAGAAGAATCATCCACCTACACTGGTGATAGGAGACATCCAGTCTCCTATGATTACTAGAAAGCAAAGCAAGGCTATCACAAATCCACAATCAGGCATGATTTCTGTTTTTCTCTCACAAACAGAACCCAAGAAGGCACTTGATGCAATGAAGGATCCCAGCTGGATTGAAGCCATGCAAGAAGAATTGTTGCAGTTTGTCCTGCAGCATGTGTGGGATCTAGTGGATCTACCAAGAGGACATAGGGTGATTGACACTAAGTGGATCTTCAGGAACAAGACTGATGAGAGAGGGATTGTTATAAAGAACAAAGCCAGATTGGTAGCTCAGGGATACACACAAGAAGAAGGCATAGACTATGATGATGTATTTGCTCCAGTTGCCAGAATTGAAGCCATCAGGCTATTCTTGGCCTTTGCATCTTACAAAGGATTCAAGTCTATCAGATGGATGTCAAGAGTGCCTTTCTCTATGGCACAATAGATGAAGAGGTATATGTTAGTCAACCACCAGGGTTTGAAGATCCCAAATACCCTGATAAAGTTTACAAGTTGAGGAAAGCACTGTATGGTCTTCATCAAGCACCTAGGGCTTGGTATGATACCTTGTCCTCCTATCTGTTGGAGAACAAATTTGAGAGAGGTGTAATTGATAAGACCTTGTTCATCAAGAAAACAAAGATTGATATGCTTCTAGTGCAGATCTATGTAGATGATATCATCTTTGGATCTACAAAGGATGATATGTGCAAGGAGTTTGAGGAGCTGATGCATAAGAAGTTCAAGATGAGTTCTATGGGAGAACTCACCTTCTTGCTTGGGTTACAGGTCAAGCAGAAGGCTAATGGTATCTTTATCAATCAGTCTAAATATGTGGCATCTATGCTTCAAAAGTTTGGGATGAATGATGCAAAGCCAGCCAGCACTCCTATGGAAACACACAAGCACCTCACTGCTAATGTTGAGGAGGAGGAAGTTGATGTTCATCATTACAGATCCATGATTGGGTCCTTGATGTATCTTACAGCTTCCAGACCTGATATTATGTTTGTTGTTTGTGTTTGTGCCAGGTATCAAGTTAGGCCAAAGGAGTCACACCTACATGCAGTCAAAAGGATATTCAAATATCTCAAGGGTTAACCTAGATTGGGACTTTGGTACCCTAATGACTCTTCATTTGATCTGGTGGCTTATACAGATAGTGATTATGGAGGAGCAAACCTGGATAGAAAGTCAACATCAGGAGGATGTCAATTCTTGGGAGGAAGATTGGTCTCATGGCAGTGCAAGAAACAAACCACAGTTTCACAGTCAACCACTGAAGCTGAATACATAGCTGCATCTCAATGTTGTTCACAAGTTCTATGGATTCAGAATCAGATGCAAGATTATGGGCTTTCTTTCTTACAGACACCAATCTACATTGACAATAACAGTGCTATTAGCATTGTTAACAACCCCGTCAAACACTCCAAGACCAAACATATAGAGATTAAGTACCATTTTATCAGAGATTGTAATGAAAAGAAGTTTATTCAAGTTTTAAAAGTCCACACTGATGATCAATATGCAGACTTGTTTACAAAGGCTTTTGATGTAGGCAGGTTTACATTTTTGGTTACAAGTGTTGGAATGATGAACTCTGATTAAATTTCTTCTTGTTACATTATTTCTTGTACCATCTCTGTATATTTTTGTCTTTCTTCTTTGCTTTATTTGTTTCCTTCATTACTCAGAGGTCAACTAACAATTTTGTGTATGGTGCAGGTAAAGGTTGGGGTCAGCAGTTTGGTTAACTAGTGCAAGTGTAATTACCACTGCTAGCACTATCGCCCATTACCACTGCTAGCACTATCGCCCATTACCACTGCTAGCACTATCGCCCATTACCACTACTAGCACTATCGCCCATTACCACCGCTAGCACTATCGCATGATTACCACTACTAGTTATTCGTTACCCCTGCTTGCTGACCATTACCACTGATAAGTCATTACCACCGCTGGTTGTACTTAGTGTTAAAATATTCGCTTTTTTACCACTGCTTTTAAGTTACTACCGCTGGTTACAAAAGCTTGCATTTTACCACTGCTCGTGATAGTTACCACTGCTTTTAACTGGTCAAGTGCACATTACCACCGCTTGCTTTTGTTACCACTGCTTTTGACTTTTTCATTTGCGAATTACCACTGCTTACCAGTTACCACTGCACTTAACTTTTTCATAATGAATACCATTGCTTGTGTTAGTTATCATTGCTTTTAACTAATACCACTGCATGTGTTTGTTACCACTGATCGTGCCTGTTACCACCGCTCATGAGATGCGTATAAAAGCCCTAATCTGACCGCCTTTTTCACAAACGGCTCTTTTGCACTTTTGCTCTAAAAACGTTTGCGATTCTGACGATTTTCTCACCCTGAGTTCTTGCCAATCAATCTTCTTTCACCTCGATTACTGATTCGTACATCTGTTTTAGGGTTTATTCATCAATCGATAATGGATTCTCTGTGTTTTGTTAAGGATCATAACAAAATCGGCTATCTCACAAAAGATAGTCATTCTGAAGGATTTGGAGACATTGTTGATTTCTTGGCATCAACACACATCGCCTATGCCGCAACAATCAACCCAGTAATCTATATACAACACATGCAAGATTTTTGGGCCAATGACGTTGTTGCCGAATCTGAAGGGGTGAAATCCATTCAAACCTTCATCTGTGGTCATTCACTCACTATTACCCTTGCCAAGATCAGACTTCATCTGAAATTGAATGATGAAACAGGTATCACTATGCTCACACCCTCAACCATTATGGAATCTTTTCTAAGAATGGGGTATGCAGGCTCCCAAACCTCTTTAAAATATCTTAAGGGTCAATTTTGCCCTCAGTGGAGATTCTTTGTGCATACCTTGTTACATTGCTTTTCAAAGAAAACAACAAGTTTTAGTGAGTTTAGTAGTACCATGGCATCTGCCTTGGTCTGCTTAGCCACTAACCAGATTTTTAATTTTTCCCAAATGATTTTTGATGATCTTGTTTACAACCTTGAGAACATCAACAATTCCAAAGTCAAATAATTTTATATGTTCCCAAGGTTTGTACAAGAAGTTATAAACAAGGAATTGACGGATGTACCACTGTCTGGTGACACTTATAAGAGCTCTGCTCTTGGTCATAAAGTGTTTGCCAATATGAAGAGACCTGCTACAGGCTCTAATGACCAATTCACTCCATTGTTCTCTACAATGATGAGAGTGAACCACCCACAAGGTGAGGCATCAGGCTTGCAGCCCTCACAATCAAGCATACCTACTGATGACCTACCCACACCTTCCACTCACACTATTCCTCAGTCCCTTGAATCAACCCCACCCCTCACTTAAAAGATACATAAGAAAGAACAGGGGAGCTCCTTCCTCCTCTGGTTCTAAACCCAATGAGCCTATAAGCCCTCAGTTGGAGCACTCTCCTTCTGATATTTTTCAAAGGGATACCCCTGGAGTGATGCCCCACTCAAGTATAAAGGGTGCCCTCTAAGGAGAAGGATGGGCATGTGGTTGGTGAGGCTCAGACTACTGATGTTGCACAAGGTGTGCATCAGGACAGTCTGAACATAGCTAAGACCCCCACCACGACAACTCCTATTGAGCAATCAAAGGGAGGTCCCAGGTGCCAAGAAACAAAGGGGGCAGCTAGTGTTTCAGCTAGGCTGAAGACTTTTGCTAAAAAACTCAAAGATCCAGTAAAGGAGGTCAACACTCCTAAACCTGGTGAGGGCAGATATAACTATCAGGATTTGATGGCTGACTTTAAGACAATTGCTGATGATCTGAAGGCTCATGATGCCAATTTTGACAAACATGATCAGAGGCATGCTTCCCATGAAGAGAGATTGGATACTTTGGAGAAATTGGCCACTACACAGCATGATTTACTCAAAGCCCATGATGCTCAGATTCTCAAGCAATCAAGGATTATTCAGGCTCAAGGTGCTCAAATGGCTTGTCTGCAAATGAAGATTTCAGCTCTTCAGAGGAGGTACTCCATCTTGGTCTCATTCACAAAGGGGAGAGGAGATCAAAGATCAAGGGGGAGTTAAAGAAGAAGAAGAAGATGCCCAATGAAGAAGCTGATGTTGTGAATGAGCCTGTGTTTGAGAAGGGAGTTGGAGATAAGGGGGAGGCTGAGAAAGAAATTGGTGCAGAGGCTGATCTAGAGGTGAATGAGGATGAGGTTACAATAGCACAGCTACTTTTGAAACTTCCTAAGGTTATTCCTAAGGCCAAAGGAGTTGTCATAAGTGAGCCTGTAGAGACTGAAACTGTAAAGAAGAAGACTGAAGTGCTTGATCCAAAAGATAAAGGCAAAAAGATAGTAGAAGAAGCTGAGTCTGAATTTGATGATGATGAGGATATGGGGTTTAAGCCAGTGGTAGACCCTGTGACTGAAGATATTATTTTTGATGCCTTGATTCAACAGCTTCAAGAGGAAGATGAGAAGAAAAGAAAAGAGGAGTTGGCTGCAATAGTTGAACAAGACAGGGTGGCAGCTGAGAAATTGCAAGAGCAATTGGATCAAGAAGAAACAGTGGTTGTCAAGAAAAAGACAGTCAAGAAGACTACAAAGAAATCTACTCCAAAGGCTGTTACAGAGAAAAGAAGAATCATGGTAAGATATCTGGCTGGTGCCCTTTCAAAGCCAGTTCAGTATTTTGCTAAGTGGGATTTGGAGAAGATAGAGAGTCAATACAATGCCACAAGGGAGGTAATGCACCTAGAAGCTATGGAGGAGCAACAAGTGGAAACAGAAGATATGCCTTTTGTACAGTGAAAGAGGAAGAGAGATCAGGTGACAGATCAGATTACCACTGCTGAAGGTAGTGCTGATATTATTACTGATGGTGCTGAAAAGAATGTGCCTGAGTCACAAGGGAATGTAGAGTCTGAAAAGGAGAAAGAGGTTGACAATGAAGTTGAGATTGTTGAGAAAGAAATTGAAACTGCTGAACAGGGAGTTGAACAGGAGGCTGAAGTTGTTGAACAAGGGTTAGAGGTGCAAACACCTAAACCAAAGAGAAAGAAGTCAATAGCTAAGAAGGGAAAGAAGGTTAAGGAGATTGAAGAAACTTCAGATATTTCTATGTGGATATACTTTGAACACAAGGAGGTTGATGCATTCAAAGTATATAGAAGTAATGGCCAGTTTGAAATCTTTTCTAGCATACTTGGAATATTCAGAAAGTTGTCCAGGGCTGATCTGAAAAGGATGTATGAAATTGGATGCACTAAGGAGGTTGAAGACTTTGAGGAAGCCAGATTGCTTATTGAGGATCTGAAGATTATGTTTGCTTTCTCAAAAACAAAGGCTGAATTAAAGAAGAACAACAAAAGAGATATGGATGACAGTGTTGGTGAAGGAAAAGTTGTTTCTTGGAGCACCTACAACAATAGGGTGTTCTCAGTTACATTTGAGAAGGGCAGAATGAGTTATTTCCTAGTTGATAAGAGGTATGATTTTGAACCTATCATGATCAATAGTATGTGGGAGGTAAAGGAGAAGAAGGGAGAGCTATCTGATCTTGATAAGGAGTTGGTGGAGAAGTTGAAGGATCAGCTATTAGAGCTGAATGAAAGATACTTTGATGTGAAGATGATTGAACAAAGACCCAAGAAGGTAACAGAATGGGGTGTTGATAAAGATTTGAAGTACTTGGTGAATTTTGATGATGGTTCTGAGCTTAGTGAATCTGATTGGACCAAGATTTTAGAAGCTTGTAAAAGGGAGAATCTGAAGGAGATGTATGATTTGAGAGTCAAGGTGATTGATGTGGCTGTGGATGAAAGTGCCAATTCTGAGAAGACTGAGAAAATGAAAGCTGCACTGGAATGTTTGTATTGGTTATTTGAACCTTTCAGACTTTCAGAAGTAAGGAGTAAGAGTTGTGAAGCAGTAAGAGAATGGAGATGGTATGAGAAGTGCAGGGTGTACAGTCTAAGTGTTAATGATGATGACAATGAGTATTACTTGGAGGAGTGTGATACTGATTTGTTTGATGTTCAGAGATTGCAAGGTATGGTGAATGCTAAGTTGACTACACATGGAGAGCCTACTAAACCTGCAAGGTTGCTGATGAAGAAGATAAAGACTTATTTGAAGATCAGACTCAAGAACTTAGCTCCTCATGTATGAGAACTTAAGTTAGGGGGAGATTGTTGGGTCTGAGATACCACTGCTGAGATAACTGTTGAAGATTACCACTGCTAGCTTTGGAGTATTACAGTTGAAGGCTTAATTGGGTGTTACCACTGCTAGTATGTGAAATACCACTGCTGAGCAATAGTACTACTGAAGTTCAAGTTATCACTGCTAACACAAAGTTACCACTGCTGATTGAAGATTACTACTGCTTTTGTGTTACCACTGCTGAAGAGTTGCGATAAGGAAATGATTGTGCCGATTGGAGATATGGACAAGATACGATTATCTTGGAGATTTTGTAGAGATTATCTTGTTTAGGTTTACTTTCCTTATTGTAATCATGTAACTCGTATATATAGTTGATAGGTTTTAGATGTTTAATGACACGAGTTCATAAGTTTTTGTTTAGAATTAGAAGCCTCAAGATTGTCCTTGATGTTAGTAATTATGTGCATAAGTTGACAAACCAAGTAATTACACATCCAATGTTGCAAGACACTTGAGGGTCACACCTGTGAGGACCTATAAATCGAATAAGTTAAATGAAACCCAGAAATGAAGAGTTAAGATTTATAATAGTCAATTACAAATAAGTTGGGTATTTTCAGTCAGAAATCCCAAAGTTGGAGGGTTATTAATTAATTAAGAGAATTATATATTTATTAGATAAATAAATATATAATAGAATAACTTAATTAATTATAAGTAATTATCTAGAATAATTCTTTTCTTGGAAGAAAAGAAAAAGATAATTAAAAGGGGGAAACTGAATCAGATGGAAACTCTGATTCCTTCATATATAAATAAACCTTATGGGTTTAAGACAATTAATTCAATTAATCTAATTCTCAGTTTCCAGTTTTCCCTCTCTCTCTCTCCTACCGGCGCCGTCTCCTGCCCTCACGACAACCAGTTCGGTTTTCCAGTTTTTCGGGTTTCAGTTCTGCTAGAGGAACAATTCGTTGGTCGTTCATTGGTGGATTTATTCTCAAGCAATCCAGGTAAATTATTCTGAATCCATAACTGGTAGGTTTAAATAAAACAAACGATAAGATCAGTGGATTTTTCTTGGGTTTTATATCCATATCGCTTCCGCATTAGAACGAACCAGTAAGGCTTCGGTCATATAGATCTCTAACCAGTTTGGTTATTAGGTTTTATAAGTTTTTTTTTCATAATGATCCTCGTGTCAGTTTGACCCGAGGGATCCCACAAAAACCCAACAGTGGTATCAGAGCCACAGGTTTAATCGTTTGTTTTAATTATCAGTTTATAAGATCCGTCTAAAATTAATTCGTTTCTTGCATAACAAGCTTTAATTAAAATTGTTTAATAGTTTACATAAAATTTGATTTTTATCATAAACATAGATCAAAAAACCTAATCATCGAAAACACCCGACGATCGGCGGTGGAACGGCGGCAGTTAGCCAGCCGGACCGCCAGGCCGATCACCAGATGCACCCGACCATCAAACACCGGCTGCACCGCAGTTTGCGGTGGCGGCACCGGCTGTTGACATCGACCACCTAGCCACACCACAGTCCGGTGGTGGCGGCGAATGGTGGTAGCCGGTGTGTGAACACCGCAACCACCCGAAAACTGCAAACGCGGTGGTGGATGGCGGTGTCCACGGTGGTGGTGGGCCGTGGATGGAGCGCGGCGCGGCTATGGCCGAACCACCAGCGCGGTGGTGGCCGTGAACCGCGACGGCAAAAACCGCAAACCACGGCATAGCCGAGGCCGAACCACCAATTCGGTGGTGGCCAAGCGGCGATCCATGGACCACAATCAACGCCGAGGTCGAACCGCCAGCGTGGTGGTGACCGGCGATGATTGATGGCGTTTGTTGGTGATCAAGGGTGCATTACACCAAGGCCGCATCGCCAGTCGGCGGTGGCCACACCGCAACCACCAGAAACTGCTACAGCGGTGGTGGATAGTGGTGTTCTTGGCTGTCGACACCGGCTCGTACCACCAGTCACGATAACAGCGATCGCCGGCCAACCAGCGCAAAGCGGTGGCGGCGGCTGCTGCTTAATCGATCGCCGGCCAAACCGTGCAAAGCGGTGGCGGCGGCTGTTAATTGTGGTCGTCGGGCCGCGCCGCGCATAGCGGTGGCGGCATTCGGTTGTCGTCGATCGACCGGCCACACCACAGTTAGTGGAGGCGGCGATCGATTGTCGTCCTGATCACCGGCCCACATAGTGGTGGCAGCTCGGCAGCGGTGGTGGTGGCGCACACGGTTGTGGCCGTAGACATCCGGCTGTGGCCGGATTATGGCTCGACGGCAGCTGCACCACCACCGTGGTAGTGGCAGCTCGGCAGCGGTGGTGGTGGCATTGTTCGTGCCATCGTCGTCGGCCGAAGAGCGCACGGGGGCTACGAGATGCAGCGGTGGTTGCTCGGTGGCCGATCACCACGTTCCGTGGATCAAAACCGCACTCAACGGTGGCCATGGTTGCGCCACAGATCGTAGACGATGGCGGTGATGTTTTGAACACCGGCCAAATCGATGATGCCGACGGCGGCGTTTGAAGACCACGGCCAAACCACCAGTTCGGTGGTGGCCGGCGGTATCAAACCAAGTGATGGTGATCGGTGGCGATGGCGACGCAAGCCGTGTACTCGCGGTGCGAGTGTCGTCTTCGCGACGCGAACATAACTACGAACTACTCTAGGGTTTTTCGGTCGTCTTTGGGCCTAATCATAGCCGGGCCCAAAACCCAAAAATTTTGGGTTAAGATTATGGCCCAAGAGGGTTGTTTGGTTTTAGACTTTTCACCCAAATTAATTTTATTCAGTTAATTTTGTTTTAAAGTTTTATTAAACTCAAACTGATTATTTTGATCCGTTTAAATCTTTGTGTCGTGATTGACCAGTTACAGGTCAGTATTCTGTACCAACAATTTTACTCGTTAAACCCGTTTTAATTTATTTATGAATAAAAGGGTAAATATTTTTTGAAAACTGTTTTTTTTAAGATAGGTTTAGAGTTTGTAAATCTTAATTAATTTCAAGTAAAAATGGTTTTCAAACTAAGACATTATTTTTGGTCTATAAAACAGTTTGTTTTATAAATCAGTTAAAATCGAGTTTTGCGAGATAAGAAACGAGACAATTTTAACGGATCTAGAGTTGATTTACGCTTATATATATTGCTTGTTTTGTGCCTTATATTAGATGCATATTGTATACATGATTGTGTGTGTATATATAAACCTATTATAGATTTTGCCAACTTAGACCCTTGACGAAATTCCGGGGAGGCCTGCGTGCCATTTACAACCCCTTATGTAATAATGACCTTAGGATAGACGTTTTATTTTTCCTTCTCATTCTTTCGGGATGGCGAGGCCAGTGGGAGCTACTGGAGTTCTTCCTCTTTCCGGAGTCCTGACGAAGATGGAGAGGCCAGTGGTAGCTACGCAAGATTCTGAAGCCTTCAGTTTAGTTAGGTCATTATTGGTCCCTAGGAAACAAATGTTGGCAAAAACTATAAATGGTTATTGCGTGGTTGATTATTATTTAACTGCATGGTTAAATGTTTATTTGTGATATCTTACATAGTTTTAGAATAGAAGGAATTTTAAGACTAACTAATATCACAAAACAAGATAGGTTTTTAAAATTACCAGTTTTTCGAACTTTTTTAAAAAATGGTAGATTTTATAAATAATAAATGATTGTTTCATATAAAAGGCAAGTTGACAAAACAGTCAGTTTTAATCAACTAATGTGCTATTAAACAGTTAGTTTTAATTAGCAAGTAACTTTAAAATAGTTAGTTTTAAATAGCATGTATGTTTGAAACAGTTAGTTTAAAACAACAGTTGCCTTTATAACAATCAGTTTTTCAGAATTATGTTTTTTTCAAAAAAAAATCCTGGAAACAAAAGTTTTTCAAAACCCCGAAAATCATAGATCAGTAGTGCAATCCATCTAGGGGCACCTCCGGCGTAAAGTACGTGGGTGTTCTGAGAGAACACACCTTGAACATCCACGTTCAAACTGAAGCTGGAGGGGTTACATAACTCTGCAAATAATCTCCAGGTGGTACCGGCCAGAGTAAAGTGATCAGGCTCTCAAAATGGTGAGATCTATTTTGGTACTGTTAAGTTCACCGGGAGGTACCGGGCCAAAATGCACTAAGAGGGATCAAAACATGCACGAATAGGTACCGTGGTCCCGAAAGAGATCTAGGAATCATGTCAGTTAGATGTGATTGGTAAAAGTCCTTACCTACCGAAATAGTACGGTCCTGATGGAGTAAGAACACACCGCACATCAGGACGTATGAAATAAGGATCCTAGTCCTATAAATTGATCATTTAAGGGTTTATTGATATTTATTGGAAATTAATCTATTTACGGTTGCTAAAAACCAAAAGTTTTAATGTGTGTAGATGGCAAGCACTGTTACCAGCACAAACAATCTTTCCCTCCGCTCTATCCTTGAGAAGGACAAGTTAACCGGCCCCAATTTCCTTGACTGGGAGCGCAATCTGATGATTGTGCTCAGACACGAAAGGAAATGGTATGTCCTTGAAGAGCCTCTTGGGGAGGCTCCTCCAGCAAATGCTCCGGCTGCTGCTAGGAATGCTCACAAGAAGCATTCAGATGATCTGCTAGATGTCGCCTGTCTCATGCTTGCAACTATGAGCCCAGATCTACAAGCAGGGCTCATAAACACAAATGTTTATGACATGATCCGCCAGTTGAGGGACATGTTCCAGACATAGGCTCGTACAGAATGTTACGATGCCACAAAAGCATTTAATGAATGCAAAATGATTAAATGGACATCAGTAAGTGACCACGTCATGAAAATGAAACGGCACTTGGATCATCTGGAAAGGCTCGGTCACCCAGTTCCGTTGCAGCTAGCAACGGATACTATACTCAATTCACTGTCAGATGACTACAAGCCCTTTGTAGTCAATTACAACATGAATAACATGGAGAAGTCAATAGCAGAATTACACTCCATGCTTAAGACAGCTGAATTGAATATGGGGACCAAGAACAAAACCAAGGACGTCCTGATGGTAAGAGATGGAGGGGTGAAAAAGAAGCATGGGCATACTAGCACCAGCAAAGGGAAAGGACTAGTTCAGGCCGTCCAGAGTGCACCCAAGAAAGGCAAAGGCAAGGGCAAGGGCAAGAAGGTCAAGCCAAATAAAGCTAGGACCGAGAATCGCTGCTTCACACGCAATGAGGTCGGTCATTGGAGGCAAAACTGCCCAAAGCGTCATGAAGCAGGTATGTAAACCTCAGATATTTATGATTGCTTTAGTTTGTCACTTTTTACTTGTTAGTTTACAAGTATACTGATACCTAGAGCAAATGACTATTGCAGGTGGTCAGAAGTGAGATGCCCAGGAGTTGCAAGGATCAGGATAAAAGTTCATTTTAGATATTTTCTTTCAAGACATTCTTTATTAATTCCAAACAGTTGTTTTATTTATGGTTACATTTTTTAAATACTTATAATTTATTGAATGATTTTAAATTTTATAAGTTACTGTCTTGAATAAATATCTGTTATGCATGAAGTTTTAAATCTGACAAAGTCAAGTTTTGACTTAATTAGATCCTAGATATTGCCTATTATAGTTACTTCAATAGTATTTATTAAATTGAAGTAATTTATATGAAAACTATCAAAACACACGAAATTCTATAGGAATGTGTTTTTGGGAATAAAACATTTATGAATAATAATTTTGTGATCAAGTTTAATTATTCAAATGTTTAGAAGAGAATCTAGGATATTAACTCAGACAGCGTTAATAACAATATTTATAAAACTAGGAAAATTCCAAGTTTTGGAATTAGGATTTAACAAAATCCAGTTAAGTTTTATAAATATTAGAGTTCTCAAATTTATTACTTAAAATAAAATTGACTAATCAAAGCTTTGACTAAATCAATAGTAAATTTTGAGTAATAGTTGGTTTTCATATAGGCTAGTGGGAGCCCAGTTTATTCTCTATCTAGTTTAAGATAAAGAATGAAAGATATCTTTATTAATTCAATATATCTCGGAATTCATAATCCAGGTAGGATAAGAGTTCATGAAATACCTTACAGTCAAAAGATAAAAGTTTCAAAGTATTTGAGACAAATGTCTTAAATGACTGTAAAGTCAACAATTAAAATGTTGGAATAATTGATAAAGATAGAATTCCAGAAAATTTGCCAGCATGGTAAATGGAATCTGATTTCAGGTAGAAATCATTCATCTACACAGCAACTAAGGAAAGTTGCAGTTCAATTTTACATATTCAGGGAAAAACTAGGAGTTATTCCAGGTCTCCAAGTTCAGGGAATATGATAAAATAAAAGACTAATTTTTGTTTAAGTGCTTGCAAAACAATAATTAGCATAATCAAGTGAATTGTATCAGTAAATACAAACTTGTATTATTTGGTTATCACTTTGGTTAAAATGGTAAACTTTAATCAAAGGGTTTAAACTGAAGATGGGTGATACTTCATTTTAGATCAGTATTTGACAAACGTTAAATAGATATCATAAAAGTTATTAAGAAATGTCATTAATTTTTGTTATTATTACAGAGTGTAATATGGACTATACAAAATTAAATTCTTTATCACTTTTATAAATTTTGCATGTTTTATAATCCAGGAATGAAACTAGTTTCTAGTTTTCATTCAAAACTTGTCCGTGACAACTTATCATAGTGGGAACATGATAGGGTGTTAAAGTCATTGTGAACTTCTGGGTAGTTATGATCAGTTGTTGAATAACAGCTACAAGTGTTGTAGACCAAAAGTTGCACAGATATTTGATAGAGTAGCAAATATCGGACGTGATCCGAGGTTGAGATTACTTCTTGGAAATAGTCATAAGTAAATCTCACAGTGGTTGTCCCTATCACCTGAGGTATCTGGTTTAATGTCATGAGGACTACTAAATACTTAGTGCACTCAACCGCTACGCCGTAACAGGGTGGCTATAAAGGGCGTAACTAGATTCAGCGGAAACCGTGGTGTTAAAAGCAGATACGCAAGATGGAATTTGCACCTCTTCTCTGAAGAGAGATATTTTCTGGGCCCTTCTTGACTGACTGAATATACTGATGAAGTGCATGGCCATGCCCAAACGAACTGATTAGTTCTTTGTCGTTTACCTATCAGTAAAAGTTGGATAGTTGAGAAAACAGAATCTTGAGTATTAGAGTTGACACTTTCCAAGCTCATACTCACAGATGAAATATCGGGATGCAAAGGGAAAAGCCAAGTTATACCCAATCTATGAACAGTAGTTTCATAGATGTTATTTCCTTACAGAAAGTTTATATCACCTGTCTGGGTATAAGAGGTCTTGTAACCTGGTTAGCCTAAGTGCCTGTCTAGGGGCCTCCTTAGGTCCGTGTAATCAAGATGGTATTGCCAACTTGCACAAGTGGGAGTCTGTTAGTAATTATGTGCATAAGTTGACAAACCAAGTAATTACACATCCAATGTTGCAAGACACTTGAGGGTCACACCTGTGACGACCTATAAATCGAATAAGTTAAATGAAACCCAGAAATGAAGAGTTAAGATTTATAATAGTCAATTATAAATCAGTTGGGTATTTTCAGTCAGAAATCCCAAAGTTTGAGGGTTATTAATTAATTAAGAGAATTATATATTTATTAGATAAATAAATATATAATAGAATAATTTAATTAATTATAAGTAATTATCTAGAATAATTCTTTTCATGGAAGAAAAGAAAAAGATAATTAAAAAGGGGAAACTGAATCAGATGGAAACTCTGATTCCTTCATATATAAATAAACCTTATGGGTTTAAGACAATTAATTTAATTAATCTAATTCTCAGTTTCCAGTTTTCCCTCTCTCTCTCTCCTACCGGCGCCGTCCCCTGCCCTCACGACAACCAATTCGGTTTTCCAGTTTTTTGGGTTTCAGTAATTGCTAAAGGAACAATTCGTTGGTCGTTCATTGGTGGATTTATTCTCAAGCAATCCAGGTAAATTATTCTGAATCCATAACTGGTAGGTTTAAATAAAACAAACGATAAGATCAGTGGATTTTTCTTGGGTTTTATATCCATATCGCTTCCGCATTAGAACGAACCAGTAAGGCTTCGGTCATATAGATCTCTAACCAGTTTGGTTATTAGGTTTTATAAGTTTTTTCTCATAATGATCCTCGTGTCAGTTTGACCCGAGGGATCCCACAAAAACCCAACACTTGAATCCCTGCAATTCAGAAGAGTTGCACGTCTGATTTGAGCCTGTTCAAATCAGATTGGGGTTTTCGTTGTAATCATTAAGCTTGTGATAAATATACAATCTGTTCTTCAAATCATTCATTGTTATTACATTCAAAGTGTTATTCCACAAACTACTTTGATTTAGTTTTCTGTTCTTGTTAAATTGATCCTGACAAACCAGGTCTGGGCCCAAAAATCCCTACCCAGTGGAACCAGTTCCGGGTCGGGTCTAGAAAACCGGTTCTATAAACCCTGTTTTTTTTTAAGTTATATTAGTTATATAAAATACATTTATATATAATTAAACTTGTAAATATAAATATTGTACGGATATAATAGAGACTAAATTTATACCATCAAATTAAATAAATATGTATAATTATAAAATACATATAAACTCAAATAAAATACATATAAATACATATAAACTCAAATAAAATACATATAAAATACATTTATATATAATTAAACTTGTAATATAAATATTGTATGGATATAATAGAGACTAAATTTATACCATCAAATTAAATAAATACATACATTTATAAAAGGGTTAATTACATGGGTATGTATCAAACTTGTCACGTTTTATCATTGTATGTACTCAACTTATAAACTTACCATTGTATGTATCAAACTTTCTAAAACTATCATCGTATGTATCCAACTTTATCAATACCACAAGTTCGATACACTTTCATGACAAGTAGAATACATTCAATGATAGGTTTTGATAAAGTTGGATACATACAATGACAAGTCTAGCAAGTTCGATATATACAATGATAAGTTTATAAGTTGAGTACATACAATGATAAAACGTGACAAGTTCGATACATACCCATGTAATTAACCCTTTATAAAATACATATAATCTCAAATAAAACTTTAATTATAAATTCAAATATTTTGATTACAACAATGACATTAAAAGAGAACACTGTAATGGAGCTTCGGCATGGCCCTCATCCCGTCTAGTCGCTCGTTACCGTTGTTGTCGTTGCCGTCGTCTTCTTCTTCGTCGTTTGGAGATGATATTCCCATATCGACTTCTTCGTTGTGTATAGTTGCTTCCACATATCGAAAAAGTTTGAGAGAGTTGGATTTCAGTGTGGAATTGAAAGAGTTTGAGAATTGAGATTGACAAAATTAGAACTGGTGTGAAATGAATCTAACACATCCCAAACTATTTATATATGTTTATAGAGGTAAAATGATAAATTTTTAGCTCCAAAAAAGTAAAAAAAACGGCTATATTATCATTTTTTCAAAAAAATTGAATTTGAAAATCGGGTCTTCAAATCGGGTCCGGAACCAGGTCTTGAGAACCAGTCCCCAAAACCGGGTCTCGTGAGACCCGAACAGTGTATGCCAAAACCGGTTTTCCAGAGAACAGGTTTCGGGTTTTTTTGATCGGGTCTGGGAGAACCGGGTTTTTTGTGCATCTCTACTTGTATTGGCTCTACGACATTGAAAAGTTGAAACTTTCCAAAACACACTTATGTTTCTCAAAATCTCTTAAGAGAAGACTTTTGTTATAGATTAGGTCCTTTTATCGTGCTATTCTAGACATAGGTAGGTAATAAAGACGAGGGATCTCACATCGACGTACCTTACTTGGTTATCATAGTGGCACGTGTCGCTAGCCATATTATTTCTCCCGCAAAGGGTAAAATGTTTCAGTTTTTTTTGAAAATGCAACCGTATCGTTTTCGAAATTTCAAGGGTGCACCTAAAACCAAAAAACTCTTACGAAATCAACCAAAATACAAAAAAATATCTTGAAATTAACCAAAATATCGAAAAATTCTCTCGAAGTTAATAAGAAAAACCCAAAAAATTCTCTTGGTTGAAAAAAAAAAGTCAAAAAAACTCATTGAAATATAAAAAAAACCCTTAAAAACCTAAAATGTTATAAATTGGTTAAAAATTATGTAGAATTAAGTTTAAGTCAATCATAAAAATATTATAAATTGGTTAATATAATGTACAAATAAGGTGAAGTCAATCATAAAAATATTATAAATTGGTTAATGTAATGTACAATTATGTTTAAGTCAATCATTTATGTATCAATTACGTTTCTTATAAAACTTTGCCTTCAATAATTTTAAAACTAATACGACAAGTTTAAAAAAAACTAATTTATATGCTCTTCATTCAGAAATGAATTTGTTACAATCATTTGTTTCATTGTTTTTATTAATTAGTTTTTAATGTCATATTTTATTAATTTGCAACTAGTTAAATGATACATTACAGAAAAAGTTCTGAAAAAAATTGGTCAAACGTCTAGTAAAGGAACAATTTGGCAAGGCAATTGCTAAATACACCCGACTTTTTACCAAATGCACCCAAAAAATGAATGCGTCATACACACATATGTCAACGTCAAAGGCTACTTTTTCAATTCTCGATGCTACTTTTTCAATTCCCGATGCACTTTTTGGGTGCATATAGCAACCCCCTTTGGCAAATATGACTTGAGATTTTTGACCTATTTTCATCTAAAAGGGCATAAATTGCTTTTATGCGACTTTTTTTTTTTTTTTTATCATTTAAGCTTTCGATCGTTAGTCTTGTCCAACGAATTTAATAGCAAAACTATAGGCATATTAGTATCATTTAACAGAGATATTGTATATATTTATAAAATATAGGAGTATAGAAATAAAGTTTTATAATTAAATCAACTATGAATTGTTTCCACAACTTGGAAGAATTGGGGTCCAACTATTGATGTCACTATCAAATAATTATGAGTTATTTTGATCTTTAGAAAATTATTTTATTGGTTTTTATTATGAATTTACCTTTTCATAAAAATGAAAATAAAAGGTATTATAATTAAAAATAAGTAAGTTATACAAAAGAAATCAAAAAGTACATTACCTTTCTTATTTGCATTTTCAAAGTTTTCTAAAATTACATACTCTTTACAACGGACTAATGCTTAGAATAATTTAAAATATGATATGAATTTCCAACATTATTAACTAGAATAAATTTATACGAGTTGGAAATTATATTTTATGCTTATTTTCCATTTTAATTTAAAGTTTAAAACAATATAAGACATTAATAAAATATCAAAGTTTGCATGATTGTGACATATTAGTTGAATTATTTATATACAAACAAAAGTATTTAATTATCTGTTAAGTATCCTTTATAATAATAATGAAACATAAAGGTGACGATAATGACACGAAAAAAATGATACACAGCTTGAAGGTTTATTATTGGCTTCTTATAATAAAGTTTAATTCGATAAACAATATATTCAGAATATCTGCTAACATAGGTCGAGATCGTATATGTATTATTTAATGATTTATGTTAAAGCTACCACTGTTTTTATACTTCTTTTTAACATAGGCTGAGATCATATATGTATTTTTTAATGCTTTATGTTAAAGCTATCACTGTTTTTATACTTATCTTTTTAACATATAGGCCGAGATCGTATATGTATTGTTTAATGATTTATGTTAGAGCTATCATTGTTTTTATACTTAACTTTTTCTAGATTAAGTCAGTTTTTGGTATATTGTTAATATCCACCGTAGTTATTATAATGGATTGTCTGTGACAAATGGATTTTAGGGTTAATTTCTTATGACATACTTACCAAATATTCTTGTAAGCATGTACTTATAATAAATATAAACTAAACAAGCATATACTCATACATTACCTGTTATTTCTTTTAACAGTAAGGAAAGGAAGCAAGGGACCGAGATCCGGCACGATCATCACCCATCCCAAGCAACCCAGAAGCTGCTAATAAATATAAAATAAACACCTATATAAAAAATGTATGCAGTATACCTGTTAAATAGATTACATGTTATCTAATCACGTATCAAAATGTTAATAAATATTATTATAAATTATTAACACAGATTAAAACATTAGTAGCCTACTGGTGGGAGGGACAGTGGATGACATCTCTGCCTATCCGGGTTCTATTCATAGGGTGAGTATGTGACAATACCCTGGCCATGGGTCGACTTCATATCGAAACGTTTGTATAAGTTATATTTCTTTCAGAAAATAATTTATTAACATGGATTTTAATTTATTTTGTGTTTAATTCATATCATAAAAGTAAATATAAAATATAACTAAACATATTGTTTAAATATAGATTGTTTTCGAGTATATATATATATAGATATATATAGAGGAAAGCTCAAATGTGAACCACTTTTTGGTTGTGAACGTGAGGACAGTCGAGAGCGCGACACGTGGTGACTTTGAGTGTGGTCCCCCTCTTTAATACAATGCTCTCCCATGAATCGCTCCTAGTCATCCGCCGTGAATCTCACGTGACGCCTAGTCATCCGCCACGTGTCGCGCTCTCGATTGTCCTCACGTTCAAGTTCACATTTGAACCCACCCCTATATATATATTTGTAAAGAAACAAGAGGGAAGTCTTGAAAAGGTGTTAACCTGGGTAGGTTAAAGGGATGCAGTGAGTATTGAGTAAAGTAGTCAGTCAGTGGTGTACGTCTTGAATCTGATATTTGTCGTTTTCCGTCGGCGCATGTCGCGACAATAAAGTATTTATGGAAGTTGACAAAATTAATGGAAAATAGTCCCACTTGTCCCAACCAATTGGTAAAATATTTTTTCATCCCATTTTTGGTATGATTAGATTTTATGTCTTCAAAGGTTCAATCCCATTGGCCTTCAATTTGAAACCCTCTCTCCATAAGAATGTCTAGTTTTTTTAACCAAGCTAACATCATGTTCATTTTTGACATTTTATATAAGTCCTGATCAAGATAAAAAATTGGGCATTCGATAATTACAAAATTATTTTCAATATATTGATTATATCATAAAAATAACGTTGAATTTAGGAAATACTAATAATTTATATCAAACAGTTTTTTCGGCTATTCCTTTATTTTAAACAACAATTCGTTGAAGATAGCAAGAGGCTAGTATAAAAAGAACAAAGTTACACCTTATTGAGGCAAGGAGAGGTTCTCCATTCTATGAAGTTCTTATGATACTACATACGTCTACGGATTTTCTAGCCAAATGATTTATTAACAACAAAATGAAAACATATCTTCTAACCTCGATAGTACCAGAGTGAGTTATATGTTACCATTTTTTTCGTTATTATTTATAGCACAAGATCAATCAAACTTTTTAACAACCGTCAATCTTATTTAAAGGGTCATTAGTATATTGTTTTTCATCATCAATTTAACTTTTCGGGTGGAAACAAAGGTTTTAGCAACCCTCAATCATAAAATCAAAAGTTCATGTCCGTTATAGTTTGAAATCATATTCTTGTTTTAGAGATAAAAGAGTATTTAAGATTCTTTCATTCAATATTAGGTACTAAGGAGTCAATAATGTATGAAAAAATGAAGTGTGCTTTTGAAATCTTAAATGTAGATATAACTTAGGAAGTTAAGTTGTTTCACATAGTTGGTAATTGTTTCAAAAGGTAAGAGTTCTCTTAACTAATAACAAAAAATCTACTATTGATTAGCACAAAAACATATTTCATATATATGGATTGAATAACCAAAAGTGTATGTGGAATATGAGTAATAGAGTGTATATATCAAGGTTTCTACGCAAAAATAGTTTTTATACATCAGTACGAGATAAAAAAAATTAAAAACAAAAAACAATACTATAAAATGAAAGAAATAAACTTTTTACAAATTTCTAGTCTAATGTAATTTATTTATACATGTTTGAGCCCTTAATATGATGCTAAATTTTTGTTGGGTACTATTATATACTTTTTTTTGTTTATATTTTTTATAAATTACTATTATATAATATATAATAAAGAATTTTGGGCCCACTGTCTCATTTGGGCCGTGGGTGTACGTCCCACCCATCCTCCCTCCCTAAGAACGATGCTGGCTAATATACACGTTCTTAAGATATCTGAGATCTAAAAACACCTGGATAGGAATGTCTACATAAGAAAGTAAAAAATATTTAAACATGTAAAAATAAACAAACAACCACATTCTATTAGACAACCAATACAAAACAAGAAATATTCATCCCACAAGATGCCAAAAACAAGACCAAAAGGTGGAAACACCACGAATACACATAAAAAAAAGCTAAGAATAACAACCAGGTAAACGGTTTTAGTGAAAAACGCATAATAAGGCTGCACATAGCCAACCCTCTCAACCCTCCCACTTTTTAATGCCACATCAGCTTTTCCTCAACCCTCTCTTTACCCTCTCATAACCCTCTACAACTCTTACCCAACCCTCCCAACCCTCTCACACACAACACACATACAACAAATACACACCACAAGCGGCTTCTACTACCCGTATCAGCCTCAGCCCGCCGGCACACAAAAGTGTGCAGCCAACCCGATTGAAGTCGGCGGGTAAAATGGAAGCCAGCGGGTGAAGCCCGCTCCTACCCTCCCTACCGCTGCGTGTAGCCTAATGATCGGCTATAATATACATCTACAATGATAATATCCCTGATGTAGGATTGTTTATAACCATGACAGTTTGATCATTTGATTAACCGTTGTTGACATTTTTTGGGGCCTTAGGTGAGATGTAAGTAAATGGTCTTTCATAAATATGAAAATATCATTAGTATATTGTTTTTCTCATAAGAAATAACATTGAGTTAAAGAAATGCTATAAATTTATGTAAAAACATTTTTTTGAAGTATTTCTAGACACAAAATCAATCAATAGGTATTTCTAAATTAATATTATCTACCATATCAATTTTTAAATAACATCATCAAAAATAATTTATGACATACCTTTACTATATAGATTGATATCATTTCTAATATTAATAAGGTATAATTGGAAAAAGTTAAAATAAACTCTCAAAACACTACTCCAATAAGCGTTTCAATAAGCTAGCTTATGGTAAATGTTTGGATGAACTAGCTTATAAGCTATTATTTTTACCAAACACAACCTTTATTTTTTTAAACTTTTATTTATATTTTCTCGAAAGCATGAAATATACTAAAAAAGATAATATTTCAACAAAATTGAGTTTATAAAATGTCATTAATTTACTAATATCCTAATAAACTTTTTATAAAGGATGATTTATATGACAAAAAACTAAAATGTCCTAACTAATAAGATGTTTTAAAGTGTCTTAACAAGTTATTTAAGACACTTTTAATATAAAACGTCATATTAGTTATTTTACACAATATGTCATATTAGCTATTTTAGGACACTTGTTTTTATAAGACGTTTTTTTCAAATAGTGTTCTATAAAATAGTTAACATGACATTTTTTTTTATAAAAATATCCTAAAAACTTGTTACGACCGGCGTCCAAAACGTCTTATAAAACTTATTACAAAGTTTGAAAACATGTTATAAACTTATTACAATGCCTTTATATAAAACATTTTATTTTTTGGTTGTATAAATTAAGTTCAATAAAATAGTGTATTATAACATCTTATTCTTTTATATCCCATAAACTTAATTTTGTTGTAATGAAAATTTATAAATTATCTATATAAGCTTTTTGGGTAAACAAAATTGCAGAACCACCATGTAAAATGTAAACTTATATGATTTTTTTTCTAACTCAAAGACATAATAACTCAAAGACATAAAAACTAATTAAATAAAATGACAAAGCTTACACACTCAACATACATATATCAAGCATTGTTGCATACTTGCATTAGAATATTTCCTTGATGACAATATAACAATGCCATGCGGCCAAATTCACTTTTCTGCATTATTTATTATAAACAATCAAGATAATATTGGATGATTGAATATAATATATCTTAATCAACCATTACGGTTACCTCGTATGGATCTTCTATATAAGATTATTTAGAAGAACATCATGCATGATGATTTTGGTTGAATAGAATATGGTGTTTTTTATCACCTGCCTGTTGTTGTATATTAATACATATAAAGAAAAAGATAACACCTAATAACTAATTGTAATGATTGTACTTTGGTATAAGAAACTATATATATTGTGTTTTCACTTTTATAGGCTTGTTGACATTATTGTGTATGGTTTTATTTCAATTTGAATAAGCTATGTATCATATAGTTTCCATAAAGAATTGATATATTATGTGATAACTAGTTTTAAATTGATGAAAAGATAATGTTTGTGAGTTATGTGACAACTCGTTCTACAAAATACAAAATTAATTGTATAAACTTTACTTAAATAACATTAACAATAACTTTAAGTTGGGTTAAAAGTTATTAATGCTATTATTGCAAACATAAGCTATATTACAAGGTAGCTTAATTACTATTTTAAAATCGTGGTTTGATGTATAAAAAGTAGTTTATAAGGTAGATTCTTAAATTGCTGGTTGAAGTTATGTTTCAATAAATTGTTCCGTATGCACAAGTGCACAGAGGTTTTTCGGTTATTTGAGGTTTTCCCTTGAACCTCCCTTCCTCTCTGTCTGTCTGTCTCTCTCTCCCTATATATATATATATATTATATATATATATAATATGAAATAATTATATAGAGATGGATAAGAAATTGAATATATATGTATATATATAAAGAGGATATGTGATGGTGTGGTTGTTTAATGTATATGTTAGTCGATCAGGACTTCACAATCATATTAAATCTAGAAAAATAAAAGGATATAAGGTTTATCGGGTTGGATTGAGTTCAAATGACCGTAAATTCGATATCAACCATGGTTTGAAGATTTTACAACTTGATTAGACATTGGATTGTTCGCATTGAATTACTTTGTGTTGGATTGAGTCACTGGCGGATCCAAGATTTTTTTCTAATAGGGTCATCTTTAAGATAGATTAAAGATCCATAAAGTTATCCAATTTTTTCAAAAGATTTTTTTTCTTAATTGATATCAAGGGGTTTCTAAGGGGGTGTTTGTTTTTTCCACTTATCACTTTTTCAGCACTTTTTGGAGGAGAATCACTTATTCGGTTAGTGGTTTTCCCATTCAGACTGTTTGTTTTTTATTTTCATTAAGTGCCACTTATCACTTTTTCACCACTTACTGAAAAAGTGATGGTAAAACCACTTTTTGTTCACTTTTTTACTTTTTCATTAAATATTGGACTTGTTTGGATTGTTCATTAAGCTTGGACTTGTTTAGGTTGTTCATTAAGCTCATTAAGTTTGTTTGGATTGTTCATTAAGCTCATGAAGCTTGTTTGGATTATTCGTTAAGCTCATTAAGCTTGTTTGGATTATTCATTAAGCTCATTAAGCTTGTTTGGATTGTTCTATAAAGCTCATTAAGTTGCTAGATTGTTAAAGTTTACTATTGTACTTGATTGGGTTGACATATTTTAGTTGATTTTAGTTCTTATGAATAATCACATTCAGATTCAGATGTCTCTGACCGTTTACAAAAACAAACAGTCTTGACAGATTCATATTCAGTCTTCAGCACCACCACTTAACAATCAGAAGTGGAAACAGATTCAGTTTTCAGCACCACTTAAAAAACAAACAGCACCTAAGTCTTTTGACGGTTTTGAGAGATTTTTGTTGTTGTTGTTGTTGTTGTTGTTGTTGATTTCTATGGATTATTTTTTGTTGATTAAAAAGTAATTTTTTGATTTATGCATCCCTAGACGAAAAATCAGGAGGGAGACACAATGACTAAAGTTTAAAAAAGTTTGATTTTTACGTAAGAAAATTTGTTTTTTTTTACATTTTTAGTGAGGGCCCATCCCCGTATCAACACATGAATCCGCCTTTGGATTGAATTAAGTTGATGAGGTTTTTGAGCACCTTCTTAGGCTGCACACAGTCATGTTTCCCAACCCTCTCAAATATTTCACTTTTTAATGTCACATCAGCTGACAGTTGCCACATCAGCTGACAGTTGCCACATCAACTTTTTCCCAACCCCCTCTTTACCCTCATAACCATCTATAACCCTTTCACTCTCTTACCCAAGCCTCCCAAGCCTCCCAAGCCTCCCAACTCTCTCACTTTTTAATTTATTTTATATAAATAAATAATATAATTAAATAAAACATGTAATTAATTAATAATAAGATTTATAATTAATTAATAATAAGATTTATAATTAATTAAAATTAAACATTACATAATTAAATAAAATAAACTAAAACATTACATAAACTAAAAGTTACAGGCCATATTTGGCTCTGATCTTGGTTTTTCGCTTCAAAGCATCTTGGAGTCGTTTACCCCGAAGATGGTCATGCGGAGCGGTGTAAAACTTAATGTCTTCTTCCATCTCGGTCATTGGTGAAAGTTGCCCCTCATCATCGGAAGGGAAAATCTCTTCCTCATGTTCCGGGCCATCATCTTGTACGGCTCCCAAATTGGGTGGATATTGTGGTTGATAAGGAGCACCCCAATCGGGTGGAGGAAATTGTGGATTCACAAACGGATTAGGAAATGGTTGATAAGGAGCTTTTGAAGAGCTTTCGGGTTGAGGAGCTTGTGAAGAGCTCCCGGGATGAGTAATTGTGAAACTAAAACCTTTGGGCGAAATTTGGATCTCATAATCCGGTAGATATTGTGGATCGAACCCGGTATGCGAAACGTCGACTTTGAAACGGGGGTTGGAAGGGGTCTCGGGTTCCGCCCGACGTTTAGCTTTGGCGGGCCGGGATGAAGATCTGGGGTTTCGATCGTTTGGATTCATGAGGTTTGAAGAGTTGGAGGTTTAAAGAGTTGGAGGTTTAAAGAGTTGAAGAGAAAGTTAGATGTTAGACCCTACTTTGAGGTTGTGAAGAAGTCAAGGGTCTATCCTGTATTTTCCTTTATCTAGTGTTAGCTTTAGTTTATGTTTGCCCTCTTTTGTAAAGAGTCATAGACTCTAAGGGCTTGTTTTGTAATTTCCCTATTCCTAGTGCTATATAAACATTGTTATAGCCTAGGGTTTAGAGTAGATGTTAGTAGATGTTTTGTAGCCTACCATATTGAATGAGAAGCAATCCCAAGAAGTATTCCTTTCTCTTGTCTTCTCAACATTATTCTACCAACATTCTCACCACTAATTGTTCATCATTGCTTAATAATTTGTCATAGTTTTCTCTCCATCTATCACCCTCTACAATCTGGGATTCACATTTGGTATCAGAGCTCAACCTTTGGTGGATTTCTTGGAGATTTTAGCTTATTTGAAATGGTTTGAAAAGTTTTTGAAAAACTTGGTTTTACCAACTTTTGCTCACTTTGAGCCTTAAATCCACTCCACTCTCATTGTTTTTAAGTGATAAGTGTTTTCAAAAGGTTTTTGTACTTGTTTTACACAAATTGGAGCATTTTTCACTGATTCAAAAAGTGGTTTTTGATGATTTTTAGCTGTTTTTTGGAGCTCCTGGTCACCTTTCCCGAATCGGGTATTTTGAACTGATTCATCAGCTCGAAACCCGAATCGGGTAAGTGTACCATACCCGATCCGGGAATTGCACGTTACCCAATCAGGAAAACCTCGGTTTCCCGAATCGGGCAACGGGTTTCCCGAACCGGGTTTTGCTCAAAATAGTCCAATTCGGGTTTTACCAATACCCGAATCGGGACTCCACTGTTCACCCAATTCGGGTTTTCACAATACCCGAATCGGGTTTCGCGGCCAGATCCAAATCGGGAATCTCACGATCCCGAATTGGGTCTCGCACTCTTTGACCCGGAAATTTTCAATTTTCACGTCGAATCCGATACTTAGCCATTTTACTAAACCGTTAATCTTTCTAGGCTAGTTGTGTCACGAGTGCTCGCCCGAACAGTCTTTTTCGAAAACGTTTCCAAAACCAAGTTATCCACTCGAAGGGGATCTTTATTTGTGAGGATATGATGTCGAGAGAAATTGTCAGCATGGGGTCTGAGTCACGTCCCCCAGTGCTCGTCATGGGAGAATACGCTCAATGGAAGCTTAGAATGATCCATTTTCTCGATCAACTTGATAGAAACCTGATGAAATCAATCAGAGAAGGTCCAGTAAGACCTACAGTCCCTATCGCCGAAGTACCTGAAACCGACACCTTTCCACTTCTACCCTCGTACACGGTGGAGAAACCTTATCACCTGTATAATCAAGAACAACGCGAACGTCACGAAATAGACAAGCGTGCAATGTCTCTTCTCATCATGTCTCTCCCAAATGACATGTATTCCCGCGTCGACAGCTTCGACAATGCTCGGGATATCTGGATCGAAATAGAACAACAAATGCAAGGGGGAGATACTGCTTCAGAATTCCAGAAGGAATCAGCCATGAATGCCTACGAAGGGTTTCATGCGAGAGAAGGAGAATTATTGCATGACTCATACCAGCGTTTGAACTCCCTAGTCAACGATCTTCGAAGACTGAAGGTTGAGAAATCACGCTATGAGGTGAACGTGAAGTTCTTGAAGAACTTAAATGCAGAATGGCGAAACCTGGCCATCAACATCCAACTTAGCAGGAACCTTGGACAAATGGGTCTCCATGACCTGTTCAGCATGATGGTCCAACATGAGGAATACATCACCGACAACAAACCAAGGAAAGCTATTGACCCTCTTGCACTAGCTGCAGTGCACCATGGAGGATCAAACTTACCGGTGAATCCCTACCCGGAAGAACTCTACCAAGACTACCACTATGATGTGAGCCAAGACTACTATCCACACAGTGATAACTACAATGATCCAACGATCATCACCGTCACTGATGAAGAACTGCACAACATGAATGAATCCCTTGCATTGATCTCACACAAAATGCAACGATTAACAGCTAATCGGGGATTCAACCGTTCAAACTCTCATGGTGGAAACCGTTTTGGTCCGGGAAGAGGCGGACAACCTTCATTTGCTCAAGGAAGAGGTCACTACCCGCAAGGGGGTAGATTTCAGTCATCAGATCGTGGAATAGGTGGTCGTGGAAGATTCGGGAACAACTTCAGGCCTGACAACACCTTTTTGGAGTATCAAGGAAACTCAGGAAATGGAAGCATCTATCAGGGCAACTTTCAAGGGACTGGATACAATCAGCATGGTTCTAACTTCAACAACCAAGATGGTGGATACGGGCAAAACCTTTCTGGACAAGGTTACAATCAGCATTCTGGAAGCTATGATCAAGGAAGGACCGGGCAAGGTGATCCGAACAACCACGGTGGAAACTTCAGCAGTGGAAGTCACTCCAAGCAACCTCCACATGGGAAGGGAGTTCAGATCAGTGAACAGCAGTCGGGAGTAAACTGTGCTCAAATCCAGAATCCTCTACCCACTCCGTCTTCTCAAGGCAAAGCTACTGGCCATGGACCCACCTGCTTTAAATGCGGGATGCCTGGCCACTATGCTAAGGACTGCAAAGCGAAGTACAAAGATGCCGCTTACTTTGAGAGGAAGGCTGCTCTCATGAGACAGAAAGAGAAGGGCGTGGCCCTGTTAGTGGAAGAGGAAAACTGGGTGGTCGAAGGAGAGAGTTCGGACGAAGAGGATCACATGGTCAGTGGACCCTGTTTAATGGCTGACTTCGAGGCGCCGGACAGTGGCAACACCGAAGTGGTCGACTTTGAAGCTGAAGCCGGCCCGCAATACAACAACGACGCCTTTGAGGTATCCTCTATTCCCGATATATCTGACTGCACAGCGCTGTTGGAGTCTAAAATTAGTGCACTTGAGAGAGATCTCCAAACGGAGAGAACTCTCGTCACGAAATTCAGAACCGACAGTGCTGTGTACAAGAGCTCTTACGAAGACTTATTAATAAGTTACAATCGTGAAACTCTCGAGTCTAACATTAGAGAGACTAATCTTGAGAACAAACTGTTGTCCCTTAACTCATCTCACGACGAACTGAAAAGTAGTCATGGAGAACTCGAGCTCAAATTTAAATTGCTTTCGGAAGAAAGAACCAAACTGTTTTCAAAAATCAAAGAGCTTGAAGACAACAATCTCAAGAGGGGTCAATCTGAACAGACTCTGCATATTCTCACTGCTCATGCCAATAATAATCCTTTCTATCAAGCTAAGCCCGGACTAGGACACTCAGAGAAGAACATCCTAGATAAAGCTCCGTCCAACCTGTACACCTTTGAGAACATGTCTGCATCTAAGCCTAAACCAGCTTTTGTAGGAGGAATCACTACTGAAGAGTTTGTTAGACAGTCTGTGACCTTTAGTGAAGTGATCAATGGAGAAGTCATCACTAGGACCACTAGTCTGTCCGATACTTTGTCCAACAGTCCTCCCACCAGTCCCACTCCCATAGGACCAATCTTCACTCCAGCTAAGGATCCTAGGAATACCAAAACAGACTGGGAAAGCATCAAAGCCAGAACACCTAAGGTAGCGATGCCTCCCATAGACTATTCCAACCTGAACTCAAGTTACGACTCTAGGGAGATGGAATTTTCAGAGGATGCCTTAGTTATCCCCCCAAAGGATGTTTCCGCAACTAAGAGTCCGGACCTAGTCAAGCTGGAGAAGGAGATTTTTGAGCTTAGGTTGAAGGCCATGGACTTAGATGCCTGTCAACATCAGATTCTGAATCTAAGAGCTATTGTCTCGGAAAAGGACACATTGGTTCTCACACTTGAAAAGGACCTTCTTGAGGCTAATGCCGAGAGAATTAGGCTCTCTTCTGAGTGTGAAACTGCAACCTCTTCTTTTACCATCTTCAAAACGAAGGTTGCAGATCTTCAAACTCGATACGTCCTCACAGACATTCACCTTGATTTAACAAGAGAACTTTTTCATGAAGAGAGGATTAAGTATCGCCAATCTTTATCTAACCAACTGGTATCCAATTCCCTTTTGAAAAATAAAGTCCTTGATTTTGAAAATCTTTGCTCGATAGAATCAGATGATGATGAGACTGTCCTTAGCTCACACCATAGGATCAGTGACCCTAAGACCGTCCAAGACCCTACTGTTGAATGTAACCTTAAGATATTCTTGGATGAGGGTGATGATCCTTCCGGATTCGTTCCTAAGAAAAGGGTAAGCGTTCCAACCAAACCCGATGAGCCCACTGTTACACCTGCATCCAGTTCTGAGATAAACAAACCCACGGGTGAAAAATGTGTTGGTACTGACAAAGGGAAGTCAGTTAAGCCTCACGCACCCAAAGGTCTCCAGAACAAGAATTCCAAATCTACTGATGCTTGTGTCTCAGCGAAACCCATAAAAAGTCTTGAGCTCAATTCAAGCTCCTTTGAAGTGGGTGAGAACTCTCGGGCCAAACATAATCAGAAACAACCTTTCATTTCCACAAAACCTAATTTTCAAAAACCGTCATCTGGAAAAGGTGGTAAATTCATTTCACACAAACCGTCCTCTAACTCACACATTGCTTCTAATGCAGTTGGGAGGAAAGAAGATGGTGGACAAGATGTGAAGCCACCAAGAAAGAATCAAGGAAGGAACAACCCCATTTCTGCTTTCCCTAAGTGGCGTGGTCCTAACCGTACGGGTCTAGGCCATGCCCCACCTAGTGTAGGATTTGATTCAAACTTGTCTGTAACCCGTAATGGGAATTTGAACACTGTTTTTGCTACTTTTAGGAATGACATGTGTACTATGTTTGACAATCTCTTGCGCTTTGGTGTGGCCAATTCTTTAAATGCTCATAATTTGAATGCCAAGTCTCATAAGAGACGAAGGAGGCGAAGAAGAAACTCTAAAACCTCCTCCTCAGTACAGTCCCCTATGCCTAAGGAGCAATCCGAAAAGGAGACTGCACCGAGTGTTTTACCTGCTTCATCTAACCCTAAGGAACCCATTGGGCAATGGGTCCCTAAACTAGCTTAATCCTTTTGCAGGTCAGTCATGTGTGGTACATAGATTCAGGAGCCCATCGACACATGACTGGTCATCGGTCCTTCCTTTTTGACTTCGTTGAAAAGTTTGAGGGATACGTCAAGATGGCTGATTCAAGACCGAAAAGGATAGAGGGGTATGGAAGCATCACAGATGGGAAGTATATAATCAAGCAGGTGAGGTATGTGAGGGGTTTGGCATACAACATGTTCAGCTCAAGCCAATTCTGTGACAATGGCTACTGGTGCAAACAATTCATGTACGGAGCTACGGTGAACACAGAAGATGAGGATCCCGTTCTAGTTGCACGACGAACTGGGAATCTGTACACCACCGTCTTCAGATGCATTCCCCAATCACATCCTCAGTTTGAAGATCTATCAAAACCAGACAACAAAATCTGTTTGCTCGCGAAAGCTACCAAGGCGGACAGTTGGTTATGGCATCAACGACTATGTCATCAGAACTTCAAAGACATGAACAAACTGGTTTCAAGAGGCTTGGTCAGTGGACTTCCTGAGACACGCCTCTCCAAGGACACACTTTGTCCTGCTTGTGCGCTAGGAAAAATGAAGAGAAGTTCCCATCCTCCAAAGTTGGAAACTAATTGTCGAAGTCCACTCGACATGATACACATGGATCTATGTGCGCCGATGAGAATTGAAAGTCTAGCAAGAAAGAAATACATGCTAGTCATGGTTGACGAATTCTCTCGGTTCACTTGGCTTGAATTTCTTCGTGCCAAATCTGATGCTGCGGATCGGATCATTGCCTTCATCAAAAGGATCCAAGTTTCCTTGAATCTAAAGGTGAAGAAGTTGAGGAGCGACAACGGAACCGAATTTCGCAATTCGAAGTTGCAATCCTTCCTTGAACATGTGGGGATCTCTCACAACTTCGCCGCCGTGCGTACCCCTCAACAAAACGGGGTAGTGGAAAGGAAGAATCGGACGTTAGTCGAAGCAGCGAGATCCATGATGGCCCACTCCGGCGTCCCGAAATCATTTTGGGCCGAAGCGGTAGCAACAGCATGCTACACGCAAAACCGCACTCTCATCGTAAAGCGAACAGGAAAGACAGCTTATGAGATGATCGAGAAGCGCAAGCCGGACATCAAGCATCTACGGGTATTTGGTTGTAAGTGTTATATTCTGAATGACCGGGACGATTTGGGAAAGTTTGATCCCAAGGCTGATGAGTCTATCTTCATAGGATACTCACCACACTCAAAGGCCTATCGGGTTTACAACAAACGATCCCAAACCATCCTGGAAAGTACCAATGTAGACTTCTCTGAAACCGAAACTCTCTCTGATGCTAGCTCTAGTAATCCTGGTGCCATTCTACCTGACTTGCCTAATGCACCACCGCGCACAGATTTTAGACCTAACACCTTTGATTCAGATTTTATAGATCCTTCAGACTATGATTTGCCGATCTTAACTGGTCCAATCATCGTACCTGCTGCACCTGGAAACTCCACGACGTCTGTATCGTCTGATGCTTTCGTGACGGAAAGCACATCTGAGACTACTACTTCCGCTCAGAATACGACTACAGAACCAGTGGTCTCACCACCTCAGAATTCATCTAACGAGCAACCTTCAGAAGCTTCACAAGAACCCGTTGTAGCACAGAATTCCACACCTGTTCGTGCTCCGGTCGCTGAAGCCGCTCCGCAACCATCTCCAAGCACATCTCAAAGATCGTATGCTCAAGTGGTTCGGAAGCCCAGACTGGAAGTTGTTCTGAATATTGAGCCACTGAGAAGGAATACAGGTGGTCCTTCCGGAGGAATCCAGTCAAGCAACTTTGTCGTGCAAGATGAGAACGACGCAACGAACAACCAAGCGTCCTATGTCACTCTTCCTCACTCAAGAAAGTGGTCAAGAAGTCATCCTCCATCCCAGATCATCGGGAGTCCATCTCGGAATGTCCAAACTAGATCATCAAAGAAATCTGATAACTTAGGTCTCTTCGCCTGTTTCTTAAGCGAATTTGAGCCATCTGAAATCGATCAAGCTCTGTCAGACCCGGACTGGGTAAGAGCCATGCAAGACGAACTGGCAGAGTTTGAAAGGAACAAGGTTTGGCGCCTGGTAAAACGACCATGGGGGAAGTCCATCATCGGCTTAAAATGGATTTTCCGGAACAAAAAGGATGAAAACAACCTTGTTATTCGCAACAAGGCTCGTTTGGTCGCCAAGGGATTTCGCCAACAAGAAGGTATCGATTACGACGAGACGTTTGCGCCGGTTGCAAGGATAGAAGCCATACGGATCTTTCTCGCGTACGCCGCCCACAAGAATATGATGGTTTACCAAATGGACGTCAAGTGTGCGTTCCTGAATGGTGTCCTTCGTGAGGAGGTGTATGTTGAACAACCCGAGGGGTTTGTAGATCCGAGGTTTCCAGACCATGTCTACGCGTTAGACAAGGCACTTTATGGTCTCAAGCAAGCTCCACGAGCATGGTATGAAACTCTTACTATCTATTTGCTAGGAGCTGGCTACAAGAAAGGTACAATCGACCCCACCTTATTCCTTCGTAAAACAGGTGATGATTTAATCATTGTACAGATATACGTGTATGACATCATCTTTGCGTCTACAAAGCCTGAGTTGTGCACAGAGTTTGAGCACACTATGAAATCACAATTTCAGATGAGTATGATGGGTGAACTGACATTCTTTTTGGGACTTCAAGTCCGTCAGTGCCCTGACGGCATTTTCATAAACCAATCAAAATATGTTCACGATTTATTAAAACGTTTTGATGTGGTTGGTTCAAACTCTGCTGCTACTCCAATGTCCAGATCATTTCAAATGGACGCCAACTTGTCTGGCAAGCCGGTAGATCTAAAGAAATATCGGGCAATGATTGGTTCCTTGCTTTACCTCACGGCTAGTAGACCTGACATTGTATTCTCCACGGGTGTCTGTGCTCGTTATCAGTGCGACCCGCGTGATTCACACCTTAAGGCTGTGAAGAGAATCCTTAGGTACCTGAAGGGCACGCCAGACTTTGGCCTTTGGTACCCAAAGGGTTCTAGTTTTGAGCTAATTGGCTACACAGATTCTGATCATGCAGGTTGCAAGTTGGACAGGAAGAGCACATCCGGAGCCTGCCAGTTCCTCGGGGACAAGTTGGTAAGTTGGTCGTCACGCAAACAGAACTGTGTGTCACTTTCCACGGCCGAAGCTGAATACATTGCGGCCGCGTGTTGTTGCTCACAAGTTCTATGGATGAAAACCCAACTGGCAGACTTCGGATACACCATGAACCGAATCCCAATCTACTGCGACTCTCAAAGTGCCATTCTGATTACCGCAAATCCAGTACAGCACTCCAAAACAAAGCATATCGACATCCGATACCACTTCATCAAGGATCATGTCGAAAAAGGTAATATTGAACTGTATTTTGTGGAAAGTGACCTTCAGCTTGCTGATCTGTTCACTAAGGCCTTTGATGAGAAACGCCATTACTTCCTTATAAGCAAGTTAGGAATGTTAGACCTCCCGCCTAAGGTCTAGGGGAGCTGGGGATCTGTTAGGATGCATGTGAGTAGGGGGAGGCTTGCATATATATATATATATAGCATTTTTTTTGAGGGGGAGTGTCTGTATAATCATATGTTGTTTGTGCTAACGTTCTCGGATCCACACTACAATGGATACCATCCTGGTCTTTGTTTTGTAGGTGTGGACATTCACTACGACTTCTGATTAAATCAGATCAGGACTCGCGCAAAATCCGATACCGGGGTTACACAGTTAATACCCGATGAAAACATATCCAGGTTAGTCGTTACGTTGAGGTCTAGGGACTGAACTTGTGTATTTTTGTGAACTTGCATGTTCAGGGGGTGGATGTGTCAAGTTTCTGAACTTACAAGTTCGAGGACTAAATCTGCCATCTCCTGGAACATAAGTTCAGGGGCTGTTTTTGAAAATTTTATAAAACTCAAGTTCAGGGACTCGTTTTGCAACTTTCGCGAAACTTGAAGTCCAGGGGGTGTTTGTGCCATTTTCGAATGTTGAGAGTGAAAAGTGGGTTCACTTATCCTTAAACAGATAAGTTGACTCCAAAAATATAAAAAGGATCTTTTGTCCTTTTCAACTTACGATTTCATAACTGTCAAAGAATTTCAAAGAATTTCAAATTCTCTCTCTCTCTCTCACTTCAAACCGCCAAACTCACCATCCCTCTTCCGGTCACTTTTCCGGCGAATCCGACCTCCGTTCTACGATCCGACTACATCCAGACGATCACGGTAAGATTTCGGACACAATGATACTAATCTTAACACCTATCTGTTGCGTTTTCTTTACCGAATCGAAGCCTAAAGCTTCTTGGATAAACCCGAAACCCAAACTCTTTGGAATGGGTTTTCAGGACGTCCAATCGATCGTTTGTGGGTTAGAAACTTGTTTAGAACTGCTTTAGATCATAATGTACTAGTTTACAAGTTCGTAGATCGTGTTTTTGGCCGATTTGGAGTCGTGGAAAACCGACAGTCGCGGTTTCCCGACTCGGGCATTCAAATTACCCGAATCGGGTTCTTTGAATGTTCTTTGAATATTCATAATACCCGAATCGGGTTTATTGAATGTTCTTGATGTTATTTGTCCCGATTCGGGAAACCTAATAACCCGATTCGGGTATTCGGGTTTCCCGCATCGATCCATCGTGGAACCCTTGTTATCTCATTTTTCAAAATCCCGATCCGGGAAACATGGTTAACCCGATTCGGGTATCCGAGTTTCCCGCATCCTTGTGAGGGTGGACTTTTTGAACTCGTTTTGAAAAAACTCCAAGTGTTTTTATCATCTTTACCGATTCGGGTATACTCAAAACCCGAATCGGGTTTCTAGAGGAAATCCAAAATTTTTCTAAGTGTTCGCATTCTTTACCGATTCGGGTATACATCATTCCCGAATCGGGTTTCTTCAGGAAATTCTTATTTCATGTGATCTCAATTCCCGACTCGGGAAACTGAGTAACCCGATTCGGGTACTCGTGTTTCTCGACTCGCGTTGAGTCGAGGTCATGCCCAAAATTTTTCAAGTGTGAGAGACTTGGTAGATCACTAGTGTAGTCTTATCCGATTCGGGTTTGACACATTCCCGAATCGGGTTTTGCCAAAACCCGAATCGGGTTTGGGGCACTTGTGTTCCTCCAGTTTTTCCTAACACTTGGTGGCTCGTTGACCATTCTAACTTCGTTTATGCATTTTCTTTAAACAGAGATGGCCCTACCAATCAACGGAGCTGCTGACCATGCACTGATCTCCGCAGAGGATCTGAAGCCTATTACTCAGAACAACGAGTATGTGGATCTGACCAACTTCCCCGCCCAGGAGCCTGTCATCCTGGAAATTCTGAAGGTGCACCCTCTGGCCTATGCTCTCGAGGCCACTGCCAGCGTGCCAATGATCTACCTTCAACAATTCTGGAACACTTCCAGAATTGTCCATCATGCTGGCGGACGAACACTTGTGGGACGCGTTGATCAGACGGAGATGTCTGTCACACTTGATGACTTCCGTCGCATCCTGCATCTGCCTACTGAGACTGCTGAAGCCCCATTCGACCAGATAGTCGAAATACCGATCCTGTTCAGCGAAATCCTCGCCATCGGTGTCATGGCAAATCCGGGTCAGAAGCTGAACGGCATTTCTCAGGTAACAAACAACATGTTGCCACCTCTCTGGGCGACTCTGTTCAATATCTTGAACAGATGTCTATCTGCCAAGGTCAAGGGCATAGACAAAGCCTCGACCCATCTGTGGCAAATCATCCACTCGATCATCTACGGTCGAAGGATCGACTCTGCGGCCCAGCTTTGGACTGACGTCACACGGGACGTAGATCCGAACGACCAGCGCAGCAAACACTCATCCATCCCGTGGATGCGTTTCTTTGCCCTGATGATTCGCGACCACATGAACCGTCATCCAGAGGTCAACCCTCGATCTCGTCACCCGCTCTTCAAGAGCAAACAGATCACCAGATCCAAGACTCGGGAACTCAAACCCGGTCAAGAGGAGATGTCGATACCTCGCCATGTGTTGGCCACCGCGGATAGGGAAGCAGCGAGCGTAGGACTATATAGGGCGTCCATAGGTCTAGGAGACACGTCCACGGACTCCTCAGAGCCGAGGAGCCCTGCCCAGGACGTGCAAACCGTCCATCAGTCGGCTCGGGCCTTAGGTGCCGAGCCCCGGGGTGCCACTAGGGGTGCCTCCGGATCGGGTGTGGTTCGAGTGGACGTAAGGGGGTCGCCGGGTAGAGTAGTCGGTACTTCCGCGGTTCCACATGTGCCACAGGTCGGTCCGAGCGCGCTTTACCAACGGGTGCGTCAAGCGAGAGGTCGTCGCACGCGTCGCGAGTTGATAGATGAGCAATCTGACGAGTACTACATTCGCGCCAGAACAAAGAGGTACACCGGCGCTCAGAGGTACTCGCCGCCTTCTCCATACCAGTCTGACGAACCGGAGCAGCCTGTAGCACTATCACCAGAGGTACAGGGTGGGGACGTGGAAGCTTCCCCACAAGAACAAGCACACGTCCCTTCGCCTCCTCAAACCGACGCTGCTCCCGGACCAGAAGGAGACCCAGAAGGTGAACCCTCCGGAGACGATTCCGATGATGCATCCGGCCGTGATGAAGGCCGTGACGAGTCCTCCTCCGATCACACTCCGTCCAACCGAGAGGTTGTTGATGTTGAGGCCACCGAGTCCGAACAAGTGGACTTCGATGATGGTTCTTCCGAGGAGGTGGACAACCTCAAGAGCGGGAAGGCTCTTAGAGATGAAGATGAAGAAACATCCTCTTTCAACGGAGACGACTCCGTTGACATCCTCAGGCAAGATGATGCTGATTCAGACGGCCGGACTGAAGGTCGTGATGGTGTTGAAGAAGAAGTGGGAACAGCAGTGGAGAAACAAGGTGATGAAGACCTTGAGGGCGTAAGTGAGGGTAAGAGAAAAGAGACCGTCGACGAAGAGGTCCATTTAGACGAAGAGTGGCTAAGGATAGAAGAACAGGGAGGAGAAGAAGAACCCACTAGGTTAGACACCCTAGGACTCCCGTCTACCCCGAGTCATTCCCCCACAGAGGCTACCCACATTCAGACCGGTCACCTAGTGACGTCGGGTCAAGACGCTGGCAGCCAACCAGCGCATTTGCACGCCCAAGCCACCCACTCGGCCATCTCTCAACAGATGGTCGTTTCATCTTCTCACGGGGATTTAGCACAACTTCCACCGGCCACTCACTCAGAGTCTGCCGGTGTTGATATCAGAGAGGAGCTGCCCCCCCTCTCGACTTCTTTTCGTGCACCAGTAGTCTTAGATCCACTTACTGAGACGTTTACCGTCATTCATTTGGATAGGACACTGTTTGGAGCATCATCCGCCCGCCCGAGTGGCCTGGCCGGAACGGGGGGAGTCGGTGCGTCTGATGACGCCCTTCGAGGATCCACCGGAAGTCCTGACATAGTCAACCCTATTCCAGCTATGACTTCAGGCCGAGAGAGCACCTCAGTAGGACTCTTCTCGTCAACCGGAGCCCAAGTGGCACCGGGTACTGTACTACCGGGACTGGGTCCGACGGATTCGGGCGACATCCTTAAAGTCGTCCAAGCTAGATTCACGGAGCTCGACCGCGCCGAGGCCTCTCGCAATGCCAAACTTGAGGCGTTCGAGAGTGCTCTCAACGAGCAAAGGGGAGAGATCGAGACACTGAAGTCTCGCGACGCCGAACGGGAGGAAGAACTGCACGCGCTACGACGCCAAGCAAAGGGCAAGTCTACCGAGCTTCAGATGCACCAGTCAGTGGCTCCTCCTCGTACCGAGCCTGTCCTCCGCCTACAGCCTCCGCAACCAGCACCACAGGGAGCCATTCCGGGCTATGTTCATGAAGACGAATTCAACATGACGGTCTCCGCGCTGACGACTCAGAACGACAAGCTTTCGGCCAAGCTCAAGCGCGCGGAAGAACGTCTAGCCGCCAGGGATGCTCAGTTGCGAGAGAGGGAAGCACAGTTGGAGGCCGCCAACAGTCGTATCCGCGAACTCGAGGCAGCGTGCCGGCCTCAGGCTCAGTCCTCCAAACGGGGACATGATGACACTGACCCGGGCGCAGGTCCTCATGAGGGGGAGATGCAAGGAGCCAAACGACCTCGCATCGGCCTCGCTCAAGCCTCGGGTTCCGCGCCTGCTACCACAGCTTCACGTTCTGCTAGCTCGAGTGCCCCGTCAGAATCAGCCGCAGCCGATGCCTCATTCATAGATTCAGATACGGAGGCGATTCCAGACATGGGGAGCTGGCGCTACGAGCCAATTCCGGCGGGTGAGGTAGTTGACTTTCCTCATCTGACCGAGACAGCAGGGATAGAGGTCGTTCCCCCGGAAGCAGCACCGACAGACCCTTCAGATTTTCAGATTCCGGAGGAAGCCCGGAAGATTCTTCGGTCGCTCGCTCAGAGCCTCAGGATATACAAGAAGGGGGACGACATTCTCCAAAACACCGACTACACCAGCTTCATGTCAGCGTTCGAGTTTCCCACTCCGGATGCTCCTCGCACCGTTCACTCGACCGATCCAGAGACCTCCGCTCCAGTTGTCATCCAACTCAACTGGAACCACTCCGTCATTTTCAGGCCATTCCTTGAGGAATCCTTCAGTCGCATCTTCCAGCAGGAGAACCTGCACGTCTGGTCAAGAAAGGTTTATTTCGGGATCTCGCACATCAAGAACAAGAGGAGAAGGACTGCATATGTGCACCAGAGGATGTGCAACTGGGCCACCCACGGACGTCAAAGAATCAGACGTCGTTTCATCAAGGTAACTGCTATGCGCCCTTACAGACATGGCCATCAGGTGTTCCTTGAGTACGACGTCCGCATGTACGGGACCGGCATTCCTCGTGGTGTGTTGCAAGACTGGACCTTCACGGAAGCAGATCTGGACCGAATTCACCTTGAAGACCTTCTGACGCTCATCAAGTACCTCCAGGGCCCGATACTCCGACCTGAGCACTACAGAGACGGCACCGAAATCTTGAAGAAGTATGTTCGTCATGCGATCACCCTCGCGCGTGTGACGGACTACCAGCTTGCTATCGAGAGCCGCCAGCCGAAGGTCAACTTGCTCCGGCCGAACCTGCTCGTACCTGGTATCGACGCTTATCTTCCATACATGTCAACCAGGATACCGGAGCACGGGGTCCTTTATGTGACGATGAAGAAGAGGGAGCGAAGATTCATGCGATTTAGCGAACTTGCTAAATTCTGCGACGGAACCCTTCTCTACGTCTTCAACGGGATGCAGAGCAGACTCTTGGCTGATCAGGTACCGAGTCGGAAGTTCGTGGACGGAAAGGGAAAGATTTTGGAGGCAATGAACCTGATCGAAAGAAAGCTCAAGGAGAGGCTCATGTACAGACGAGTGGAAGCGGCTATGCAGATGCGAGCGAGGATCATTGGTGAATGGGAGGAGTTTCTTCAGATGTCAAAGTGGGAACCGGCGCTTGAGTTTCCACCACCCTTCTGACTTCTTCCCAAAGGGGGAGATTGTTAGACCCTACTTTGAGGTTGTGAAGAAGTCAAGGGTCTATCCTGTATTTTCCTTTATCTAGTGTTAGCTTTAGTTTATGTTTGCCCTCTTTTGTAAAGAGTCATAGACTCTAAGGGCTTGTTTTGTAATTTCCCTATTCCTAGTGCTATATAAACATTGTTATAGCCTAGGGTTTAGAATAGATGTTAGTAGATGTTTTGTAGCCTACCATATTGAATGAGAAGCAATCCCAAGAAGTATTCCTTTCTCTTGTCTTCTCAACATTATTCTACCAACATTCTCACCACTAATTGTTCATCATTGCTTAATCATTTGTCATAGTTTTCTCTCCATCTATCACCCTCTACAATATGGGATTCACATTAGAGTTGGTGTGAAAAAATAAGTTGGGTAAAGGGTATTTATATAGGAGTAAAAAATGAAAAAAAAGTAAAAAAAAAATTAAAATTTTTAACCGTTTGGCAACGGCTAGGAGAAGCCGCTTCCACCCTAGCCCGCCGACAAGGGAAATCGCGCACCCAACCCGCCGAAACCCGCCGGTCCCGGCGGGCTCTACCCGCTCAAACCTTTCTACCGGTGCGAGCATCCTCAGTGATTTCTAATATGTTTATTTGATGTAGGGTGTTGTTAACAACACCCCCTCTAGTCTACAAGACCAATCAAACATCATCTAGAAGTTTGAAAAATGTTATTTTAAAGTAAAAAGTTAACTTATTTATAATAAAAACTGTCTAAAAAATTCAAAAAATATCAATTCATAAGCTACAGGAGGGGTGTAATGATTTAAACCCTTTGATGTAAAATTGAATTTTTTTTTACACAACGCGGTATAATTAATTTTGACAAGAAAACTTGCTTTCCATAATTAAAAAACACTTCAAATTTTCGTAAGATATCCTTAACAAAAGTAGTAACATATTCGATCACATCAAAGATTGATTCTAATTTAAAATAACTGAATTATGAAAGTAGAAAGGATAAAGGTTTTACCTTTAACTGAATTATAAATGTCTTGAAGTTTTAGAATTCTCCATTATTAATCACAAGAAGCTATAAGATACAAAGACAGTCTTTTTTTTTCTTTTCTTTTTAAAATCAAATCCATCTTAATATTCTATAAAACTAAACTACAAATTTCGTCCCTGCTGTTTACTTAAAACAACGCGTTTGGTCCTTCAACTTCAATATCTACAAGGAACGTCTCTAATGTTCCATTTTTGCAACGCGTTTCGTCCTACTCACTACTGTCGTTAGAAACTCAGTTAAACGAAGGGTAATTTTGCCAAACTGAAAGACAAGAGGCCAAATTGTAATAATCACACACACAAACACACACACACACACACACACACACACACACACACACACACTCTTCTCTCTCCTTCTCTCTCTCTCTCTCTCTCTCTCTCTCTCTCTCTCTCTCTTTCTTTTATCAGCTTCATCTTCATCTACCACCACCACACCCACCAACACCACCAACAAAGGAGTTACAACCACCTCCAAACCACCACACCCACTATCACAGCCATCACCACCGTCCCTGCCGGCGACCACCACACGCCGCCGCCGCCTGAAATCACCCTGCCGGCGACCACCGGCAATCAACCACCAACACCACCAAACACCCACCACAACCACCACCACCACCACCACCACACCACCAACCACCACCACACCACCACCAGCGGCAACACCTCCCAACAAACCACCGCCACCGCCTGAGAATCGAAAACCACCAACACAACCACCGTATGAGAAATCGAATACCCACCACCACCATTGAAATCTAGATCTGCAAATTGGACCACCAACACCATATGATTTTTGCAAATCAGACCACCAACACCATATGATTTCTGCAAATCGGACCCAAAATGTACAAATCGAACCCAAAATCGGACCAAAATGGACAAATCATACCAAGATCAGGCAGGCGGCGGCGGCTGTTCGGAGGTCCCAGGCAGCGGTTTGGAGGTCGCAGACGGACGGCGACGGCGGTTTGGAGGTCCCAGGCGGGTAGCGGTGGCGGTTTGGAGGTCGCAGACGGGCGGCGGCGGTTTGGAGGTCGCAGACGGGCGGCGGCGGCGGTTTGGAGGTCACAGGCGGGCGGCGGCGGCGCTTTGGAGGTCGTATGCGGTGGTGATTGTGGTGTTTGATGGTGGTGGTGGCGGCGGTAGTTTGGAGGTTTCATGCAGTGGCGACGTTGGTGGTGGTGGGTGTGGTGGTTTGGAGGTGGTGACTGTGGTTGTGATTGTGGTGGTGATGGTGGGTGTGGTGGTGTTGGTAAATGAAGATGATGGAGAATTGGAGATGATAAAGAGAGAGAAAGTGTGATACTTACAATTTGGCCCTTTGTCTTTCATTCTTGCAAAATAACCCCTTACTTAACTGATTTCTAACGACGTTACTCACGTTAGTGAGCAGGGACGAAATGCGTTGCAAAAATGGAACCTTGAGGACGCTTTTTATAGATATTAAATTTTAAGGACTAAACGCGTTATTTTGGTAAACCTCAGGGACCAAATTTGTAGTTTACTCATTCTATAATTTTAGCTTTAATAAAAAGTAGTTTATCATATGTTTTTATTGATTTATATGCTCAAAACCTCAAAGTAATTATCTAGAGAAAAAATATATAAAAGTATTGTATAATTTGCTTGTTTAACCGAAAAAGTAACATAACAATTAAAACTAAATTCTTTAACCTAAAATCATTTTGATTTGTGTCGGCTATCCGGCTTTCGAAATTTTTTGACGCTCCTATATCTAACTTCTTTTTACGGCAAGAAAGGGATATTCTCCTATATCTAATTAAGGGTATGTTTGGTAACGATTTAATGAACTTAATAACATGTATGACTTATTCGCTCGGCTATACAAGATTGTTTGTTTGTGACTTATTGGTTCAACTGGTAACTTATTCGCTAAGCATATGGGGGGTGAGCTTACCCTGCAAAGCTCTCATATATCCATCTATGCCCTTCTTAAAATCTACCGATTGTATTTCTTCTCACCAAGTTCCAATTTTTTTCTGCTGAATAAATTAATCCCTGTGACTCTTGTCGCAGTTCCTCACTTGGGCACTAGGCTTTTGTGCTTTTAGATTGAAATTTAAGGTTTTAAATCAGATCAAAGGAAGATGAAGTTCAAAAATTAGGGTTTCAATTATATAGGAAGAAAAGGTTTGGATTTCAAAAATGACAACCAACAGAAAAAGAAAAAAGAAAATATATTGAAGGTATTGGATATGTAAATCTTGAATTATTAGAAGGATGCACCCACTTGAGTGTTGCTGTTTAATGGAAAGACTTCAAAATGGTTTTTCTGGGGATGGAAAGAGAAGCTCTGTGAGTGCAGCAAAATGTTAAAGGACCATGGATGTTTGGATTTCCATTTCTCAATCAAATTTAAAAATATGTATGTATATACTCAATAAAGTGTTTAGCTTTAATGAGGTGGGTTTTCTCCTTGTTAAAATTTCAATTTGATATTCTTAAAAAAGTTGTTGAAGGTTTAATATGAGTGCTTTTAGATGTTTATTAATGGTAAAACTAAACTGATGTAATATTGTATAAAAAAACATACGATAAAGGTAAAATGGTACATTGAATCATTCAGACAGTGTATTCAACATAATAAACAAATAACATTCTTATTTATCCATACAGAGAACTTTATCTATAAAAAACAACCAAACAACCCCTAGTAACTTAAATTTTAGATCCACCATTGATCGTTAGCATCATCGTATCTTAGGCCGTGAGTACTGCTTTGCGGTTTGGGGTCGGGCATGGAATGTGGGCATGTAATGCGGGCATGTGGGCTCACCTGGGCTGTGTTACGCATGGCAACGGACTTGGTGAGCGGGCCCGTGGACAGGTTGGTCAACTCGCTCCTACCCGCTACTCTCTCTCTCTCTCTCTCTCTCTCTCTCTCCTTTTTTTGAAATATATATATATATATATATATATTGGGTATTCGGGCTTTCGGGTAGTGGTACTTCTATTGAGGGCTCGTCGGTAAAGCTGATATAACGTTGATGTGGCAGCTCGGGCTTTGTGCACTTGTATGTTGCGCTACTAAGGCTGCGTTTGGTACGTGGGACAGGACAGGACAGGACGGGACAAAACTGTCTGTCCCACGTTTGGCGCAGCATGGGATAGAACAGAAATTCACTGTCCCACGTTTGGTGCGACATGGGACAGAACAGAAACTGGGACAAGGTGGGACAACATGGGACAAAAATGACTGTTTTTTTGTTCCACCAAAATAGGTGGAACAACATGGGACAGAAATGAGACAGAAACTAATATATTACTAACTAACATTTGTTTGATATATAACTTCAATATGGTATTTGTTTTCGTGTTTACCACCACTAGTCATGGTCGCCGCTGCCACCGGTAGCCACTATCGGCCACCTTCACCTTGTCTTCCACTACAACAACCTCCTCCACCTCGTCTTCCACTACAACAACCTCCTCCACCTCCTCTTCCCCTACAACAACCTCCTCCACCACCTCTACAACTATCAACGATTACCTACCACCACTGTCTACCACCTTTACAACTGTCCATCTCCATCTCCACCGCAACCACCACCACCACTACCCACCATCTTTACGTTCTCCACAACCACCGATCACCACCACCCACCACCACCATCACTAGTATTACCGTCAGCCACCACCGACACCTCTACCATAACCATCAAAATTAGTTACATAAAAATCATATATGTATGTATATATATATATATATGTGTGTGTGTGTGTGTGTGTATGTGTGTTTATGTTTATTAAAATTGTGTAATTTTTTTATAGATTACTAGTTTAGTTTATTTGTGTTAATTATAACTATTAATTGATAAATAAAATCATCAAATAATTTTTTGAGGGAACTTGTTTAGTTCTGTTCAGTCCAGTCCTAGGCGTACCAAACACAAAACAGACATTTGTTCTGTCCAGTCCTGTCCTACTCTCTTATCCTGTCCAGTACTGTCCAGTCCAGTCCTGTCCTGTCCTATCCAATCCTTTCTGCGTACCAAACGCTACCTAAGGGCCTTATAGATGTCATATTCTGTTGCTTTTTTAAGTACAATTTCCTATTTTTGTTGGGTACGATTATAGTTCTACAGTACTGCTTACTGTTTCTTCGTTAGCAAAGAAATTCTTGATTTATTTATAAATAGGGTTTATTACACTATTTTACTCCTATGAATAAACAACTATATGTTATGAATAATCATTTGGATCCAAATAAAATACTCATAGCTTATTTAAAGTAGTTTATGAAGAAAAAAAAAACTTTGCACCTTTTCTTTTTCTATTAATAACTCTAATTATTAATTTTAATTGTAATAATTAACTATATATTGGTTTATAAGTATGCATGGTTATAATTAATAGTTAAATTTAATAGTTTAGTATGGTTAAAATAATAATAATAATAATTAATTACTCTTTGTTTAGTATGGTTATAATAAATAAACATAATTTCATATCTCATATGATAACGAGTCATAATAATATTAATAGTAACACTAATTAAAACTAATTCGATTGTCCCTGATAATGAAACCACATTATATCAAAAACAATTTAAAAAAAAGTGGCTTTGCCGAAGCTCTGATCTCTGCACTTCCTTCCTTGCCGTTCAAAAAAAAATTTAAAAAAAAAGATCAAAATGTCAACCAGATGAAGAAAAACACTTGAAGAATAATAGAGAAGGATAAAAGAAAATAAATCTATGAACATTTCCTGGTATTTCTAAGGCAACAAATTGCAAAATCCAAAGATAAAAACAATTCACAAAATATTTACTGAAATGTAAATCTAGGAACATGTACTAGAACTAGAACTCTGATCAGATGTAAACAAGAGCTCTTCTAGCAAATCAGATCCTAGATCCTGAAAAACTACAGGAGATTTTGAACACACTTGATTCTTATTATTATTTCTCTTACTTTTAGAAATTCTTGTAAATAAGAGCTCTTCTAAGAAATCAGATCCTGAATCCTCAAAAATCACTGGAGTTTTTGAACCCACTTGATTCATCTTATTGTTTCTCTTAGTTTTAGAATTCTTTCTGACCCTATGAGTCTCCTTTATGGCTGCTGCTGGTGAAGACCCATCTTTGAAACAACTATAGCCTTTCCCTTTTAAAGACTCTTTCACTCTCTCTATCGAAAAGTTGAGTTGAGTAGAGGAGCCCCTCATCGCAAATGCCGCTTGGTCGTAAACTAATGCAGCCTCTTCTGCGCTATCGAACGTTCCTAGCCAAACCCTAATCCCGTTTCTCGTGGAGTCTCTTATCTCGGCCGCAAACTTCCCCCACGGTCTTCTCCGTACGCCTATGAACCGCTTTTTGAGGAATCCGGGCTCTTCTTTCGGTGTTGCGATAACTTCTAAGGCATTCTTTTGGTCTTGTGACGATTTTGTTGGATCGGTGTCGGTTGAATTAGGATTCTTGAACATGATATTTTCTTCCTCTTCTTGTTTTATGTCTACTTTTGAGAGCATATGGTGAGAGAATAGAAGCTCATCCCATGAACAAGGAGAGTTAGGAAAGAATTCAAGATTGGGATATGAAGACATATTGGTGAATTGAAGGAAGTTCTTCCAATTGACCTTTGGGGGATAGTTTAGATAGATGGCTTTAAGATTATGAAAGTTTTGATGGTTTTTGTTAATGGGACCAAAGGGGTTGCACCTTTCCTTCTTGTCTTTCATCGACAAGTGGATGATGTTTTCTCTTCATAAATTATTAGTTTCTCTCCCTCATCAATAAAGGTTTGCAGAACTTTTGCATCTCTAGTCCATATGGTTGAAGTGTTTCCATTTCAGTCCTTATGTATGTATTATAAGGCTATATATATTTGACACACATCCACAGTGGTGACGGCTCTTGCCAATGGTACCAATCGCCACATCATTGACACATCAGCTTTCCACTATCTTATCAAAACCTTACCAATCCTTACCACAATTCAGCCACACCCATACCAATCTAAATAATTAATAAAAAAAGAAAAAAAAAGAAAAGAAGAGAGAGATAGAGAGAAAGGAGAGAGAGGATGGGGTGGGGTGGGGTAGTCTAACAAGTCGGCATGGGGGTACCGCTTTTGGTGCTTGCCAATCAACCACGGCGGTGTTGCCGGGCTTGCCGATCGGCAACAGCCTCATGCCGATCCCTTGCCACTTCCATAAATTAATTGGTAGTTCGAAAGTTTAATTTTAAATGATATTCAAAAAGGAAATATTAATAAATTAAAACCAAATACCATATGGAAGATGATCCACCATTAAGCTTTTATTAATTTGTTATGGAAATGGTATCCACTTTAGGGAAGATATATTATATAGCAACAAATCTTATGTGTTACCATTGCCCAAGAAAATTGAGAGACCCTCACACCCCCCCTACTCATTGCTCAAAGTCTAAAACTAGAAAATGAATCACATGCATGACAGGTTATTGGTTATAGAATATTCTATAAAATCGTGTGAACCCAGAAATACTCAATGCGTGCAACAGATAGTATGTTAACTTGGTGCAGTGATGTTTAAAATTTTGAGAAATAAACTACGGTCCTCGATTATGGTGAAATTATTGTGGACAAACCCTTACTCCTTAGAAGAAGTGTCTAATAGATTTTTTTATAATAAAAAATATATTTACAAGGGGAATGTAAAAATCCTCTAAAAAGGTAAAAACATCTATGACAATGGAGAAGTGATTAATACAACTCCTATGTGTAGCGGATGATTGGGCTCGGCGGGCTTGTGGCTAGCGGGCTCCGGCAGGCTCGGCTACACCGCCGACGGTATGGACGGGCTCGGCTACACCGCTGACGGGATGGACGGGCTCGGCTACACCGCCGACGGGATGGACGGGATCGGGTTGTGCCTGTTTCCCCCACACCGTCCCCAACCGCTGTGTGTTGTGTGTGTGTGGTGTACATGTTGTGTGTGTGTGTGGTGTGCTGTATTAAATTAAAAGGTGAGAGGGTTGGAAGGCTTCGAGTACTAAACAGAGAGGGTTCTAAAGGGCTTATTGTGGGTTTATGGAAATGTTGATATGGCGCAATTGTGATAGTGGGGCTTAGAGGGCTAGGATATTGATAACTTAGAAAGTGTCTAATAGATTTTTTGTATAATAAAAATAAATTAAAAAGGGAATGTAAAAATTCTCTAAAGGTTAAAACATCTAAGCTGTCATAGATTTTTATATATATTCCTATCAATAACCTTAAAACTAAATGATAGGAAGGAGATGTGGTTTTTATTAAATGAATCAGAATTTTAAATAAATATTAATATGAATATTGTAATCATTAAAATTAACGAGGAGGTGTTGAAGTTTGATACATTTTAGATAAATACAAATTTAGTTTTTGTAGTTAATAGTTATATAAAAAATATGGATTTGTCCTTCATATAAAATAACTATTACCGTGGTCATTAAATAATTAAATACTAATATCAATATTGTAATCATTAAAACGAGCAGGTGTTAAAGTTTAATACATTTTTGAATAAATACAAATTTGGTCTTTGTGGTTGTATAAAAATTAATTATAGATGGTCCTCCATACAAAATAACTACAACCATGGTCATGGTTTTTATCTTTAACGAACTAGGTAGTTAGCACTAACTTTGTTAATCTATACTTGGTTAACCAGGGTGATTTTGTAATTTTTGTTGTAATCACATACATTTAGAGGAGCACCATGTCTACATATAGAAGTTTATTATGTTATTATAGAAGTTTATGGAAATTAATTATATTAATTATTATAGTTCACTACACCAAATACCACTTAAGCAACAAGTGCAAAATGTTGCGTTACAGTGGTTTATATGTTGCCTAAGCCTTAGGCAACATACCTATGTTGCCTAAGCAATGTTGTCTTATTGATGTTGCCTAAGAATATAGGCAACATAGTCAAATGTCATATGTTGCTTAAGTTGTCTTCTTAAGCAACACATAAAAGGTTATGTTGCATATGTACCAAAACCTATGTTGCATCAAACAAACTCTAACGCAACATTCATTCATACATTTGTTGCCTAAGTTATAAGCTTAGACAACATACCGTATTCGCATATGTTGGCCTAGATATCAACTTATACAACATATTTTAATTGCATATGTTGTCTATAAGATATCTGCTTAAACAACATACTCTATTTAGATATGTTGTTTTGAACTATAATTACAATAATATAATATCTCTCTTAGGCAACACTTATATTGTTTACAGTTTACTTAAGAAGTGTTATAAAAAAACATTATAACTCGTTTTTACAGACCACGTTGCAATTTTTTATTTGCACGCTTTCTACAAACAAATCTTATAAACAAGCAGATAAACATAGCAATTTCCATAAACGACATCTTATAAACGACAAATACATGTTTTCTACAAACAACTTCCATAATTAACAAAATGAAACAAAATTGGTCAACAAGTTCACTAACACAAAGATTAAAAATTAACCTAAGATGTGAGAAGTTGGGGTTGTCGAGTTGGAGTTTCCATCACTGGCATCAATCATCTTCATCAATGTGTCTAACGTCTTTTAGCAAGCATATCTCTTCAACTTCTCGTCATGCTCGGCAACTCGAACATAAAGGGTATAATTGACATTGAATGGGAGGTCTTGTCATCATCCAAGCTTTAGTTCACAATAAAAAAAATTAATTAATTCATCATCATTTTAAAAACACTAAAACAAAAGCTTTAAAATACCCTTAGTTATCAAGAACAACTTCAACCACCATCGATAAAAGCTATACTAACAAAATTTTGAAAAAAAATTAACTTAACAATCTTGAGTGTGTACAACATCAGCAGCAAGCAGAATGTGCCTCTTTTAGGGAACGAGTTTACTGCTAATTGATAACTAAATTCATCGACTTCACCAAAACTACAACTTAGGCATCATTTACCAAATGGTTATCCAGATAAGTGTTTACCAATGTCACATTGTCTTCTCCCATGAATATGGTAAAGACCAAGAATGTTACCTGATAAGTGATTAGGTAAACAATCCCTTACATATTATAGTTATGTTTAAACACCAAAGTTTCAACAGAAGGCTGATGGCATAATATAACTCGTAAGTGCATCTCTCATTTTAAAATGTCAGTCAAATATTAAACAATCATGTATTATATGCATTATTTTGCCATTTTAGATTCAAAGCAAAAGAAAACTCTAAACATGAGAATGTTAGACATTAAAACAATTAGCATTGTAGAAAAAATTCATACTAGATCTGCCAAAGAATATGAATGTAGGGATATTTTTTAGTTTACCAATAGCAAGGAGTTGAGTAGTTTAATGGCTCTTCTTCGTCAAAATGAGTAGCGATGAAGCTGCAAAGTGAAGAAATCGAAGTTCTTGGCTCTGCACTTGATGTGAAATCGTAATAGGAACAAAAAATTGTTAGACCAAAAATCGATTTTGTAAATAGAAACCTAACCTAAGTTAGTTGCAAATAGAAATCGTTTTTTGCAAATAAAGATGAACTTGATGAGCAGATGAGGATGTCCATTTTCAGAAGAAGAATTCGATTCTAAGATGAGAAATTTGTGGGAATGTTACCTGTTAGTTCTTGATTTTGAAATGGAGCAAGCAATTAGGGTTTTGGTGGCGTGGTTGGAATTTGGAAAGTTTTTGGAAGAAAAGGGAATGCAATTATTTAGGTTAAATTTGGGGGAAATTAGAGGGAAAAGAAAATTTGGAAAAGTAGGAGGGAAAAAACGGGGGAAACTAGAGGGAAAAGAAATTTTGGAATTTGAGATTATAATTTCATTGAACTAATGTTTTAATTGGTGGTTTGAAAATTTAGTGCTAATTTTAACTACAATATTGATATCAAGTTAAAATTTTCAATATACATTTCAAAATAGAAATGTAATTTATTTTTAATATATATGGTTCTAATAAATTGAAAATAATTGTTTATGTTTGTGTTTGGCAAACTAGCTGATAAGCAAGCTGGTAGCTGATCATAAGCTAGATAATAGTTGATAAACTAGTTAGTAGCTAATAGTTAATAAACTAGTTACTAGCTAATAAGTTAGCTTATAAACAAATTATGTTTGAAAAAAACTAGCCTCGGCAACATACGTGATACTTGCCTCGAATATGATTTAAAATCAATTAATTTGTATATCCTTGTGGTAAAAAATACCCGTTTGAATTTTCTTTTTTTTACGGGTGTTCGGGCCAAAGCCCAACTAATCCTCGACAATTTCGGGGGCTAAACATGGTCCCACTTAAATGTCCCTAGGCATGCGCACGGAAAGACTCGAACTCGTTAAGGCGCCATGAACCCTGTGAGCGTTAACCAATCCACCACAACACTATTGATAATACTTGTTTGAGTTAAACGATCCCATGGTGAAAATTAACTGTTTACACTAAACAAAGATACATGTTTCCCCGTAGCTTTCCCCATAGGAAACATAGTTAAATAGAACCAGCAATATCCATTAATCAACGATATCCATTGAAGTCAAACTAGATCGATCAACCCCGATAAATCCATTAATTAATGTCCAACTAGGTTATTTAAAGCCCAACAATATCAATTAAAGCCAACGAGACACATTAAAGCCTAACTAAAGCGATCAATGTCAATAGATCTATTAAAGCCTAGCGCGATCCATTAAGACCCAAATAGATTTATTAAAGCCCAACCAGATCCATTAAAGTCCAACTAGGTCGATAAATGCCCAACCAAGCCCATTAGATTCCAACTATAACGATAAATACTCAATAGATCCATTAAAGCCTAAATAGATCCATTACAGCCCAATACCACTCACTAACCCACCTTTAAAATCCCAATAATATCACCATGACTCATTACGTGTTTATGTACGAGTAATACTAAACGTATGCATGTAATTTGTTGTGGATTCGATAGTACAATTAAAACTCCCTATAGTCCAATAAGAACCACCAAACCACCGTAAAAGCATCATAAGACGTATTGTGACTTGTTAAGGTCAATAACATCGTCGATGACTTAAGACATGTTTGTATGCAAGTATGTACTACATATATGCATGTAGTATGTGGTGGGTTTAATAAGAGAGTTGAGACCCACTATAGCCTAATACGAACCAGTAAGGCAACTTAGAGCCCAATAAGACCTATTGTGACTTATTAAGGCCTGATAACACAAATGATGACTTATTACGTGCTTCTATACACTTATCAACTTCATAGATGTTCGTGTTTCGTTTTAGAGTCAATCAAACAACTAAGAACCATTAAACCTCGATATGAACACCAATACAACTTATATAATCACTAAATCACCATTATAGCCCAATATGATGTTTTTGACCTGTAATGTCATAAATTATCAACATTAAATCCTTCACCGGTCAACCTTAAAATTGACATTGTACTATATCTCACTCTTTTTAACCTTATGCAACATAGAAACAATAGCATATGTTGCTTAAGATAGATCTTGGGCAACAAACCCAATAGATTATATGTTACCTTAGTGAAAGCTATAATGTATCACTCTTTTTAACCTAAGGCAACATAGAAACAATAACATATGTTGCTTTAACTAGATTTTAGGCAACAATCACAATAGTTTATACGTTGCCTAAGATAACTTTGATCGATTTTTAAAAAAAATTTGAGTAGCCTACATACACTAAAGCAACATAAGGAGAAATGTTGCTTAAGAAAGTCTAAGGCAACGTACAATAATTTATATGTTGCCTAAGGGATCACTTAGGCAACATAGAACTATATGTTGCCTAAGAAGAAACTTAGGCAACATATAATAGCATTTGTTGCCTAAGTTCTTAAGCAACATAAACAATTAACATATGTTGTCTAAGAGAATATTTGGTGTAGTGGTTGACTAGAAGATGTGTATATATAAATACCAATGAATAGATGAACATAGAGAAATACAAACATTTATCCTCCATCATTTCTTATCTATCCTTTTTTAACGGCAAATTAAGAAAGGCCTCCGACTAACGAGAAGCTAGTCTAAATTGTCAATGATTTATAGTGTTTGTATCATGGGGTGGGTTCTGGTAAACAGTGTCAAATTTGATGAGAATCGTGAAATGTTGTTATCAGGATGAGATGCACTGAGATGCCAAGATCATTCCCCTTCGAAGCCGCAATTCATGGGAGGGCATTTAATTAAAATTGATCAATAGTTTAAAAGTACTTCTCACACTTCTAACAAAAAATTAGCACTTCTAATGTGATCTTAATTATTCCCCTCTATTGTTACCCTATCTTCTTTTGTTGATAATATCTCCATCCAACTCTCAAACTATCATTATAACTTCAAACAAGATTGAACTCTAATTATGTTGTCACAAAATAAATGGGTTATATTGAAAGGCACATTAGGGGTTACAGCATGGCGTTGACTTTTATATATATATGCATATGGTACTATTGGTTGCATAAGCAAAATGAAATAGACTGGACCATTCAAAACTAGATTGGAGCCAGTGGAGTTAATTGATCCATCCTTGACAATGGAATTGAACTCACCTGGTTTTATTTGTTAGAACACATGGGAAGAATAATTAAAGCATGCCCTTTGTAAATGTCCACATGTTGCACATGAAGGAATTCGAACCTGGGTTAGGCGTTATCATGAACCCCAAGGCCTTATCCTTATCCACTCCACCACAACACTAATAAACACCAATTAGGATGATTTTGGTGGTCACTCATTAAGTAAATATTTAATATAAAAGTTCAAACTCTTAAAGACATTTAATTAAATTATCTTGAACACTTGAGCATATCTAATAGGCTTAGCTTTTAGTGTGGGTGTTGTGTTGATGGTTGAAAGATAATCTTTTGAAGACACCCAAGGATCAAGTACTTCTCTTAAAATTTCATGTGGATAATGATGGCAGTTTTCTGGATCAGGTTAAGGCAAACCATGGGTATTCTGAACAATAATGAACCTTTTTCAATTGGTTTTCTAGTTTTTTTCTTTTTTCTGGTGGCCACTTCCATTGATGTTTATTTCTTTCTCTAGTTGCCTTCCTTAGTCTCAGTTTTTTTTTTCTTTTTTTTTTTTGTTTGCTTTTTTTGGGCAGACACAAAAGTAGATAAATTAATAACAAAATGTAACTCGAACCAAAATGTTTAAACAAATATAAAATAACTGTAAATATAAATTAATAACAAGTTGTACTACCAATTACCATATAAGAAAGACAACTTTCAAAAATTCTCATTTTCGAGAACCGAAATTAAACCTAGTTAATTATTTTGTTCATATTTTGTGAGCATAAATTTGATCAGCAGTTCTTTAAATTAGAAGTTGGTTCCTAAAATTCAGGATAAGTTTGATTAATATGATCAAAGTTGATTCCATTATTGTTGTAATTTGATTTATAGTTCATACAAAAGTTTAAAGTTTTTAGTATAAAATCATAAATAAAGGATTTCAGCCCCTTAAAGAAAATCTCTTACCGACTATATATAATTAATGTCTTTGATGATTAACTATTGTTGTTCATATTATATAATAATATTAATAATAAACTGATTGTGCTCAATTGGAAAAAAAAAAATCAAATTCCCAAAAACAGAAATTAAAGAAGAGAAGGAAGTAAGGAGAACTAGCAAAAATGGAAGAAAAAGATATCATAATTAAAATCAATCAAAAACGACAGAAAGATTCACAATGAATATAGTACTAAATCGAATCTATGAACATGTACTAGAACTGGAAGTACTAAAACTCTGATCAGATGTAAATAAGAGTTGTTCTAGCAAATCAGATCCTAAATCCTCAAAAACCACAGGAGGAGCTTTTGAACACACTACTTGATTCATTATCTTATTATGGTTTCTCTTAGTTTTAGAAATCCTTCTGACCCTATGACTCTCCTTTATGGCTGCTGCTGGTGAAGATCCATCTTTGAAACAGCTGTAGCCTTTCCCTTTTAAAGACTCTTTCACCCTCTCCATCGAAAAGTTGAGCTGAGCCAAGGAGCCCCTCATCGAGAATGCGGCTTGATCGTAAACTAAAGCCGCTTCTTCAGCGCTATCAAACGTCCCCAGCCAAACCCTAATCCCGTTTCTAGTGGAATCCCTTATCTCGGCCGCAAACTTTCCCCATGGCCTTTCTCGGACGCCTATGAACCGCTTTTTATGGACTTCCGCCTCTTCTTTCGGCTTTGGGATGGCTTCTAAGGTCTCGTTTTTGTTGTGTAGGGTTTTGTTTGGGTCGGTTTCGGACGAATGCTCGTATTGGTCGTCATTGCGATCCGGGAAAGAGATGAATTCTTCTTCTTTTATTTGGAATTTTGAGAGCATATGGTGAGAGAAAAGAAGCTCATCCCATGAACAAAGAGAAGTGGGGGTGAAGTCTATAGTGGTATAGGAAGACATTGGTGAAGGAAGTTCCATATCTGGGGGAAGATTAGATGGTTTTAAGAGGCTGAAATTTGAAGAGGACTACTTGTCAATTGGGTCCAAAGATGTACACCTTTTCTTGCTTTTGGAAGTGGTTGGAGTTTTAGCTGGATCAATCACTCTTATCTCCATTTATTAATACTGTTTAGTAGAACTTACATATAGGTTCCTTATGGTTCAACAGTTTCCACTTTCAGTCCCTTGAATTAAAGCTCCGTATCTACGTCGAGGCATCTCCAATAGCTTCTTCAAAATGGAGTAAATTAAGATCTTGAACAAATTTTGGCTCCAATAGATTCTGCCAAATAAAGAAAGTAGGAGAGATAATGCAAAAATCTATAAATTCGAAGAAGTCTCCAAAAATGATTATCATGAGAGATAATTAGTTTTTTTATTAGATATATAATATTTTAATAAGACAAGTAATGATGTTATCTCCGAAATGGAATAAGGACTTGAATGCATTTTCTTATAAAGATTTTTAGACTTTAATTCTCCATTTTGAAAAAAAAAATAGGGAAGCTCTTGAAGATGCACTTATATGTTTAACATCTAACTAAGCTTGTATAGTTGTTTAGTTTTTGCTAAAGATTATATATTTGATATATATCTTATGAAGCAATTTAGGTAAGAAAAAGCTTATAGATTTCATAAGTATAACATCTATAAATCACTAATATAATATGTTCATAGTTATGAGTTGTTAAGAGTCTTTGACTGAAAGCATATCCCACATAGATTTGGCAACAAAAGACGGCTGGGGCTATGTTTATAAAAGAAGTTATGCGTGAGTTAGTTAAGTGTATCTATATGCCAATTAAATCTATAAAGGGTGTGACTATAATTGGGGAGTGACTTAGAGATTAGTCTTTTTGATTGTATAGTAATAATCTTTCCACATAGTAGATATGTTCTTTGGAAACACATGTTTCCAAATATATTAAGTATAGATTGGACTTTGGATTTTCTATTATAATGAATTATTGCAAGTTTTTATCTTCGATATCATATTCCGCTAGTTGCGTTGTATGAATATGTAACTACCTAGTAATTTTGAGTCTCACATCTCATATATATATATATATATATGTGTGTGTGTGTGTGTGTGTGTGTGTGTATTCCCCATGAATTACTACGAACTGTCGATACTAGCAGCAAATAATGTTTCACCAATCATCCTCGATCTGAGATTTGGCATAGTTGTATTCCGATGCAAGAGATCGGGGATTCTTTTTCCTGCATAGGAATACAACTATGCAGAACCTTTCGCCTTCAAACTTGATAAGGAGATTTCTGGATGTTTATAAGCGAGTGTTTAAATATATAACTGAAATATAATGTGGAAAAAAAAAAAGAACTTAACCGGTAGAAATTACCTTTATTTATAGATTACTTGAAAAGTTGTTTCTTTAAAGATGCTTTTGAAAATTAATTAGTTGTAAGGTAGGCAATGTAAAATTATTTCTTCTATAATGGATAAGTTGTTATGTCTACATCCATCGTAGACTCCTAAGTTGCTTTTTGGTTCCTTGTATTCTTGTATTCCGACAAACACGAATCCAGAAAGCATTTTCTTTTTTATGGAACAAAAAGATTACCGTAACACAAAATAAAATAGAACCTAATTATAGTTACATAATATGGTACCAACACACTAAGAATTCAAATGGTAGCATTCGATACACATAAAAATGGATTGGATATGACAAATAAAGTTGGATAGGAAAAGAAGGCACTACTTTACAGAATTGGACATGTGTTTCTCTTTGTATCACTATATATAACTATGACCGGATAGGCAGGATCAGATAAGTCTAAAATTATTTGATGATTTTATATATCATAAATAATACAAATAAAGTAAATATTTGAATGGTATTTTTTGAACAACATATTTTATTCACTGAGGTAGCAAGAAGCTAATGAAACAAGAAGTCAAGAATTGACGAGAGGATAACAAAGTCACGTGTCCCAAGTTATATTCTCCCTATTTTTACATCTGTTTTTAAACCACACGGAGGAATTAGAAAACACCCATAGACGGTGTTGTGGATTGGGAGCCTGATCGACATCTTTCCTAATCAAATTATGTTTCGTAGACAACTTCCTTAGATGTGATCTCTGAATCAAAAGGTTAGCTTTCCCTAGAACTAATCGATGCCAATTCTTGCTATGTCGAGGACAGTCAAGGACGATTAATCAAGAATTTTCCTAAGCAAAGAAACCGTAAACTTACTGTCTTTTTCCATTTTTTAGCTCCAAGACTCGTTGTTTTTGTCAAGGAAAAGCAGATCACGAAGAGAGAAATTGTAATAGGAAATCTCTATGTCCAACTTCTTAATTATACCCCACGAGCTGTCCAGAAAACCCCTTTCTTCCCTCAAAACTAAACTCCCCGTTGTGCACAAACAACGAAGTAATAACCCTTCCCCACATGCTATCGGATCTGTGTGATAGCACCACCATGATTTAATTTATAAACAGTTTTACACATTTTTGGTTTTCATATATATATATATAAATACATACATGAATAAAAATTTGATATAATTGATGGTAGATTGAAAAAACATGATCCGTAGAAAGAAAACAACTATGTTATATTCGGTCCAGAAGATCTTTATGACTTGACAAATGCATGGAGAAGTTTTTTGCAGTTGGTGGTCGAGGAAGCGGTAGTGGTGGTTGGTTAACCACAGTGACTATTGAGGACGTGAAGGTGGTGGATGCGACACATGGTGGCGCCCAACAACAGTAGAGGAGGTTGTTGTGGCTGGTGTGACAAAGGTAATGGTGGTGGTCGTGGTCGTGGTCGTGGAAGTGGTAGTGATGGCCGTGGTTATGGTGGAGGTAGAGGTAGTCGATGGCAGTGGTAATCAGTGTCACAGACGATGGTTGTAGAGGTGGTGAAAGAGGTTATTTTAATAAAGTAGGAGGTAAAGGTGGTTGTCAGTTGTGGCAACAGCGATAGGTGATGATGACCAATTAAGCAAATATAATACTAGGGTTATACATATGGTGGTTTTATTTTACAAACTAGACCATTTGTAAAAACTAATCAATCATCTACAACCATGGATTTTTTTATTGATTAAGCGTTATGATTAATTGAGCTTATTCCTATACAAACTATACGTTCATACGTGAAACCGTGTAATTCATATATCAATCACGAGCTCATATATGAATTTTCTGTCGTCTATTTGTAAAAGTTACGAAACTGCCCTTCCGTCTTCTTCAAATCTATGCAAGGAATTATCCAGTGTTTCATAGTTAAAGCCGCAATTCTTGACCAGATGAAAGATGGAGATCACTTCTCAACTTCTCGTTTATTTATTTTTGCACTTCTCTTTAATTTGAACCTCTTGATCCCTGTGTGTGTGTATGTGTTTCAAATGGGTGTAGATTATTAGTTGTTTGGTTAACTTATGTGTAGTTTGTGTCCCATCTTGTTCTGCCTATTTTGATGGAACAAGAAAAAATGTTTTCTTTGTTGCTTGTTGTATCATTCTGTCCCTGCTTGCTTGTCCATGTTCCATGGTATTCCAATTGTAAACATTGAGTTTTTTCCCTTCAATATCGCACCAAATATGGGACCATAAGTTTTGTCCTACCCAACCAACCAGGTCCCATGTACCAAATTAATACAACCTAAACGACTTACAGATCATGTTTTTGTTTCCATCGTTGTAAACCATCAAAACTTAAAAATTAAGCTCCATATGTTATTGTAGTATAGTAACAATATTATTGATGATGAAACACATAAATTACAAATCAAGCGATGACATGATCGAGACTGCCATAGTTTACATAGATCCTCCCTATTTATATTCTTTTCTATAGTCTACTTTTTTAGGGAAAAAAAATCTAATTAAAGATCCTCCTAATTAGCTCTAGATTATAGTAATTATATAATTTGTAGGAGGATGTGCTTTCAATTGATATATTGTTTATAGGGCATGGCTCACACTAGAACAAAGATTACATCTAGTCCAAGTTATATGAACTTACAAAAAAGACTTAAAAGCCCCTACTAAGGTGCCATATACTCATGGTTCAAGCATCAATAATGTAAAAACCCTAACCCTTAAATACTTCAAATAATATGTCAAGTTGGTGGGGTACAAACTTGTGAAAGGGACTAAAGCCTTACATTATTGCCACTCTAGCAAGAGTTTACTTTTAAATAAGGTATATTTTGGTGTTATTTTAATAGATTAATAAAATTTATTAATTTATATTTAGAATTCCAGACTGTTAATTGTTTACGTAAATAAGGCTTATTGTTTAATAAAACTAGTACCTGGTATTGTATATATAATAAACGTTTATTCTGCTACTAAAGAAACAAACATTTATGTATATAGAAGCTACACAAGAAATGATGAAACATACATCAGTAGGTTGTCTATGAAAGTTATGTGTTTATTTAGTTAATATATCGGTATAGACTATAGAGTTGAATAATGGAACTCGTTTGACTTTTAAATTAAAGATAAATTGCTTTGATATGAAATGTATTTTATTTTAATTTTTTATTTTAGGATACTAATTTTTTTAACTTTCATTTAAATATCTATGATGTGACATACGAAATATTTAAAGATGTTTTTTAACGAATGAGCTATAAATGCCTATTAACATCAACTTCCATTGACGTAGTAACGGTATTTTTGTTTTCACTTTAATGTCATCCAAGTAAAATAGTTCCATTTCTATAAGAACAATAAAGATCGTAAATTTTGTAGTAATATGTAAACTCGTTAAAAAGGTAATATAATTACAATCTTTAAAATTTAACATAGTGGCCTGAATTGAAAAATAAAAATAAAAATATCGATACCATGTTAAGGAAATTGAATTATATCGTAATCAACATTTACAAATCATCAAATGACAAAAATTAAGAAAATCTACTAGTAAAAGTAGGAACACAAAAAGAATATGTTACAATTCCGTACAATTTATCATTTCCTTTAAACTAATTTTCAATCACATGAAAACCTCAATTAGCTCATACTTTCTAGTTAAAGAGATAAATTTAATCTAAACAACCAACTTACAATGTAACATATATATATATACATAGAGGGGGAAAGTTCAAATAACTCAATTTTAATTGTGAACATGAGATTGAATTCCAGCCACTCATCCGGTCAATAAAGACGTCTTTGACCAGGTTCTCTCCTTTAATAATCTTCACCCTCCCGTGAATCGCGTCAATCCTTCGTGATTGCATCCACCGTCACCAAAGATGTGTGGCTGAAATTCGTTCTCAAGTTCACAACCAAAATTGAGTTCACATTTGAACCTAATTATTTATTTATATATATATATATAGAGAGAGAGAGAGAGAGAGAGAGGGAGAGAGAGAGAGAGAGAGTCAATTTCATTTAAAAATCAAAACATTAGTAAAAACCGTAAAAATTTATGGTTTCATAGTTTAAATCAACGAAAACTCTTCGTGGAGTTGTTTAATATGATACAAATGTTTCATATAATTCATTTTTTTTGGTGTTTTTTTTTTGTAAAACTGACAAGTTTTCATAGGATTAAAAAAATATGAATTATATGAATTAAAAAAATATGAATTATATGACACAACTTCATCAAAAAAAAAAAGAATTATATGAAACATTTGCATCATATTAAACACTTCCACGAAGTGTTTTCGTTGATTTAAGCCAAAAAACCATGAATGTTTATGGTTTTTTACAAATGTTTTGGTTTTTAAATAAACTTTTCTCTCTCGCTCTCTCTCTCTCTCTCTCTCTATATATATATATATATATATATATATATAGAGAGAGAGAGAGAGAGAGAGAATGGTTCATGCGAGAAACATTAAGAAAACGTGGGGACGAATCTCAGCCACTCATCCGGTCAATAAATGTGGCTTTTCTCCGGGTCCCCTCCTTTAATAATATCCACCCTCCCATTAATCGCGTTAATCCTCCGTGATCGCATCCATCGTAACCGAAGATGTGTGGCTGAGATTCGTACTCACGTTTTCTTAAATTGACATGGTTCGTGTATGAACCCACCTTTATATGTATATATATATATATACTTAGGCTATCCGCAACCCAAGCTGTACGGGACCGGCACGCCACCGGTACCGGTGCGGTACCCCCGGCAACACCGCCGAGGGTAACTGGCACGGTAGCTGATACGGCACCCCAATGCCAGTTGTGAAGACTACCCACCCACCCCCCCCCCCCCCCTCTCTCTATCTCTCTCTTCTTTCTCTCTTTTCTTTTCCTCTTTTTTTCTTTTTTTTTTATTAACTAAAATGTAAATAGCAAGAAGCTACTACCATTGAGGATGAATTGGTATGGATTGGTAAGGTGTTGGTAAGATAGTGAAAAACTGATGTGGGACTGAGGTGGCAGCTGATACCATTGATACCAACCGTGACCACTGAGGATGGCCTTAGAAGTTAGAACATTATAAATGTTGTAGGGTATGTGTGGGAAAAAGGAAATTGTGTTGACAAAAATGGTCACAAAATCTTTATATTTTATTTAGAAGATCTAGAAAAGAAAAAAAAGTTGATTAATATTTTAACAGTAAAACAAATGGTGAAGTGGAATCTTACTCTAGGAAAGGACTCTAATTATTATACCGATTTCGTCTTGTTGCATTTGATTTTACTCAATCTAACGACGTATCAACAATTAAATAAAAGAAAAGAAAATACAACTTATATTATATTTCCATATAATAATGTTTATTTATTAATATATATAAACCAATGGGAAGATGAAAAGAAGTATTTAATTCATAACTTTCTAATATAACTATATAAGCCTTTAAATTAACATTTGTGCTTGCTAAAATTGATTAAATATAAATAGAAAAATAGTACCGGATGTTTATTAGAAAACATTAAATAAAAATTGTAACGTAAGCACTCAATTAAAGAAGTTGTGCATTCAAGTTGCATTTGTATAATTATAAATTGATGCATTAAATTAGGTTGTTTGCAGGTTGGTTTTAATTAACCTTCTAGACAAAAAATTAAACAAACCATATATAAGTGGCAATTTATTAAACTTTCAATACATAAATTTGAATCTTCGATAGTTGATCTATAAGTCGATATTGTCGATTGGATTTTACTAAGAGAGTGAGGTGAAGGCAATGAGTTGGAGGCGATTACTCGAATATGGATTTCAAAATATGCTTATATGTTTGGAACATTTGGAAGTTTAGGATAAAGTTTGGCTTTAAAATTAAAGAAAATAATTATTTTATCCATTTTACAAAATAAAGTTTACCTCCTGCCCATTTTCTTCCTAAAATGTTCAAAATACCCATTGGCGACCGCTAATAGAGGTCACCATCCATACATACATATACACTTCCATGTTTTAGCGGCTTATGTATAGATATATGGATCCATATACATATCAATGTTCTAAAAGGCGCGCCTCGGCGCCGCCATGGCGTGCCATGGCGCCACCTTGCCGCCACGTTAACCCCCATGGCGTCGATGTATGGCATCGAGGCGCGCCTTGGTGCGCCATGGCTTTAAAAATGTGTAATTTTGAGTTTTTGAATTTGTGTATCTCGAATTTCGATTAGAATTTTTCCATTTGTATCGGTTATAATGTGCCTGTTAATATATATATAAGAATTTAGAAATTCTTCTAATTTACCATTTTATACACGCACATAAACACAAACACACATATATACATATATATTATATACAAATTTGCCGCCTTAAAAAACGCCATGGCCTCGTCTTTACTCATAAGGCTTGAGGCGTGCCCTCGCCGCCACGCCACGCCTCGCGCCTTTTAGAACCTTGATACATATATCATTAGCGGCTTATGTGATAGAGTTATGTATATATGGAGCTGATAAAGTGTAGGCTTATCCATACATACATATAAGATCATGTGGTTGCCGCTAATATCATATATATATATATATATATATAGGGGTGGGTTCAATTGCAAACCACTTTTTCATTGTGAACGTGAGGACAAACGAGAGCGTGCCACGTGTCACTCTGAATTTTCGGCGAGTTAGTGTTATTCAGTCTGAATAAGACTATTATTTAGACTGAATAAAGCGTTATTCAGTATGAATAACACTAAGTCGCCGAAATTCAGAGTGACACGCGCGACTTGTAACCAAAAGCCCGCGACCTTAGTGTTATTCATACTAAATAACACTGAATAACACTGTTATTCAGTATGAATAACACTAAGGTCGCGGGAAAAGTCGCGCATGTCAGATTTTTTTTTTGCCACGTGTCGCGCTCTCGTTTGTCCTCACGTTCACAATGAAAAAGTGGTTTGTAATTGAACTTTTCTCTATATATAGGCGAAGGTTCAAACGAGAAGCATGTCAATTTAAGAAAAAGTAAGGAGCAATTTCAGCCACTCATCTCGTAGTTAGAGTGGATATGATCACGGAGGATTGACGCGCTTCATGGGAGGGTAGAAATTATTAAAGGCGAGGACCGGTCAAAGCTGTCTTTGTTGACCGAGATGAGTGGTTGAGATTGCTCCTCGCGTTTTCTTAAAAAGTTATACTTTCTTAAAATGAGAAACATAACTTTTTAAGAAAACGTGAGAAGCAATCTCAGCCACTCATCCGGTCAATAAATGCGGCTTTGACCGGTCCCCCCCCCCCTTAATAATCTCTACCCTCCCATGAATCGCGTCAATTCTCCGTGATCACGCCCACCGTAACCAAAGATGAGTGACTGAGATTGCTCCTCACCTTCCTCTCTCTCTCTCTCTCTCTCTCTCTCTCTCTCTCTCTATATATATATATATATAAGTTCGGTTGAAAACACTACAAGAAGGGGGAATCAACGACCATTTTCAGCGAGGGATTAATATATATTATAAGTTCGGTTGTAACCGTTATGATGTAATACAATTCACTATCGGTCATTCACAACATCCCTTGCATGTATGTGCATTCATTATATATATTATACGTGTGTACACGACCCAAAGGCCTAACACGGTTCATGATTAAGGTCCTTACAGCTCATGAAGGTCTAATACAATCCATTAAGTTGTAATTAGGTTTGTTGGGTTGTATTAAGCTTTATTGGACTTTAGTTGAGTTTACTAGGCTTTATTCGATTATATTGCAACTTATGTGACCTTATTTGGTGTTATACGGACCTTCGTTGATTTTACAGTTCATTAAGAAAACCATAACCTGTTATGTTGTAATAAATTTCACTATTGATCATTCACAACATCTAATGCATGTAGATCTATTCATTATACTATACGTATCTAGACGACGGCCTAACACAGCTCGCTACAGCCTAAGAACACCTAATACAATCCATCAAGCTATAATTAGGTTCATTGGGGTTGTGTTCAGTTTTATTAAACTTTACTTGAGTTTACTGGGCTTTATTCGGTTTTATTGGGCCTTAGATAGGTTAATAGGCTTTAATTGGGTTTATTGGGACTCTTTCGATCTAATTAGGCTTTATTGGATTTTAACAAGTTTAATCGACTTTCTTGGGTTTTTTTGTTTAATTGGTATATACTAGATTTTATTGGGCCTTTGTTCATTTTATTGGGCTTTAATTGGGCCTTAATTACGTTAATGGGCTTTAACTGGTTTTATTGGGCATATTTTGGTTCAATTGAGCTTTAATTGGGTTTAGTGAGCCTTAGTTGGTTTTATTGGGTTTAGTTTGGGTTTATTGGGTTTATTGGACTTTAGTATGTCTGAATTTGGATTGCGGATTTGATTTTCGTATTTTAATATATAGTAGCAGACTAGCAGCGCAGGGCATCAACCAATGGTCAACGCCAGCAGTCACTATATGGTTGATGCCAGCAGTCACTAGTCGAAAAGGGGAGGCAGTGAGAGATCGTGCAATAGAGAGCATGGGCATCCAAACGTGATTTACTATAATGTTATTGCTTCTTTGATACCTAACTCTAAGGGGGGTTGACTTTTTGGGAAGTCGGGTGGGGCCTAGCCTATTAAAAGATTATTTTGTCTCCAACTAGTACTACATAAAAAAAATCAAACGTTGAGGAGGTAGCAATGCACCTTCTGGTGCTAAGGTACCTCCGCTACAGTATATGTCCCTCATAGAGATTCTTAAATCATTAGCCCTTAACACAATGGAATTTCAACAAGAGACGAGGGCTAGCCTCCAGAACTTGGAAAATTAGATTAATAGGAACGAGTATTCAATATGTAGTTAGAAGCTCAAGTTGAAGAAAACATTAGGATTATAAAAGAGGCTAGTGATATCCTTAGAAGAAGAGGTCGAAGAAAAAGATACAACCCATCTACTTTACAAGATGGCAACAAAAAGAGAGAAGATGTAAATATGCTAGAAATAATTGTGGTTTTCTCCTATCCCTAAGCCTTTGGTCAATCTCATCATAATGGTGGAGAAGGAGCTTGTAGAAACATAGAGAACCTTCACCATAATTGAAAACTAATTATAGATGATGAGAAACGGAACCAAATGAAAAAAACATATTTTGTTTAAGCGCAAAGGATTAATTCATGCTTGAAACCCAGACAGATTTCAAGGTGCCTCAACATCGCAAGAAGATACATGTATGGGGTATAGCATTGTTAGATATCCGATAGTGTGGAAAACATCTAGCCAAAGACGTTAAAGAAAGATGTTGTATAGGAGGCAACCTACGAGTCAAAATTTTGCATTTTTAATTTGTTTTATATACTTCTTACTAATTAGCTTCTTTACTTTCACTTGTGCTTTCATCTATTTTCAGGTTCTCGCCACCCGGTCACGAGCATAATTGGATGTTTCCATCGCACTAACTCATACTTTGGTGGAGCACTTGACATATCAGTAGAGTAGAGAGTATCTTGTTCACCCTTGTTCTTTATATTGCTTTTGAGTTTCATATTTAGATTGCATATATTGAGAACAATGTATGATTTAACTTTGGAGGTGTCATATGCGACATATTTCGAGGATAATTTATCAAACTTTTGATCCATTTTTGAACGACATATTAGGTAAATTCATGGGTTGATCGATTTTTAAT